>OY986954.1:753131-755631 GCA_963920595.1 Eimeria praecox
AATTGTAAGAGCTCTCCCAATCTTTCATTTCTGCTGCTGTTGTTGTTGCGGCAGGGAGCAGGTGCTGATGTTGTTGTAGATGGTGTATATATCGTTGTAAATTACGTTGTATATATTATTTAAATGTTTATTTATAATAATAAATAATAAAATATAATTAACTTCATAAGAAAATGCTTTCAAAGACAGGTTATACATACCCTTATAGACCAGAGCGAGTCCTCTCCATATATATATATATTATATATATATTATATATATATATAATATAAACAAATAACGAGCTGTTGTTGTTGTATTTCTCGCATAAAAACAAACAAAGTATAAAATAAAGAAGAAGATAGAACGAAATAAATGAATTATAATGGATAAAGAAGAGAAATAAAGAGACAGAAACACAAAACCTAATCATAAAATAACATAATTATTATGTCGACAGTGTTAAAGGTGTATAAATTGCTGCTGCAGACGCGGGTGGCGTTGCTGCTGCTGCTGCTGCTGCTGCTGCTGCTGCTGTTGCTGCTGCTGCTGCTGCAGCAAAGAGGATCCTGTCTCTTCGTTTACAGGCTTTTTAAAACATTAAATAAACATTTCTGGTATATATATTACCATTTATTTATATTTATATCTAAATATATACAAATTATTTATAGCACAGACAGAAACACTACTATATACATACACCGCACAATCTCCGATCATCGCCGACATACAATCATTTTATACGTTTATTTATTTATTTTCTTTAGTTTTTTCTCTCTTAATAATATTAATATTAAATTATCTTAATTATATATACAAAATTTACTCATAAAAACATATATATACACAGCAACTATATATTTATTTCGTGTCGGCAGCACAACCCGAAGCCGATAAGGCGGCGGCGCCTCTAACATCGTAGTATTTTTATATTTTAATGTTTTTAAATATTATAATTCAACTTATATTCTCATTATTAACTTAAATACACATTTAAACGCGTAAATACGGTGTTTTTCTACACAATTATAGTCCTAGACAGCAGCACATACACCGCAGCAGCATCAACACAGCAGCTGCCCATACACCTGAAATCAAGCAGCGATGATATCAAGTTGTATAATTCTTTCTTTGTTGTTTCTAACGTATTTCTTTTGAATAAATTATATATTTTATATTATTTTAGTCCATTTAACTCATTAATATACAATAATATATATACAATATACAAATAACTTCATAAATAGATACAAATAGATATATATATATATATACAGATATATATATATATACACACAAGAGTTAACTCTGTCTACTCTCTATCATTCTTGACTCTGTCTTCTCAGCTTTATTATTTATTTATTTTATTATTATATATATTTTAAACTTTATTTCTTTTTATTTTAAATAAATAAACATAAATTAACACATATTATTCTATCCTGCCATCAGTCAAATCCGCCGGGGGGGAGCTGCCGATACATCTGAAACCGAGAAGGATATAATTTATGAAAATGCATCTGTATGTACACCTCAAGCTTCTAAACAACTCTTTTATTGAATTAAATACTTTAAAATATATTATATATTATCTATTTCGTAAATAAATATTATTTGTTTACGTGTATATATATACACATCACAGCATTCGTCTATAGAGTTATATATATAGAGCAAAACTTATCTCTCACTTTGCTGCATTCTCCTTCTATGTTTATGTTATAACATCAAACATAAAACATTTGAAAATTATTATATAACAGTATTGTAGGTGTCTATATCCTGCTGCTGCTATGGCTGCTGCTGCTGCTATTGCTACTGCTGCTGCTGCTGCTGTTGAGGCTGCAGCAAAAGGAGCAACAGCACGATACAGTCTAGACACTGCTGCTGCTGCTGCTGCTGCTGCTGCTGCTGCTGCTGCAATAGCAGCAGCAGCAGCAGCAACAGGATACAAGCTACACCAAGCAACTGCAGCAACAGCAGCAGCAGCAGCATCAGCAACAGCAACAGCAACAGCAACAGCAACATGCAGTTAAGAGATTAATGTATGTTGCTATCTTGTTTGCCTTTTATTTGTTTTTGTTTTATCTATTATTACTGCATTATTTAATTTTATTTTATTATTTCTATCTATTATTTATATTGCTGCAGATACTTTCAGGTGTACGTACACCTCAAATCTAAGATTTTAATTCTAATACACTTTTGCTCTTTCCCCTCAAATAAAAAAAATAATACAAACAATCAAATTAATTATACTAATAAGTATATTACTACTATCAATAATAATAATAATTAATAATAATAATAATAAATAATATAATTTAATATAATATATTAATAATATAATATAATATAATATAATAATATAATATAATAATATAATAATATAATATAATAATAATAATAATAATATAGTAGTGTAAAGAATACAAATATAATACAAACTACCACAAACTTGGCAACACTCTGAAATATACAACAGCAGCAGCAGCAGCAGATGAGTTGCTGCAGCAGC
>OY986954.1:763131-765631 GCA_963920595.1 Eimeria praecox
GCAGCAGCAACACCAACACCAACGCCACCAGCAGCAGCAGCAGCAGCAGCAGCAGCAACAGCAGCAGCAGCAGCAGGAGGAGGAGGAGGATCGAAGACAACTCGTCTGTCTTGTCTGTCTCCTCGAATAAAAGAAGAAGTATTAAATTTATCTTCTTTCAAAGTTTTCCCGTGCAGACACAAACATGCGGCAGCACACGATAAGAAGTATTGCCCCTTCTATCATAATTTTAGAGATAAGAGAAGGTACGGGTCTTGTTTATTTTATTCTATTTTATTTTATTTTATTTTAGTTTAGTTTATTTTATTTTAGTTTAGTTTAGTTTATTTTATTTTATTTTATTTTATTTTATTTTATTTTCTTTTCTTTTATTTTATTTTATTTTATTTTATTTTATTTTATTTTATTTTATTTTATTTTAGTTTGTTTTTGTTTAGTTTAGTTTATTTTAGTTTAATTTATTTTATTTTATTTTATTTTATTTTATTTTATTTTGTTTTTGTTTTGTTTTGTTTTGTTTTGCTTTGTTTTGTTTTGTTTTGTTTGTGTTTAGTTTTCGTTTTTTTTGTTTAATTTTGTTATATTTTAGTTTGATTTAATTTAATTTAATTTAATTTAATTTAATTTAATTTAATATAATCTAATTTAATTTAATCTAATTTAATTTGGTTTAATTTAATTCAATTTAATTTAATTTAATTTAATTTAATTTAATTTTAATTTAATTTAATTTTAATTTAATTTAATGTAATTTAATTTAATTTGTCTAATTCGGCGGGTAGTTTGATTATTTAGTTTTTTTATTTTTGTTTTTATTAAATTATGTTTTAGTTTTATGTTTTTATCATATTATTTTAATTTGTTTATATTTTATTTATTATATTTAAATTGTTTATATATTATTTATTATATTTTAGTTATTATAAATATAATTTATTATACTATCTACTAATAATATAAAACTTATTATTATAATTAATATAATTATAATTATTGTAATTATTTATTAAATAGCATGTTCTGCTTTGTTCTTGCTTTTGTTTGAGTTTGTTTATGTTTTATGTACGTAAATAAATAATAAATAATTAAATAATTAAATAAATAAATAAATAAATTAATTAAACAAAATAATTAATTAATTAGACAAATAAATAATTAGCTAGAACAAACAAATCAAACATAGAGCATACAACAGACCTCTCTAAGCCCTAAACCCTAAACCCTAAACCCTAAACCCTAAACCCTAAACCCTAAACCCTAAACCCTAAAACCTAAAACCTCCTAAACCCTAATTTTTTCTAATCTTAAAAACTACTATCTCAACTTCTATCAACGAGTTTTTTTTAATTTTTAAATTTAATTATATATTAATTAAATTTAAATATATTTATTTGTTTATATTTATTTATTTTTAAATATTATTTTGTTTATTTTTAATTATTTTTGTTTTTTTTTAGATTTCCCGTAACATATCGAGCAGAACAATGTGAAGAACATTTTGATTTAGACACATCTTCTCTACAATGTTCTAAGGGAGACGCGTAAGATATATTTATTTATTTATTTATTTATTTATTTATTTATTTTATTTATTTATTTATTTATTTATTTATTTATTTATTTATTTATTTAGTTTGGTTTGTTTTGTATTTGGTTTGATTTGTTGAGTAGGGAAGTTAATCTGCTAAGTTAATTTAATCATTTAAATTAAATTAAATACAATTAAATTAAATTTAAATTAAATTAAATATAATTAAATATAAATTTATTTATTTATTCATTTATTTATTTATTTATACAGATGTGAGAAATGCGACAATCATCACGAGTTGTTCTATCAACTAAATACTAGATTAAATAAATTAATTAAATTAAACTCATTAATTAATAAAATATAAATATAATTAAATATAATTAAATATAATTAAATATAATTAAATATAATTAAATATAATTAAATATAATTGAATATAATTAAATATAATTAAATATAATTAAATATAATTAAATATAATTAAATATAATTAAATATAATTAAATATAATTAAATATAATTAAATATAATTAAATATAATTAAATAAATATATTTATTTATTTATTTACAGATGTGAGAAGAGCCACAATCGTCATGAGTTGTTATATCATCCTTCGATATTTAAACAAAGATTTTGTTCTTCCTACGCAACCAGAAACGGAGTGAGATACCCCAGATATTTATTCTGTTTTATTTATTTAGTTTATTTTATTAATTTAATTTATATATATATATATATATATATACATATATAATTAAAATAAACTAAATGTATGTTTTTGTTTTATTTGTATTTTGTTTTTTTTGATTATTTTTCAAATATTTTTTCTTTTTTTAATATTTTTTTTAAAATAATTAAACTTAATATAAACACTAACCTAAATTACCAAATACGAATTAAATTTTTATATATAAATAAATATAATTTGTTTATTTAATTTAATATTCAGACAGAAAGATGCGGA
>OY986954.1:770631-773131 GCA_963920595.1 Eimeria praecox
ATAACAACAGCAGCAACAGCAGCAACAACAGCAGCAGCAACAGCAGCAGCAGCAGCAGCAGCAGCAGCAGCAGCAGCAGTTTAGTAGGGTTTTTAAAAAATAATGAGAGCATTGTCTACGGGAGACTACAACCAACACGCGTGAAGGAGTTGTGTGAGTTGTTTGAAGCAGCAGCAGGCGTATGCAGCAAACACATTGCTTTTATATATATACACTCAAATACGGAGGAATTAAGTCTTTCTTGCTTCCGTCTTGCTAATTGCTGCATCAGCAATTATGCTGCTGCTGCAGCAGATCGGTTGCTGCTGCTGCATCTATCTCTTTCTCCTCCTTCCCATTCTCTATGTAGTAGAGTACTTACAAATCTCCTCCAGCTACCTCTAGACACACTCCCTCGATGGTCTGCTCTGCTGCAGCAGGACGGAGGCCCCCCTCTTGCAGCAGCAGCAGCAGCAGCAGCAGCAGCAGGAGCAGGAGGAGCAGCAGCAGCAGCAGCAGCAGGAACGGGAGCGGGATTGTATTTCTACCCGCAGCAGCAGCAGCAGCAACAGCAGCAGCAGCAGCAGCAGCAGCAGCAGCGGATGTTTTCTGCTGCTGAGGCTTCTTGCTCTGTCTTGTCTCCTCCTTCAACTCATAGAAGATTATATTCTTATGATTCGCCTTCTTCTGCTATTGCTTCTGCTGCTGCTGCTTCTGCTGCTGCTGCTGCAGCAGCTGCAGCAGCAGCAGGAGGAGCAGCAGCAACAGAAACAGCAGCAGCAACAGCAGCAGCACCTCAAGACTGTATGCTATTGCTGCTCCAGGAGTTAGAGGCAGCAACAAACCAAGCTATAAACGAAGCAGAAGAAGGGAGTGAAGCAGCAACAGCAGCAGCAGCAGCTGCTGCTGCTGCTGCTGCTGGTGCTGCTCCTAGTGTACTGATCGATGCTAGGCCCGCAGCATTTAACACTGCTTCTTGCTGCTCTTTATCTATGCCTGCAGCAGCAGAAATGCATTCAAACAGCTTCATACACTCAGGATTCGTAGATCTACAGCAGCAGCAGCAGCAGCAGCAGCAGGTGCTGCAGCAGGTGCTGCAGCAGAAGCAGCAGCAGCAGCAGCAGCAGCAGCAGCAGATGCTGCTGCAGCAGGAGCAGATAATGGGGATACAGCCTCTTGCTGTTCCTGTTGGAGCTGTGAAGCGGTGGCAGCAGGTGTTAGGTGCTTCTGCTGCAATGCTGCTGCAGCAGCAGCAGCAGCAGCAGCAGCTGCAGCTGCTGCAGCAGCAGCAGCAGCAGCAGCATTCGTGGGTGCCGTGGGGGGCTAGCGGGAGAAAATCAAATTCTGGTGGTTGTGTCTTTCGTAGAATATTAACTGCAGCAGACAAAGATATTATTGTTGCGTATGAGCTGCTGCAGCAGGCACAGGGTGCTGCTGCTGCTGCTGCTAGCAACAGCAACAGCAGCAACAGCAACAGCAGCAACAGCAACAGCAGCAGCAGCAGCAGCAGCAAGGGGCTTATCACTTGTCTTCATACTCTTCGCCTTCCTCTAAACGACAGCCTTTCCTTCTCTTCTGAAGCAGCAGCAGCAGCAACAGAAGCAGCAGCAGCAGCAGCAACAGAAGCAACAGCAGCAGCAGCAACAGCAGCAGCTGTGGTGTATCTACAGCTTCCTGCTGCAGCACATGCAGAAGATGCTATCTGGGTAGGCAGTCTGCTGCAGCTAATTGAGAGAGGAGGCAGAGGGCTTCCTACAACAGCAGCAGCAGCAGCAGCAGCAGCAAACAAGCAGCAACAGCAGCAGCTGCAGCAGAAGCTACTGCAGCAGCAAACATCCCCTACAGCACACGACGATTCTGTCTGCTGCGTCTGCGGCGATCCCCTCGATGATGCAGCAACAACAACAGCAGCAGCAGCAACAGCAGCAGCAGCAGCAACAGCAGCAGCAGCAACAGCAGCAACAGCAGCAGGCTGTCTACACCAGCTTCACAGTAGCTGCAGCGAGTTGCTGCTGTCTGAGGGTTGTATGATATGTCCTTGTGCTGCTCTGTGGCCCCCTAGCAGCAAACACATGCAGCAGCAGCAGCAACAGCAGCAGCAGCAGCAACAGCAGCAGCAGCAGCAGCAGCAGCAGCAGCAGCAGCAGGAGCTTCTTCCTTCGGATTGTCTACGACAATTAATATTTAAAGTTTGTGAGGGCATAGTTGAAGCCTACGGTCTGCTGCAGCACTTGCATGCAGCAGCAGCAGCAGCAACAGCAGCAACAGCAGCAACAGCAGCAACAGCAGCAACAGCAGCAGCAACACAACAAAATAATATATTTGTGTTTAATGTTAACATAGAAGATATTTATGTGTTTGTAAGCAAAGACAGATCCTTCTCGGTTTGTATTGATGTCGCCTCACCCCACATCCTGCGTCCTCTTATACAGCAGACTGCAGCAAACAGCAGCAGCAGCAGCAGCAGCAGCAGCAACAGCAGCAGCAGCAGCAGCAGCAGCAGTAAGATGCTTGGGGCTGT
>OY986954.1:795631-798131 GCA_963920595.1 Eimeria praecox
ACACTTATTTTATTTTATTTTCATTTCATTGCAATTGCTTTCCTAAGTGTTTGCTATAAACAGCATATCGGAGTCTCTGTCTTGCTTGTATTACACCGCTAGGCCGGCGGTCTTCCTTATAAAGTCACAGCCGTCAAAATGTGCATAAATGTTTTAATTTATTTGTAAATTCAAGTTAAAAACACAAAACAATTATAAATCGATGCGTCAAAGTCGTATATTCAAATTTTCTAAACACCACCGCCGCCGTCGGCTTTGTAGACCGGCACCGGACTGCATGCAACCAGGAGGCGCCAGCAGCAATTTAGGAGGTTTTTTTAGATTAATTTGTTGATTTTTCTGAATTTTAATGCAATTTACAGCATTTATTGTCTATTATTAACTTCAAATACCGAAAATTTCTGCAATTTTCCCTCCTTCTGAGCCCCTCAACGCCTACGACTCTCTCCCTGGGCTTGCAGCGTTTTGCTGTGAATACCGCAAACAAACAGCTGCGGTGTATATACAGCTGAATTTGTTATTTAGACTTCTTCCCTCTTTCTTTCTCTCTGCATTTACGTAGTTGCTGTTCCTCTTATTATTTGCTCTGTTGCAGACTGTTTGTTTGTTGCTTCATCTCTCTATACAATTACATCACCATAGAACAAAACAACTTCGTACTTTGCAGCTTTCTACACTTATGTTCGAGTTGAGGGATCAACTTCGCCGCTGGCTGCTGCTCTGAGGAAACAGCCAGCAGCAGCAGCAGCAGCAGCAGCAAAAGCAGCAGCAGCAGCAGCAGCAGCAGCAACAGGAAGATGCAGCAGCAGCTCTCCCTCCCTTCCACAGATGGCGGAGGGGAGGGCCTTAGAGCTGCAGACTTCGATCCAGATAGCAACAGCAACAACAACAACAGCAGCAACAACAACAACAGCAGCAGCAGCAGCAGGAGTAGCAGCTGCAGCAGCAGCAGGAACAGCAGCAGCAGCAGCAGCAGCAGCAGCAGTTCGCTTACGCTGAATTCCTTAGGACTTCGTCCTCGCGGTGTATATCCGCAGCTTCCTGCGCCTCCACCATCGCCAGCAACAGCAGCAGCAGCAGCAACAACAACAACAAAAGCAGCAGCAACAAAGACAGCAGCAGCAGCAGCAGCAGCAGCAATAACAACAACAGCAACAGCAACAGCAGCAGCAGCAGCAGCAAGACAGGTATCTGTATCTTGTGGGCGCGATTTGCTTCCAAATGCAGCAGCAAAAGCAAGTAGACGCAGCATACGAGATCGAGCTGCTGCATATACACCTGAAGAAGCCTCTAGCAGCAGCAGCAGCAGCAGCAGCAACAGCAACAGCAGCAGCAGCAGCAGTTGGAGATGTATCTCTCTACAGGCTCGTGCTGCAGAGCTCTGTCAGCATCAACCTGAGGTGTATAGCCACCTCTTCTTACTAATTCGTTCTTATCAATCTCGCTTAGCTTATCTTTGTTTACAGAAGTTAGATAAAAATAAATATATTTATTTAAAAGATAGCAGAGGCAGCACTCTCCTTCATTGGGCTGCCCTGTGCAACGATATACAAATCATCCAACTACTACTCAATGCAGGTAAGCTGCTGCTGCTGCTGCTGCTGCTGTTGCTGCTCCTGTTGCTGCTGCTGTTGCTGCTGCTGCTGCTGTTGCTGCTGCTGCTGCAGTAGCAGCAGCAGCAGCAGCAAACTGAGTGTATGAATGCAGCAGATTGTTTACAACTTTTATTTTTATTGAGTATCCAAATCCTTAACAAAGACAAAACCCTCACCTCTCCTCTCTCCACCTTACTGCTGCTGCTGCTGCTGTTGCTGCTGCTGCTGTTGCTGCTGCTGCTGCTGCTGTTGCTGCAGGTGCGGACGTGAATGCGAGGGTTATCGAGACACAGCAGACTCCGCTGATGTGGGCTGTGACGAAAGATAATGCTGCTGCTGCTCGTTTGCTGCTGCAGCGAGGAGCAGCGCTCTTCGTACAGCAGCTCTCCCCCCCTAACACCACCAGCAGCAGCAGCAGCAACAGCAGCAGCAGCAGCAGCAGCAGCAGCAATCTGTGTAGTATGAATTTGATATCATTTAAAGATAAGACAGAACGTTGGATGCTGCAGCAAGACTCCAAGGGGGCTACCTGCTGTATACTAGCAGCACAAAACAACTCGCTGCGATGTTTGCTGCTGCTAGCTAAGCTGTTAGGCCCTGAGGCTTTTGCTGTAGCTGATGCTAGCGGATCGACGCCAGCACACTGGGCGGCATATAAGGTATAGCAGCAGCAGCAGCAGCAGCAGCAGGGGGAGCCGTAGGTGTAGGAGTTGTAGTAGTTGTTGGTGTTGGTGTTGCTGTTGTTGTTGTATAGAAGTGGCAGCAGCAGAAGTAGCAGCAGTATAGCAGCAGCAGCAGCAGCAGCAGTTATATGCAGCAGTTATCTGTGAGAGTAGGAAAACCAGAGCCTGCTGCAGCAACAGCAGCAGCAACAGCAGCAGCAGCAACAGCAGCAGCAGCAGCAG
>OY986954.1:808131-813131 GCA_963920595.1 Eimeria praecox
AAGTATTTAAAGTTTTATTTAAAATAAAATATATATAATTTGTATACTTTCGAGTATACAACAAACAGTGTATGTACACACCATTCATTAAACGCTTCAATTCATCATCATCATCATTGATTCTCTGTTAGCGGTGGCTAGCGAGTTAATGCTGCGTTACCGGCGGCTGACCGAGGGCCTCCGGTGCGTGCAAATCGAGTTTGTGTTTTATATATGTATTTTAATAAATAAATATTGTATAGTAAACAAATCTATAAAAGTAATTCTTAAGAAATAGTCTATTATTATATGAATTGTAAGAAAACAAAATATAAAAGAGATTCAAAGAAATGGACGACGAGGGTATCGATCCCTCTACCTCTCGCATGCTAAGCGAGCGCTCTACCATTTGAGCTAGACGCCCTTGTTGACTGTGTGTATTTCGTTTACTACTTGAAAAACTAGCAAAAAGATTGAAAAATAAATTAAATTATGATGAAATAAATAGGAAAATAGTGTTTGAGAAGGATATTTTATTAAGTTTCGTTCATAAATATTCAATTAAAATGCAATTTGAAGATAAACAATTGATCCTGCTTTCTTGCAGGTTTCCTTTGATTCTGTTGAAATCAGCAAAGATAAGAAGAAGAAAAGAAATATTATTTCATATTTATTTATATTCAAAAGAAATAAATACTTTAATTGCTTTTAATTATTCTATTCTTTACATTAAATACATTGAATTGAAGAAAAAGCCCTACCTCTAACCAATTACGTGGGTACATTCATCTTTTTCTGTTTTATTCTACTTAGTTTTTCGTTTGTTTTCATTTAATTGTGGTTGTGGGATTTGAGTTAAAACTAATTAATCTTAATCAGCAACGATTTCTTACTTCTTTGCAGTTCTGTACAATTAAAGGGAGAAAATCATATTCAAATAAACATGTTTCAGAATCCTCAAGAAGATATACTGTGATATACTTCAAGATTAAATGTTTTTAAAGACTATTTCCTTTCATTTCTTCTTTAAGTTGATTTTCTACTTGTTTGCAAACCATCGAGTACTATACGGTGTGCTGTGTGCTTTGGCATCTAAGGGGCTTCATAGAGCTTCCTTCATTTGTTTAAAGTACATTATTATCGTTTTAGAGGTAAATATATTATATTTCGAGGTGATAATTAGAGAAGATATGAGGAAAGCTATGTGCCTCTAGACACCTTGCTATGCGGCCTTTGATGTCGACAGATCGATTTGACTCCTTAAAATTCGTGTTTATTTATTATGTTTTATTTTATTGTTATTCTTATCTTAATTAGACTTCAAGGATCTCAACAAACAGCTTGCTAGCCCGCGATACGTTGAGCTCGTTCTACTTGGTATCTCGCTGTTTGTTGTGAGGCCTAGACAGGGAGGAAGCTGCGCTTTCTACATCATATTCTCACAAAATCCCTTAAATATCTTAAAACTAATAAATAAATTAAACAAATTAAGAGAATTTCATACAGATCATGTCAGTAGATGACAGCAACTAAGCATCATTATCCCTCAAACACAAAACCATTCAACAGATTCAATGAAAGGCGTAGCAGCTTCCCCTCGTTGTTGCCTCGGGGCATCGGATGCGGTGCATGTTTGTAAACATATTGAATAAAGTTAAATCCTTTTAATTATAATTTATTTATTCTTTATTTTATGTTTTATATTCAATATACATATCTTCTCTACAAACTTGAGGAAACCACCGGTGCCGGGCGGGCGCATGTATGGAACGCTTCCATCCACCGGTTTTGCTTTCTCTGTTTAAATTTATTGGCGATTTGCCTATTTTTTTATCTTTTAGATAATAATTTAATGAATTAACACTCTTTATGATATTTCGTTTCTACGAAAGTAGAACGATATGCACAGACACCGCAGCACACCGTCAACAAATCTGGCGTGGGCGTCCAGTGTACTGCTGGCAGTCTTCTTTGGAGCATTGCGGTATTTGTTGGATTAAATTTTGTGAATTTGTGTTTATTTTCCAATATATTTTTGGTTTCCGTTTCTGAATTGGTGTCTGTCGGTCTGAATCGTTCATGGTGTCTGCCGGTTGTGGGAAGTCGTCGGCATCTGTGATGGATCAAGATCGCCTTCTATCACTATGCGGGGGTTGCTCTCCCCTTGCTTCTGAAAGCCATTATTTAGGGATTCAGTATGCTTCTGTAGGTATTTGGCGATTTCGAGTTATTATATTAGATGTTCAGGGGCCTCTGCAGGTGTTGGGTTCGAGTCCATCATCTGCCGTTCGCCTTACCGGCGAGCCTCTACAGGATTTGAATTCATATTCTTCCTCTAAGATTTCTTCTACCCTTCCTACTTCTTTACCTCTTACAGCTTTCTTTGTACATGGAGGAGGAGGCAGAGCAGGACAGTTTAGACATATGCTTCATTATTTAGCTCAGAGAGGCATTCGCTGTATCGCTCCAGATCTACCTGGCCACGGACTCAGCCGAATTTCGCAACAGCAGACAGCTGCTGCCTCTTCAGCTGCATGCACAACAGCTGCTAGAGATGCTGGAAGTGATAAGAATACGAGCGCTACTACTGCTGCTGCTGCTGCTGCTCCTGCTGCTGCAGGAACAGCAGCACCAACAAGACCAGCACCATCAGCAGCAGCAGCAGCAACAGCAGCAGCAGCAACAGGACGGGATACATGTTCTCTAGAAGAAACACAAACGATTTTGAAGACAACATTTGATTCTTTAGCAGGAACAGCAGGAGGGAATGAGGGGAGAGGAGAGAGAAAGGCTTTGTTAATAGCTCACTCTTTCGGGTGTTTGTTGGTCCTTCGGCTGTATGCGCAGCTTGTAGCAGAAAATCGAGAAAAAGAAATTGTAGGAATATGTTTAATAGGAGGAAATGATTTTCAAAAAACTACTGGAGGCCGTTGGGTGTATAGACTGCTGCTGCAGCTGCCGCTGCTGCTGCTGCAGCTGCTGCGATATATATTAGGATTAATATCACAACATCTTCTCTACTCCAAATATACTCGAAGATTTAACCCTCAGCTGCTGCAGCAAGAACAGCAAATAACAGCAAATAATAATTTATCTTCTTTCCTACAAATCGTTGAATGTGTAGGAGAAGGAAAGGCGAATAGAGAATTTAATAAAGGTTAGAACATTTAAATATATATTATTATATATAATCATAATATAATATTTATTTATTTTATTTAATCGCAATTGTTTCTATTTATTTTTAGTTTTGTTTTGAGTGTCTTTCTTATATCTACTCCTGTTCATTAATGCTATCTCTAATTTCTTTCTTACTTCCTTCAGTTTATCTACTTATTTTAAATGTGTATATTATATTAAGATATACAACACGTAGAGCATGCTTCGAGTATATATACACATATATGTATATATATATATATGTGTATATATATATATATATATTACATATGTATATGTATATATATAACATCTTTATATATTTATAATATATATACACACACACATATATATATATATTGTTTGTGTGTATTTGTACAGCCGCAGCTGTGTACCGAGATAGTGTTTCTAAGCCTCCATTTTTATTTGTATATGGCGAAGACGATTGTATAACATCTCCATCAACATCATTAATTAATTTAGTTCGTTCTCTTGGTATTTCAAACTTCTGTCCTACTCTCCCAAGTCCAAGTTGTTTACAACTGCCTTATACTATTTCGGGTGTACGTACACCTCAGACATCTATCAGAAATGAAACTACTGCAAATAATAATAATAATAATAATAACACAATTGCTATTGTTGCAAAGGCAGGTCATAATGTTATATTAGAAAAGCCTATGGAAGTCAATCATATTATGTGGGAGTTTATTCGACAGATAATAAATAAATTAGGGATAAATAAATAAAATATATTTAATGTATTTAATGTATTTTATGTATTTAATGTATTTTATGTATTTTATGAAGAAAATATTAAAACAAATTGAGTTATAAACAAATATTACACCGAATAAACAAACAGATATATTCATACTTACTTTCATAATTTATATTTTTTTAATCATAACTTGACATTTCTTTCTTTCTCTTTACTCGCTATAAACATAGAAACTATTAGCAAGCTAGCTAGCTAGCCAGCCAGCTAGCTAGCTAGCTAGCCAGCTAGCTAGCTAGCTAGCTGGCTAGATAGATAGATAGATAGATAGATAGATAGATAGATAGATAGATAGATAGATAGATAGATAGATAGATAGATAGATAGATAGATAGATAGATAGATAGATAGATAGATAGATAGATAGATAGATAGATAGATAGATAGATAGATAGATAGATAGATAGATAGATAGATAGATAGATAGATAGATAGATAGATAGATAGATAGATAGATAGATAGATTAGCTAGCTAGCTAGCTAGCTAGCTAGCTAGCTAGCTGGCTGGCTGGCTAGCTAGCTAGCTAGCTAAGGGGAACAGCAGCAGTACTAGAGGAAAACAAGTAGATGAACAGAAGGAAGGAGAGAATAAGCAAAAACTATCAAACAAAAACAAATTAAAAAAACTACAAACATATTTTACTAGAAAACAAACAAATAAACAAAACACACAAACAAACGGAGAGAAGGATATACAGATAAATAGAAGATATGCTGAAAAGTAAACAAAAAACAAACAGAGAGAGAAGAACAAACAAACAAAACAAACAAACAAATAAACAAATAAAAGAAAAAAATCGAAACAAACAAACAAACAAACAAAAACAAACAAACAGAAATAAACAAAGAGAGGAAAACAAACATACAAACAAAAAAAACAAATTAACAAGGAGTTAAACAAATAAATAAATAAACAAATAAAACAAATAAACAATTAAATAAATAAATAAAACAAACAAATAAATAAACAAATAAATAAATAAACAATTAAACAAACAACAGAAACATGAAAAATGATAGACGAAAAAATCTTCCTCTTGCCGAGAAGATTTGTGTGTATATAAACAAACAAAGTTAGAAAATA
>OY986954.1:818131-823131 GCA_963920595.1 Eimeria praecox
TGCTGTTGCTGCTGCTGCTGTTGCCGTTGCTGCTGCTGCTGCAGCAAACGCGCTTCCTCTGGAGAAATCGCTAGAGAGCAGAAGGTTTCGATTTCTGCATCAAATAAATTATCGCTAACTCCATCACTAAAAACAAGTATGAGATCGCCTGGCTGCAGCAGCAGCGGCTGTGGGGGAGCGTAGCTCATATCTGCTGTATCTCCTTGGGGATCTATCCTTTTTAATACAGAGACAAATCTATCATAGCCTTGCTGCTGCAGCAGACGCCAGCTGCTGCGAGGGGGAAGACTACAAAGTTGATAGGGAGCGCCGTTCTCCCATCGCTGTTCTTGAGTCCTCCAGCAACATCGTCGCAGCAATCGAGGGAAGCGAGTGCTGCTGCTGCTGCTGCTGCTGCTGTTGCTGTTGCTGCTGTTGCTGCAGCTGTTGCTGCTGCAGCTGTTGCAGCTGTTGCTGTTGGTGTAGTTGCTGTTGGTGGTAGTGGTGGTGGTGGTGTTGTGGTGGTGGGGAGAGCTGCTGCTGCTGCAGCAGCTGCTGCAGAAGCTGCTGCTGCTGCTGCTGCAGTTGCTCGTTAGCAGCAGCGCCTCAGGCTTAACAGTGGGAGGTGCTGCAGCATAGAAGGACATACTGCTCGGTAGCATTTGTCTCCGTAGGACCATCAAAACTGAATCTCCTAAACAAGCAACACCTAGTCTGCCTGTTGCTCTGTCTATACACCCGACGGCTGCTGTACTACTCCCCCATCTGTTATCGCTGCTGCTGCAGACAGCATCATGAGCTCGCTGCAGCAGCAGGCGCGCTCTTCCGTTGGCGTCAAGGGAGATGTAATCAGGAGATATATTATGAGGATGTAGGTTTGCTGCTGCTTCTGCTGCAGCAGCAGCAGCAAGACCCTCGGAAAACCGAGAGGCATCAATACCTTCAACAGCCCAGCTACCTACTCCATCAAATATACCGAAGCAAGCCTCTTCTTCGAGATAAAAGTAAGCATCCTCGCAGCAGCTGCTGCTGCTCTTTGCTAGTCTGCAGCCCCCGCAGTCGAGTCGAAACGCTACTGAAGAAATGATGCTGCTGCTGCTGCTGCTGCTCGTGCTGCTCGTGCTGCTGCTCGTGCTGCTCGTGCTGCTGCTCGTGCTGCTCGTGCTGCTGTTGCTGCTGCTGCTGTGGCCTACTAAGCCTGATGTTCCTGTTCCTGAGCCGCATACGCTCCCTCCTCCTGCTCCTCTTGCTGCTGCTGGTGCTGTTGCTGGTGCTGTTGCTGCTGCTGCTGCTGTTGCTGCTGCTGCTGTTGCTGCTGCTGGTGCTGCTGCTCGTGTTGATGTGATGCCGCCTCTAATCAACGGACTTCTTAAAGTATTCGAGAGCCCGAAGAAAGAGCGCGAAGAGTGCTGCTGCTGTTGTTGTTGCTGCTGCTGCTGTTGCTGCTGCTGCTGCAGCAACTGCCTCTGCTGCAGCATGACTTGCTTCCATGTAGGATAGACTGTGGGGTCTGCTGGTAGCTGTGGCAGCAGCGTTGTTGCTACTTCGAGGTGTAGATACACCGCAAGAGGGGCATAGGCTACGGCCTCTTCTAGAGCTGCACAATCACGCAGCAAGAAGCCTCCTAGAAGAAGATGCAGCTGTTTGGCTGTCTTCAGTCGTTCTACTTCTGCTGCTGCTGCTGCCAGCAGCATGTGTTGCTGCTGCTGATGTTGCTGTTGTTGTTGCTGCTGCTGCTGCTGTTTCTGCTGCTGCTGCCGCTGCTGCTGCTGTTTGAAGCGAGCCCTAATATCTTCTGTTACCGCAGCTCGTTTCCTGAGAGAGCAAAATGTGGGCCTCACGCGTGTTATGAATTGCTGCAGCCGCTGCAGCAGCAACACAGCAGCAGCAGCTGCTGCTGCTGCATCCCCGCCGTTGCTGTCTTCGTTGAGCTGCTGCTGCGGGGAGAGACAGTTAGAGGCACTAGCAACACCTGCTGCTGCTGCTGCTGCTGCTGCAGCAGCAGCAGCAGCAGGAGCACGCATAATCAAACAGCTGCCGGCTTCTGTTGAAGCATCAGCAGGAGGAGGATACAGAGGAGGGTCTGCTGCTGCTGTTGGTAGCGGTGAGCGCAGCAGCACAATCAGTGTACAGTTTTGCTGCTGCTGCTGCTGCTGCTGCTGTTGCTGCTGTTTCTGTTTCTGTTTCTGTTTCTGCTTCTGCTGCGCTCCCCACAACAGATTTTCTTTCTCTGCTGCAGGTGGTATTCCTGATGGCTCCTCTTCAGCAGCAGCAGCAGCTGCAGCTGCAGGTGCTGCTGCTGCTGCTGCTGCTGCTGCTACATCGTCTTCTTCGCCGCTGTGGCTGCCGCTGCTGCCGGGGGATAATGTTGTTGTAGAGAGGCTGTCTTTGTGTTGATCTTGCTGGAAGGAAGAAGAGAAAGAGACAGAGAGAATATCTAATAAAGAAATAATCAAACCTCCTACCTCTAAACCAGCATCACTAAGAATAGCTACTCCAGGCACCCAATCAAATGCATGCGGGTGCTGCAGCGGGCATGGGCTTCTGCTGCTGTTGCTGCTGTTGCTGTTGCTGCTGCTGTTGTTGTTGTTGCTGCTGCTACAACTGTTGCTGCTGTCACAACTGAGGGCGCCTGTGCTGTTGGTTCCTTCTCCTCCTCCTGCTGCTGCTGCTGCTGCTGCTGTTGCTGCTGTTGTTGTTGTTGCTGCTGCTGCTGGTGATATGTCTTCAACAGCAAAAGCTGAAGAAAACAAACAGCGAGGCTGAGGCAGCTCTACACTCCACTCATGCTGTATACGGAGCCCCCTCATAGTGTTTGGCTGCAGCCTTCTCTCTATTGTTTTCATGGCTAGATTCTCTTGTTTCTTTTGTTGTTGTGGTCTGTATGCTGCTTAACTGCGAGGTGTACATACACCCCAGCTGCTGCAGCAGCAACAGCTGATGCTGCTGCAGCAGCAACAGCTGCTGCTGCAGTTGCTGCAGCTGCGTTCAAACAAACGAGAAGAGAGGTTGGTGATGGTGTGGCGTGTTGTGTTTGCTGCAGGGCTGCAGCAGATCAGCAGGAGTTGCTGTGTCTGTACAGCTGAGTCTAGATGTATTATTAAATCGTGCTCATAATAAGAGTCATAGGCTACAAAGATTGAAGAAGAGGGAGGGGAGGTTAGGGGTGTTTGTGTTTGTTGTATATTCTTTGAAGGGGTAGGAGCAGCCGAGCAGAGGAGGAGCTGAGGGCTTAAGATCTGTCTATATCATCTCTTTAGGATTTAATTTAATATTAAACAAATATAAAATAAAGAAAAACACAAAATTATCCATAAACAGATCATACAAATCTCCCATTTATACATACAGACAGCCCCTGCGTGTTTCTACCGTGGGGTTGCTGCTGGGTTGCCGCCGCCGGCGACTGCTCTCAATCCCCCTCAATATATAGCGAGAATATACATTTAAACAACTAGAAAATTGTATTTAAATAATTATTTATTTAATAAATAAAACAATTAACATAAACAAGCGCAAATTTGGGAGAGATGCATACCCGTACAGCTGCTGTTGCACCCTCCACCCTTCTTCTGTTTCTTCGAGCCAGCAGCAGCAGCTGCAGATACACCGTATTCATGTCTTAGGTCTTTCTTCTTCTTTTTTATTTGTTCTTTTATATTTAAATTAGTACAAAATACATTTAACCAGCAGATGCAGCAAGGACACCAGACAGATGCCTCCTCCTTCCCCCCCCCTCCCCCCCAAACGCAGTAGTAGCGTCTAGCTAGCTACAGCTAGCCGCAGCCAGTTACCGTTAGCTATGCCCATCTACAGCTACATGCAGCTAGCTACAGCTAGCCGTAGCTAGCTACTGCTCAGCACAACTAGGTACACAGGCTCCGTCAGCGAATGGCGTCTCTACTTGGGGTGTATACGGCTACTTACTTCGATATACACCCGAAACCCCTCACAGCAGTTCTACAGGGTATCACCTCAAGCCCACTCACGTACATAGCTATGCTGCTATATAGCTATAGCGTACATACACCTCGTAAGAAGGAACAGGGCTGCCTCGAGAGAGTACAGCTGATGTACGTACACCCCAGATGAGAGGTAAAGGGCCTACAGCCCCTAATCCCTCACTCGAAGATCAACTAAACATTTAGTATTTAAGTTGTAAGTTCGAGCAACGCCACGCGCTAAACCTGCGCTCAAGTGTCGAGACACTCCAACTCCCCAGCGACAACATAAAAGGAGTTCTCCCTGCCTCTGCAGTCTTAACACGGGGAGACGTTGACCCCATACATATACTGCATTAAACGACAGGAAGTAAACCTCTTTTGTTTTGTTGTAGCAGCAATAGCAGCAGCAGAAGAAGCTGCAGTCAAGGCAGGCCTGCTGCTCTCATTGCACCTCGGGGAGGAGGAAGCAGCCCGTTATACGGCCTGCTTAGCTGCTTAACCGCGCATAGGGCGTCCGCCCATACCGCCTCTGTGTCCTGTAGCGACCGTAACGTTAGGGAGGGAGATATTGAGAGCCTGCAACATTTCGTTTGTATCTTGATCGATTGTGATTGTTGCAACATCCAACTCAGATTTCTCAGGAACGAAGTCCATGCGTCTTTCACGTTCCTCCTCTTGTAGTTTGAGCGAAATGCCACGGACAGGTCCCTTCTGAATACGCTTCATCAGGTGCTGAAAAGCCACAATTACAGCAGCAAACATAAATTAAAAGGAAATAAACCGTAATTTAAAAGCAAAAAAACAATTAAATGCATCCAAAATACACAAAAATTAGAAGTGAAACCATACATGACAGCGTCACATCAGATACAACTCTCGGGTGTACGTACAGTGACGAAGCCGGCGACTTTATTGCGAATACGTTTCGACGGAATCAGCGCCACTTCTTCTGCGATCTTCTTGTTGATCTGGAAGTCTAGCGTCAATCTGTAGCATAAATTCCCTCAAAAACATAATTGTGATTATATATTTACTTATTTGTGTCCTCTCATCCCCTTTTTATTCATGTGTTTCCAC
>OY986954.1:828131-988131 GCA_963920595.1 Eimeria praecox
ACGCAGTTTATTTATACTTTTCTGCTCTTTTCAACATGATTTGCAGCAAATTAATAAATTATCTTGCTTACTGGAGATCGTCGTTTCTGTTGGCTGATAGTCATCGTAGAAATAATGCAGAAACTCGCACATCGTGAACAGTACAAACTACACTCTCTCCTCGTTCTTTCGTGATAGAGGGGCATTTTAAACAACAGACATAAATAATTAATGAAGAAACGAAAGTAATTGACTTCAGATTCCACAATAAAAGAGCAAGCAGACTGTTCGATTCACAACCCGCCAGTAGGGCATCTGCACTGAGAGAGTTGTTGTAGGACGGCAAATAGATTGTAATTATTACTACTATTATAATTACTATTATTATTAATATTAATCTTTCCTGTTTATTCGCCTAGTTTGTGATGGTGGGATAGTGCAATAGGTTGGAGAGGGCAAGAGGCGCCATTGGGGTGTACGTGCAACTGACAGCAGAAATATATTGTTTTTGAGAATGTGTTGTTGATCTACCTTCTTCATTAATTCCTGCGTTTGTATATTTGTAAGTATATAAAAAACGATATTTTGTTTCTTAAAATGCGGCTGAAAGGCATCAACGTTTTCTATTTATCTGCATTTCTCTACATAATAACGATCGTTGATGGGCTGCCAGAGGGCTTTATAGGAGGAAAGCAGAAAAGAATTGACTGGCGTCGAATGCGATATGAAGAAGAAGATGAATCTATGAAAAGTAATATCCACAAATTCGATTTCGGTTTCGCTTTCAAACAGAAGGAAGAACACTGGAGGGAGTGTGGAGAAGGTAAAACAAACAGAAAATACAATATATATATATATATATATATATATATATATATATATATATATATATATATATATATATATATATATATATATATATATATATATATATATATATATATATATATATATATATATTTTGTAGGGCATAAAGGACTACTGACGATGGCCTTAGATAACACCGATCCAGACGCCACGATGCTCGTTCATGCATTGCTAACCAAAGCGAATTTCTCTGTTTTTACAGGATCGGTGTGTCTGAGCAGGTGTATAGTTTATAATATAAATAAATAAATAAATAAATAAATAAATAAATAAATAAATAAATATGTAGATGAATATGTGAATAAAATAATAAAATAAACAAACAAATTTATATTTATATTTAAATTTATATTTATATATTTATATTTATATTTATATTTATATTTATATTTATATTTATATTTATATTTATATTTATATTTATATTTATATTTATATTTATATTTATATTTATATTTATATTTATATTTATATTTATATTTATATTTATATTTATATTTATATTTATATTTATATTTATATTTATATTTATATTTATATTTATATTTATGAGCTGTAGACAGTAGAGAAAGAGTATAAATTGAAAGAAATACATATTCCTCTTGAGACGATCGATGATAGATGTTTTCATATAAAATTAAAAAACGAATTTGGCACTATCTTTTGCGCGAGGTACAACAAATACAAACAAAAGAATAAAATAAACAAACTTGTGTTTCTATAATAAAATATAATATCATATAATATATAATATTATATATAATATTATATATAGTATAATATAATATAATAAATAAATAAATAAATAATAATAAACTCATATTTCAAATATAAACTCATATCCTCTTCTCTCAGAAATCTACATAGCCGCAATGAATGGATTAATTATCTGCACGAAGCCATCTTGTGTGACGAGACCGGACTTGTCAGACAGTGTTTATATATATATATATATATATATATATATATATATATATATATTCAATTATTAATTAAATTGTGTATATTTAATATTTTATTTAATAATTATAAATTCATATTCTGATTCCAGAAAGGCAAACTCCCGGCGGAAGCAGGCGAAGAAATGTAAGTTGAATATCAAAGATTATATTTATATTTACATTTATATTTATATTTACATTTATATATATATTTATATTTATATTTATATTTATATTTATATTTATATTTATATTTATATTTATATTTATATTTATATTTATATTTATATTTATATTTATATTTATATTTATATTTATATTTATATTTATATTTATATTTTTATATTTATATTAGGGAGAAGGAAGAAGTTGTTGCTCAGATGATGCCTGTTGAGGAACCGAGCGGAATTAACATACATTTGTGATTTCTCTCTACAATAAATTATTATAAATTATTTATTTATTTTATTTTAATTTTAAAACACAAACAAAATCAGGTCGGATAGCCCCTTTGGGAAGCCGAGGCTCCTCGTAAACGGCGTGACTGTTCAGGTGTGTATATAATATATATATATATATATATATATATATATATATATATATATATTCTTGTATTCTCAATTGTATGGTATATTTCATCTGTCTTTACAGGAGATGGAAGGCATACAAAGAGTAAGAAGTTGTTTATTTCTCTTCTTTTCACGAGAAAGAAGAGAAAATATCATAAATTTTGTTGTTTTAGGCTCAAGCCGTCAGAGAGTGAGTGTCTTGTCAGGAAGGGGAAACACATATATATATTTAAATATATATATTTGTGATATACGTTGTTGAGATGATCTGAGGCTGCGAAAAACAATAAAATAACTTTCTTTTATATTTGTTTATTTGTTCAAACACAACACAGCATCATACCAAGGCCTCCATCTCCAAGCATTCATGAATTCCCTAACCCTGCAGCCTCAATTAATCCTCACGATCCGAACGTGCTCGACATTGAGGGAGAGATGAAATCAGCCGAAGGTAAAGAATATAATATATAGAACAAAATATTTCTTAATTTATCATCATTCATCATTCAACAATTATAATATACATAATATCCTTATATCCTTATATCTTATATATATCCTCTATATAGCCATTGATGCTATGCACGAGGCAGAAGCCGAGCAGCGACTCATAAGCGTGGAAGACCCCCGAGTCCCCCAGACAGGATATGCAAAGAAATCCATGAAATAGAAGAAATAAATTCAAAATTAAATATAAATATACTCAGAAAGGACAGACAAATGCTGCAGAAAGACAGACTTACACCTCTACCACTCGCATTATGTTGAGTAGGCGTACTAGGCTGACTGGCTGGCTCTCCTTAACAACAAACAAATGTTGGTGTTCTTATCTTGCTTTACAAGAAAGAAGAAACAACAACAAATAACTGCCAGTTTCAAAGCCTAAGAGTTAATCAGGTTGATGAAACAGCGTATAGAATGCTGTTATTTCCTCTAAAAATCAAAAAAAAACAAGAAAAAACCCACAAACGACGTAGTTGTCGCAGTGGTCCACTGGTGGTCCATTGGTTAACCAGCACAACAGAGACACGTGACCACTGGTCCTTCTGTTGATTGTCTCTCTACTCCGTCAACTGCACAGACTCCGGTCTAGGCTCTTTATGAAGAATACGAACTAACAAATAATTCTTCCAAGGGCCGATACGATAGCCGAGAGGCTGCAGCCTTACTACGTCCCCGAGTCGAGCTTCTCCTGCCTCGTCATGGGCCCATACCTTCTTTGTGTATCTGAAAGTCTTCTTGTAGCGAACCACGTACATGTATCTGATGTACGTTTAAACACAAATATAAAATAGCAAAATAATATAATATAAACTAACAGTTTACTTAAAATGCGGGGAAGGTGGGGGAAGTCAATAAATATAAAAATAAATATACTACTTGTTGTATGCGTTATAGATCAAGACCAAACAACAATATATGGAGGTGAAACAGAGGCAGTATGTACATATAATCATGCATATATTTATTGTTTATATACATAAATATATACACAATATAAAATATAATAATATAAAAATATATTAAACATAACTTTCAGCTGTAGTTGTTTCAGAATTCAACTTACCTATCACAGGCAACGCGAATTGATTTCGGGTGTTTGTCGTTGATGACGTATCCAACTAATTCGTTTCCTGGGAGTTTATTCTTCATAACTAGAAAATAAAAAACAAAAACATACAAACAAACAAACAAACAAACATAAAAACAAAACAAAATTAAAAACACAGTTTCATACATGCGAGGAGTCGAATGCCCTGAATCTCTCTGTGCTTCTTCTACGCAGCCGCAGCTGAATTTGTATATATTCAATAATTTGCCTCGATTTTCCTTTTTTCTGTGTTTATTATTAATTAAATCTTAATTCATGAATATTTATTTATTTATTTATTTATTTATTTACTCTCATCAATGATTATATTACGCACATGTACGCAAATAACCCGCCGTCGATCGCTGCCACGCCTTGTAGTGCCAGTGCTGCAACACCGTCGAAAGTTGCAGCATTTTCTCGCTTTTTTTATATTTTATTGAATCTTCTCATTGCCAAAAGCCGCCGATAATCGCGAAGAAAGAGAAGAAGTTCAACCTATGCTGCTTCCCCCTCCCAGTCTGCCAATTCCCCCATCGGGAGCAACCCTAACCCCTAAAGCCGAGGTTCCTGCTTCAGATAAAGGTATAAATCAGCGATAAAATCAAATATAAAAACAAATATTGTCTATTTTCTCGTTTATAACCAATTTAAAGCCCCGTTGCATGCAACGGGGCTGACCGACAGACCTACAGGGGGGGGACAGGAGCAACGCCGAAGAAGAAGGAAACACAAGATGATGTGCGCGGATGTCGCTTATTATTTCATTAATTTCATCCAAATTATGTTAATAATTGCAATCTGAATTAATATATGTATGTATAATTATATTTTGAGGGCTGTCTTTTCTAGAGTTCATTAGATCGGCGGGATAACGGGGGGGCTGATCGCAACACTCCGTTCTTCATTCTAAGAAAACACCTTCATCTTTGCCATCCACATGATTAAATAACTCATTTAAACTAATAATTCATTTAATATGCTAAAAAAACCCCAATTTGCTGCCATCCGCTCAAACCCCCGTCAGTTCCCTTGTTGATGGTATCGGTTAGAAGTGTCTTGTATGGAGCCTCGAGCCCCTCCCCTCCCCCCCCGCCCCCCCGGTAGCGAATAGAAGAATGCATACGCTGTTTTATTTCTTTTGTATATTTAAATTGCAATATCAACAACAATAAATCACAGTTTACCGCTGCCAGCATGCCTGCATGCCTACCCTCTTGGGTTTCCATACACGAATACACCTCTGTATATATATATATATATATATATATATATAATAGATATAATATATATAAATATATATTATATATATAATATATTATATATAATAGGGGCCTTAAGGTACTAAGCGCTTGAATGCTACAACATGCGCCTAGAAACAACAACAACAAATCTGCACAGAGCAGACCTGTCTTCGCTTGTGTGGCGCCTGTATATTCCTCCTTCCAGAGCAGAACAGAGCCACGTACCCTCTTCCCTCTGCCTCCTTCTGTTGATACAGCCCCAGGGTTGACAGCCCTGCTTACGTCTGTATCGACAAGACTGAATGTTGTTTTTTATACTTTAGGATGCTGCATGTTATTGCTGCATCTGCAGTTATCTACTACTACGTTTAAATGGAGTCAAATTCCGTCATTGTTTTCAAATGGTTTTGTATCCTTTAGAGGATACCATGGATACAAGAGAAAGATATTTTAATTTAATTATACACCAGCAAAATAGCTAGGGAAGTAGAGCGACTCGCTCGCCCGCGCATGCATATCGAGAGCGCTGAAGTATAACCTCTGGACTATAGGGTGTAGTTTGTGAGGGAGAGAATCTAAGGCGAGAGATACCTCAAATAAATGCATATAAGGTTTAATCTGCTGCATTACGTCACACTCATGAACGTGTTTGATGTGCATATCCAGCCTTCGCAGCCGCACCTGTCGATCCATCGGGTGTACGTACACCTCAGGAATACAACTGTCTCGCAGATCCCTCAAACAAATTAGCACGACAGTCCTCGCCAGTTTCATTTCCTGTGACTGTGGCTCACTGCATGCATGCAACGGCCCCAATTCATCTTCGTAAGTAGGGCTAGTAGCCCTGAACAAGCTCTCCAATTTCTCCTGGTTGTCTATTGCTGTAGCTGTTGCTGCAGCTGTTGCTGCAGCTGTTACTGCAGCTGTTGCTGTAGTTGTTGCTGCTGCTGTTGCTGCTGCTGCTGTTTCTGCTGCTGCTGTTTCTGCTGCTGCTTCAGCCTTCGTGTCTGCCCTCCCCTGTTGCATATCCCAGCACTTCTCTGTCTCTTTTTCTTGCTTCTGCTGCTCTTCTTGTACGGTCTTCCCCTTCCCTCCCCCTCCCCCATATATCAAATTGCGAAGCCCTTCATCTCCTTGTGAGGGGACGCTGTGCTCAGCCAAGCGACCGTCATCACCAGCAGCAGCAGCAGCAGCAGCAGCAGCAGCAGCAGCAGCAGCACAATGTCTATAGCTATCTAGCTGCTGCCTCGCTGCGCCTACAGACAAACGAAAGATATATCGTATATGCATGCATGACACTTCTACAAACTAAAACCAAAACAAATCTATCATAAACGACAGCAGCAGCAGCACCAACAGCAGCACCGACACAACGAACGCACGTAGGTAGCATCGTCATCATCAAAAAAACTGCTGCATCCCATCAGCAGCAGCAGCAGCAGCAACAGCAGCAGCCTCAAGACCACCGGCAGCAGCAGCAACAAAAACAGCAGCAGTAGCAGCAAAAACAACAGAAGCAGAAAAAAGAGCAGCAGCAGCAGCAGCAGCAGCAGCAGCAGTAGCAGCCGAAGACGGGGAACCCCAGCTGGCCTCACTCGCGTCTCCGCCAGAGCGGTATTTGTCTGTTTCTGCCTCCTGACCACTGGTCCACTTGCTCATATCCTCTGCTGCATCGAAGTCAGCACTGTTTAAAGTTATTTGTGGTTGGCCTTCGCCTGCTTTCGAGTAGCCGAAGGAGGGGACGAGCAAAGATGAAGAAAGCTTCACTCCATTCTTTCCTGTACATAAACATACAACTAACACCCCACAAATCCACATGCATGCATGCATGCATGCATGCATGCATGCATGCAAGTGCCAGCCCCAAAAGCTCACTGCCACTCCACAGACAGCTGAGCAGCAAATTTGATGTGAAGGAGAAGAAGGATAAGATATGAAACTACGAAGACGGAGAAGACAGAGAAGAACGGCGGTTGTCGTCAGGTGTCAGACTCATACAGAAGAAACCGAAATAAAGCAAATAAAGAAACGGCGTCGGTGTGTGTTGTACTGTGCAGACGCTGTACAGCTGTACATACACCTGGATATACTATGGTGGGGTGCGATGTCTGTTTATGCAGATAAGAACTGTTTGTCTACACGTATGACTTATAAAATACAAATATATCCATAGAAATCTAAATATAAATAAATATAATATAAAAACATAATATAAATAAACATATATGCTGTGTTTTCTGCATGCACACGACGGCTTAGTGGGTTAGATAATCGTTGATTCACCCGTCAAATCTGTTGGTGTTTTGGTTTGTTCTTCTTGTGTCTGCTGATCTGTTGGGCCGACAAATAAAAGAGGTGAGATGGCGTCGGCCTTCTCCGCCAACAGGGTGGCGTCATCTGCAGAAGAGCCGAGTAGCACCGGCTGTCTGTACACCTCAGATGGAGGGCAAGCTTCGCTAGGGGAGCAAGACCCGACAGAAGCTGTGGAGATACAAGGAGGGAGAGAAGAGGAGGGAGACCGACATCGCACCCTGCATGCAACAGATATAACAAACAAGCATAACGTACAAACGACTCAACCAGAAATGCTGCCGCCACCCTCCTTCATGTGCTGCTGCAGCTACTAATACACCTTCCTGGTCTGCTGCAGCTGCTGGAGTCTGGTGAATAGTAAGCAAGCTCTGGATGAGGTGTATGTACACCTGAAATGTCAGACAAAATGAACGACTCACCGCCGGGGCCTCTTGCAGCTCTGAAATCTGTTCTGCGCCTCTACCAGCCCCAAAGGCTCATCCGCAGGTGGCTGTACAGACACTGTGCATGCATGGCCTTTGCGATGCAATGCAGGTTCGATACATGTAGCTCGAGGGAGGGAAGGCGTCTCCATTGTTGCTGCTGAGTGGTGCTGCTGCGGCGGGGGAAGAAGTCTGTCTGAGGTGTCGGGGGTTCGATTACCGGCTCAGCGAAAGATAATGAAAAGAAAGAGGGAGGGATAAAGTTAATGTTAGTGAGGGAAGAAGAAGAAGAAAATATTGGCGGGATCAGAGAGAGAAGGTCTTAAGATGTTTGACCTGTGGAGCACTGTTCATGGTGTACAGACAGCGGAGGCGATGAAGGAAAGATGCTCACGCCTCTTGTGTGTTTTTCTTGAGGAAATACAAAATAAAGGGGAGAAAAATACAAATGCCCCAGACTCTGTTCAGAGGCGGATCAGAGCAGCGGAAGGGAATGTGCCGTTAAAACCCTAAAGCCTCGAGAGGGGGAGAGGCGGCTGCCAAGGGAATCCAGCGAAATACACTGGAAAATATCAGCTGCATGCATTGTATTACTGTGTGCACTTCTTTGGTCTTCATAGAATTTGCCTGATCGCTTAAATATATACACGAGAAGAAAGAAGAAGAGGCACAGCACTCGAACTCCGTAATCTAGCGGCCCTTTCAGATGATCCTGGGCGAACTCAGAGGTCCTAATTGTATTTCGTTCATTAAAAAACAATAATTTTCAATACGAAGAAAAGAAATACACAGATCAGAGCCGTCTGAGCCGCCCTTGCACGGTGCGGTGCCCCTTGAACTGCATCGATATCAGGGAGAAGCTGGCGGCAGGCATAGCCGACTGACTGATAGCCAGCAACTAAAAAGAATTTACTTTGTAACAAAAGAATGGCTCAAACTATCGAAAGATATTTAATCATAACGAGAAGAATATCAGAAAAACAAACCCTACACACAAACAGCTGATCTACGCCGCCTCGACCCAGACCGCCCCAGCCTTCCCGGGCTAGACCGTGTCGCGATGTTTGTGGGGTGGCTTGGGGCCGTAGGATTTTGTTTAATTGATTTATTATGCGAAACTGAGGTATTTAAAACAATTATTTGACGCAACATCAGCCTAAAACCCACTGTCAGGCACGCTCACGGCGGCACACAGCCCGAAGTCCCGCACTGCACAGACCGTATCAGTAGCAAGAGTAGCTGATCTGAGTTCAGGAGCCTCATGAGAGCAAAATAAATTAAAAGCCCTAAAATAAACCCCCCTCCAAAAGTAGTTGGCTTCTTCTCGAGTCGTCCTGGACGCATCCTCAAGTGGTGGCTGGCCCTGTGTAGCTGTACAGATATTGGAGCTTGGCCTGTCTAATTGGTATTATATATGCTTCTACTTGTTTCCACGTTAATTACTGAGGGCCAGGAAAGTGTTTAACAATTGCATACAGGGTTGATGCCTGCAAAAAAAACAGACTTGGGTACGCCTGCATGTGGGGTTGCCTCTCATGAGGAGTGGCAACAAGAGGCGTTGCAACTTATGAGAGGCCACCTAAACTCCACTGGAGCCCCAGGCCTCTTCCCCGCTGTTCCACAACACCTTATGACGGCATTACAGGTCAGTTGCTCTGTAGGAACGCTGATCGTACGCCTTCCAACTCTCCTCCAGCACATGGCGGTCCTCTGCAAAGGTTGAGGACTTCGGTTGAAGTTGCTGACGCCGGACGGTGCAAAGTGACGAGAGTCAGAGAATGAGAGGGCTCCCTGTATTTGCTTATTTGTTGCTGGCATTTCGGGCGAGTGAGGAGATATTCCTCCGCTGTTGGGCGCATCCTAGGCCATCAAAAGAATCTGGCCATCTGCTCCAACGTTGTTTCAACCCCAAATATTCCACTACAGATTGATCGTGGAGTGAACGCATAACACCTTTGAGAAGGGACGATGAGTCATTTACTCGGCGGAGTCGACGCTACGTCTGGTGCCGAAAGACACCGCTGTCGATACTGTCGTAATTAGCAGGTTGTCCTTTGTTGAGTTTAGCGAGGACCCAAGCCGCCTGATGGGAATTTTTCCTGAGGTCTGTGGGGGATTAATGATCGGTTTGAGGGGAGAAACGCTCACCACATAAGTAATATCGACCCTTACTTAACTGCCACGAGATGGCATGGAGCTCCCTCCGACTAACTGGATCTCCTTTCCATCGGATGTTGTGAGTGGAAGGCAACTATTTGCTGGTCTTTGCTAGTCGCTGGCTTCCAAAACGAACGAAATACCAACCGCAGTATCTCTTGCACCGATAATTAAGAATAAAGGTTTGTCAGAGTCCCGTAGAGCGAGTACCTGGAGGCGATTGCAGGTGCCTTTGCTCGCCTTCTCTCCGACTAGATTGTTTCAGCTTCTCGAGTCGAGCAGCTATAGAAACGATGATATAGCTGAAGAATCTACGGAGAAGTTGGGAGCTGTGCAACTTGAGACCGACGAACTTCGGGCGGCTTGCAAAAGTTCACAGAAGTCCCGGCAAGTTCGGACTGGGGCGCTATCTTCGCTGGGTCTGCTTCTGCCCTGCAAAGGCGCGAACCTCCAACGAGCCAAGTGCAAGCATCAATACCAACCCTTTTGTGCTTCTGCTATTCAGTTCTTTTCCGTAGCAGTTGCAGAGCACACCGCAGGTGCTGTAGGCACTTTTGCGCATTCTGGCTCATCAGTAGCACTTCATTAACAAGTATGAAGTTCCACAACTAGTGGGCTTGCCTCTACGCATCGTGAATCAGTCGTATTCCTTTCTTCTTGAGACATTGATTCCACTCGTCTTATCATGTAGGACTGAAATGCTGTTATGCGGGCTGAGAGATGTGATTTCATCGCTTCTTGGCATGCACCTCACAGCAGTTCAGCCTCGAGATAGCATGCGCTCCCTCTGCTCGCATCCGGCACGGCTAGGGTTATGTCTTGTTGAGCTGACTCGACAGGGAAGTCCTGTGTCATAGTAATATAACCCATTTCTGAATAGAGCTCTCATTTTATGCCAATAGTTGTATCGACCCTCTTTCCCTTCCGGCCATCTTCCATGCAGAGCCGAAAGGCTGCGTCTACGAGTGGAGCGGTAGACTGCTCTACCTCGTTGTAGCTTCAGGTATCGTCTCTGCTTCGCATCCTGTGCCAAATAGTGCCAACAGCTTTGGGCTACGAATGAGTAGAGTCTACGGGGATCTGCTGGTGCGATTGCCACCGTTTTCGACCTCATAAGTGCTCCATCCGTCACGGCGTTTCTAGGGCAGCTTCCTTTGGCCCTCAGGAGCCAACCATCATGCATGTAGAAATCTATGTCGAATTCACACACATCATGCTACATTGCCCCTCTGTAGAATGATCTGCGTAACATTAGTATTCATGCCCCTATTTGGCCGCAGGCTGACTACGGAGGGTCAAGTAAGGACCAAGTACGCGGATAAAGACTCTCCAGATCACAGCATACAATGGCAGAGCATGCAGTAAAGGGGCATTATCTGTGTGTGCATGTGGAGGTGCCATGCATCACTAGCCCCGGCAGCATGCGTCGCAGCCCTATACAAGACTGCCAATGTCCGTGCCAACCCATGACTTCGGAACCTGTGCCCAGAACGCCTGGAGGTTAGATGGGGGGGCGGCTGCTTCAGATACGCACTTTCTTTAACCTTTTAACTCAACTGATGATCACTATCGTACTTGGCTAAGATCCACCGTCCCCATTGCGCGCTCACTTACAGCTCAGGCTAACAGGTTCGTCGAGGCGATGCTGTTAGCTGCAGTAACCACGCGATTCCATTCCGTTTCGCTTCTATGCATGACAAGAAAAGGTGATGCCAACTCATTTTCGCTCTTATCTGCTCCCGAAGGATGTTTCAATGCATGCAACACCAGCGGGCCCCGTTGAAGGGGTTTTACCGTGCTACGACCCGTGGGGCTGTGGAGGCTAAATGAACTCCAGTGTGTGTTATGTGCAGTTGCATGTTTTTATAGATATGCTATTCGTTTTCTTTTAGTCCTTGGTTTGCTGGCAGGTGGGGGGTGTATACCCAGCTGACCCGCACAAAAGGTGGTTGCTACGCGCGTGGTGGGGCTCCTCAGCACTAGTTGTTTGGTTTCTTCCAGTGGATAAGTTTCACTTGTCTTTATTTTATCGATTTCAATAAATTTCGTTTTTTCTTTCAAATATTGCTGCACGTCTACGAAAGATGGCTACCAGTGCGGAACAAGCCCAGGAGGAGAAGGCGAAGGGAAATGCAGCTTTTCAGAAAGGTGACTTCGATACGGCAGTGAAGCATTTCACAAAAGCAATTGAATTAAGTCCATCAGATGCAGTTCTTTACTCCAACAGATCAGGCGCCTACGCTAGTCTGAAGGACTTTGAAAAGGCACTGAAAGACGCCGAAACCTGCATCAAGTTGAAACCGGACTGGGCCAAGGTGAGCAGCAGCAGAAAGAGGAGTATATCCAAATCTCGTCTCCTAGTAATTTTAACATGGGTTTCGCTTCTTCGCACCCACTAACGGCTTCAAGTACACACTTTCTCTGTACGGAGAAGCCCTTTCATGGGTTAGGTCTACCGTCCGGGCGTCCGCTGTACACCAGGATAGACAGCTGAGAAGAGGCACTGGCGTGCAGCATCTCCTGCCTCCTTTCTTTTTCTCTTGGGTGTTTGTGACTCAGGGTTATTCACGGAAAGGTTTGGCAGAGTTCAACTTGCGGCGACTGCGAGAGGCGGAGGCAACCTACCAGAAGGGATTGTCTCTAGACCCCGAGAATGCATCTTTGAAAGCTGCTCTGGCGGAGGTACAGCAGAGCGAATCCTCAATGAGGGATCTGCAGGCAATGATGGCAGTGACAAATGCTGTGCGCAGTCATCCGAAGCTGCAGAAATACAGCCAGGAAGACCCTGAATACGTTCAGAGGCTCGTCTCTATTGTCTCACAAATACAAGCAAATCCCAGCAACCTTCGGCTCATCATGGCTCAGCCGGTACATCGCATGCACTCCCACTTTCCTGTTTTCTAGCGGTTTTTAAGCGGACATGTATACCTCTTCATGCTCGTTAATTTCCCTCTCTGTATATATATATATATATATATATATATATATATATATATATATATATATATATATATATATATATATATATATATATATATATATGCAGCTTCATTTGTTTGTTGAATATCGTAAGTCAAGCCGGTTTGTGTGGACGGATGCGGGTGTGTCAGGACGTGCGTATTCGTGAGGGTATTACGGTGGCGTTGGGGGGCACATTGGAGGAGGAGGAGCCGGCACCACCGAAGCCTGCAAAGGCACCTGCGGCCTCGAAGGAACCTGAAGCACCGAAGAAGGAGCTGACAGAGGAGCAGAAGAAGGCAGAGGAATTCAAGCAACAGGGTAATGCGCTGTACAAACAGCGCAAGTTTCAGGAGGCTCTGCAGGCATACGATGAAGCTATCAAACTCGATCCCAACGAGCTTCTCTACCTCAACAACAAAGCAGGTACAGCCACACTTGGTGCACACACCGGCGACTTCCTCCTAGCCCCTTCACCGTACACCCCAGCAAGCTGCATGAACGAGGCATGACTATATATATATATATATATATATATATATATATATATATATATATATATATATTGCTGGCGGGTGTATTCGTGCAGCGGTGTATATGGAGATGGGAGAATACGACAAATGTTTTGAGGAGTGCAACAAGGCTTTAGAGAAGCGCTATGAAGTGAAGGCGGACTACGATGTGGTGGCCAAGGTAAAGAGAGGACAGAATATGTTTGAACACCATCGTGAGAAGGAAGAAATATCTATTTATTTTTCAGTCTTTTTGCTTGTTGTCTTGCTGAAGATGCACATGTATGCATGCATGCATGCATATATCTGCGTGTAATTGGGTGCGCATGCACTCAGGTGTACAACCGTATGGCTGCCTGCTACACTCGACAGAAGGACTATGCGAAGGCCATTGAAATGTACGAGAAATCGCTGTGCGAATCGAACACAAGACAAACCCGAGCAGCGTTGGCAGACGTGAAACGACTGAAGGAGAAGGCAGACAGAGAGGCCTACATTGACCCCGAGAAGGCAGAAGAACACAGACAGAAAGGAAATGAGTTCTTTAAAAACAACGACTTCCCAAGCGCAAAGAAAGGTGAGATTCCAGAGAAAGAAAGAAGAGAAGGGATTAGAAATGCCGGAGCTAATTCACTACCAAGCGAACACAAATACAAACAACACAAGAAATAAACAAATTAACAGACAAAACAGACAAAACTACAAAAGAAGAGCAAGCATACAGCAGGAAAACAATCTAGCAAAACCGCACAAATAGCAGGAAACACAAAACCTGCACGCTGAAGTGAATTGAAATGATGATTTCCCTGCATTCTGTTGATTTATATTATATGTTAATATCTTTTATTTATCACTCAACAACTACTAACAACTGAGTAATTATGAACAAATTGAAATTATTGAGGAATTAGTAGTTATTAGTTAGCTAACAAATTGCGGGAATAATTATCTTCTTGTGCAACGTGGCTGGCTCCCCGGCTTCTGTGTGGTTATATTGTTAACTTACAATTTCAATTTAAATCTTAAATTAAAGTCTTTTTCTGATATTGGCAGAATACGATGAGGCCATTCTTCGGAACCCAAAGGATGCAAAGCTTTACAGCAACAGAGCCGCTGCTCTCACGAAGCTGTTTGAATATCCGTCGGCTCTGAAGGTTTGTCTCTACTTTAGGAACTGATTTGACGCATGCAGCTGCATCCTCCACCCTGCACGCGCAGGAGGTCTTCCTGTGTGTGTGCTTGTGTGTGTGTGCGTGTGTAGTGTAGTGTAGTGTAGTGTAGTGCAATATAATGTATGTAATGTATATATGTATGTATATGTGCGTGTGTGTATGTGCGTGTGGAGGTAGAGCTGCTGTTGATTGTCTTTTTTGTTGTTTTTGGTCTGGTGGGATATCGGTGTTAAGGGTGTTTTTCATCCTGTTGCCTGCGTACGTTTATCTATGTATTGTGCACTTCGTGGGCGGGAATGGAATGAAATGGAAAGGCGAAGGAAGCAACAGAGTGTGAACTGAAAATACGGACTGATGGCGTGGTTCTTATACGTTTATGGAGTGTATATACTTCCGTATGATTGTGTTTTTTTTGTAAGAAAGTTTTCAAATGCGGCATATATAATACAACTTATATTTTTCTTCATTTAAATGCGCTTTGATCATCTCAGGATTGCGAAACAGCTATCAACTTGGACCCGACATTCGTGAAGGCGTGGAGTCGTAAGGGGACTCTGCACTTCTTACTGAAGGAATATCCAAAGGCGTTAGAGGCATTCGACAAGGGATTGGCCTTAGATCCAAACAGCAAGGAGTGTATTGACGGCAAGATGCAGGTTATCCGGAAGGTGCAACAACAGCAGCAGTCAGGGGAAATTGATGAAGAACAAATGAGACATGCTATGGTGAGCTCAGGCGGGGACAGCATCAGAGCTGCACATATATATATACTTTGGAATTTGAAAGGAAAGCTGTTGTCTACAGTCATGCTTAAGTACCTGGGCACCATGTAGTTTGATGATGTGCCGTTATAAGGTTTAGGGTTTAGGGTTTAGGGTTTAGGGTTTTAGGTTAAAGTGAGAGCCCCAGTGGTTTCTGAGTTCTATACACGAACCCAAGTGATGCCTTTGTGACTCCGTATTTACTTTGATTTGCTCGTTTCGTTTCTACTTGTCTTCATTTTTCTACTCTCTTCGCCTTTTTGGTGCTGCAGGCGGATCCAGAAATTCAACAAATTCTGCGAGACCCCCAAATGAGCATAGTGCTGCAGAACGCACAGGAGAACCCGGCCATGCTAAAAGAGTAGGCCCCTCAGCAGCAGCAGCAGCAGCAACAGCAGCAGCAGCAGCAGCAGCAATAGCAGTAGCAGCGGTTGTTGGTGCTGCTGAAACCCTAGACCTCAAACTCTGAGCCCTGAACCTTGAAGTCCGAAGCCCTTGTTGCAGGAGTTCCTCCTGCTGCTGCTGCTGCCCGAGACATCGGCTGTGGCTTCTGGGGCAGCAGCAGCCCGTTGCAGCGCTTGTTTGTCTATTTCTGCTGTTTCTGTTCAGATACCTTCAAGACCCGAAGATTCGTGACGGCATAAATAAACTTATAACTGCCGGAATTCTGCGGGTAGCGTGAGGTTGGCTGGGATATGCACGCAGTGTGCATACACCAGCGGGGTAGGCCCAGTGGTTTCACCCCTTGGTTGTATACATTAAACCTGTTTCATCATCAACAACAGCAGCAGCTGTTGCGACAATAGCAGCAGCTGCTGCAACAACAACAACAGCAGCTGCAGCAGCAGCTGCTGCTGCAGCACTGCTTCCTAGTAGGACCCTGTTCATATGTTTGCCAACAGGGCACTGCTTGCGGAGCTGTAGAGGACAGAAGGCGGCTGAAATAGTTGCTACGAAATCATATACAAAGGCATTATATATATATATATATATATATATATATATATATATATATATATATATATGTCTGTGTATTTACGTTCACGCAATGCATGCACTTCTGTGTTGGTAGGCGTATATGCATGCTTACAAGTAGCTGAATAGTATATTAGGTAGAGAGAGGTAAATAGGTAGATCAAGGGGCTGGAGCTACGTCAGGCCTTTATGGACAACAAATAACTCGAAATACACAAAACAGAAGCCCTTGAGAACACAGTAAATTATCCTATATGGCAGTAGTAGCTACTAGTAATATGATAGTGCTGAATGTAGTGAATCTCCCTCTGTATTTGCGCTCGTGCATGCATATCTATTATTTATGTCTACGTAATGCATGCGGCTGAGCATATATATACATATATTTGTTTATGGCGGCTCCACTTATAGGGGTTCCTCGGTAGGGGATTGATCCCCGCCGTATTGGCAGAGTGTTTATGTGTACGGACAACAGCCTGAATGCCTCCCCACAACGAACCGTAAACCCGTACATGTCTCGCAGAGCATAATATCCATGAAGCTTGCAGAGGGTTGTTATCTGCCTCCCCTTACCCTTCTGCATGCACCCGTCGTTTGAGGGGCAGAACCTCAACAATGCGGAAGTGCCCTTTGAGCTGCCTATACACCACAGAAGACGGGCGTGTTTAAACAGCTTCTTGAATCGAACGTGATAATGCAGGTAGTGCGTTGTACATGGCATTAGGTTTTGTAGCCAAAGCCGATAGATACCAACATCTTTTCGGTGTGTGTTTATATCCGGGGGGAAGTTTGCCTGTTACTGTTTCGGCTGATCTCTAGCTCTGGCTTGGGATTAAAATCTAAAGCCTTTTGATGGCACTTTACGCCACCCTTAGACTTAACTTTCGCTATATGTCTCAACCTAAAATGCAGAGGCAGCGTGCGGTAGGGGGAGTCGCTGTTTTTTGCTTGCTGAGGGCCTTCATCTGTTGTACTCTACTGTGTTTAGAGAACCGCCCTCCCCCATCGCGTAAGGGAGCTCTGCGACTGTCCCTCTGTAGGCTAGCTGCTACAGCTAGCCACTAGAACAGCAACTAGCCACTGTGAATGCTGCAAATGTGTGTATCTATGGACGGAAGATTAAAGTGCATGCGTCCGATTTTCTGTCTTTTGCATGCCAGGCGGGCCGCGCGGAGCGCATAGGCAACGCTTGGAAAGGGAACTTGTTTCGGGGCAATATAATTTAATTAATTCAAATTTCACCTAAACTACTGCATATAAACACTCCAGCAGAAATAGGGATGCCAAGGGCACCCACAGAGTCCAACGGGCACCGCAAGCATTTCGGCGACGAGTGCTGCACGACTGTAGCATCATTTTAGTTGGATTGACGAAATTGGATGGGAAGAATATGTTTTGTTGCTCCAAATAATAGTGGGTTCTTGTAGAAACGCAGGGGTTTAGAGAAACCACCACCTTCGGGCGTACGTACAGTCCAGCATTTATGCCTTCCGCACAGATGCGGTCAACTCTGGGCCGCGCAAGAAGGCGGCCACGAGCAGCCCGATCCGAGTATTTCTCGTGAAAGAAATTGTCTGTTTCACAAGTAGAGTTTTTTTCCGTGCACTATATTCGCATAAACATCCCACACTTCCTGATCCGCGCGGCTCCTTAGCTTCCATCGTTGCGTCCCGTCCGTCCGTTTCTGCTCAGTCAGCTCTGGGCTTGTCTGTGCACTTGGAGCTCGTCCTTGGGTATCAAACCTCTCCAGGCTGCTTTTAGCGTTCCACTCTGCCTGAAACGCAGCCAAGGCTCCGAATCGCTATTCTCGCAGCTCCCTGCAAGTCCCAGCATCACCCGATAACCAGCAGCAAACGTCCAGCGTTAAGCAGCACCTTCTGCGCCTTCTTCCTTCGAATTCGCTGCATTTTAATGCATACCACGACAACCTGTTTTTACACGGCCCCTCAAATGAGACCACGCCAGCATGCTTTCCGAGCTATGAACTTGGAGGCAGTAGCCCACACATCAGACCCAGAGCACTAGTCTCGCCCCATTTCAGCGTTCAGGGCTTCGTTAATTTATCTTTGCCTGGGTTGACTGTTTTCTATCATTCATTTTTCTCCCTGTAGGAAAGCAGTTTGGTGGCTGCTCCGGCTGGCTGCTTTTGCTCCGCTCCCCCCCCTGTGTAGCTTCGTTTAACCGTGCTGATCGTTGCCGTAGTACCCTTCTAACCTGCGGCAGGCCTCATACAATTTCAGTATTAGCCCGACGTTGCACAGGAGGGCTGCTGAGGAGCCGCAACAAATGCTGCTTTGGATCCGTGCGGCTTCCGTTGCCCTCGCTTTTTGGCAGTCCATCTGCTCATTATAGGCTGTATTGATCTGCATAGACGGCTCCTGTGTTCTTAACTGTTTCTATTACGCCCGCTGATGCGACTGAAACCAACACAGAGAGAGAGGGAGATTGCGTGAGCTGCTGTTCCGGCTTCTGCTCAACAGCAGCGGCACAGCAAGGGCGGCGCTAGCGGCGGCGGTATCGGCGCCTCTTGCATATGGCTGCCCCCCCTGCTGCTGCCCCCTCAACCAGGGGAGCAGCAGGGGGAGTACGGGGTGTTGCAGGAGGAGCAGCAGGAGGAGGAGTTGGAGGGAACGCAGTTGGCACACCAGCCCCCGCGACAGCGGCAGCAGCAGCAGCAGCAGCAGCAGCGTTAGGAGCGGTTGCTGCAGTTGCTGGTGGTGTACCTTCACTGTCCCGTGTGGCATTGACTCAAGCAGCCCCCCCTGCATGCATAAATGGAGTTTATCGCGTTGGTAGGAAGATCGGTAGCGGCTCTTTCGGCTGTCTGTACGAAGGGGTGGATCAACGGGGCAGAGAAGTCGCTATAAAACTCGAGCCTGCCAACACTAAACACCCACAGCTACTTTATGAGGCGCGAATCATCAAGTTCCTGCAAGGAGGAGGTTAGACACAACGTTGCTCACCTCAGCTACTGCCGCTGCTGCTTCTGCTGCTGCCCCTGGCCGTTCCGTTTGCATATGAGGCGGAACTGAAGTGCTGCTGCTCATCCTGCTGCTGCTGCTGTTGCTGATGGTGGTGCTCTATGTGCTGCTTCTGGTGGTGCTGCCTCTGTTGCGGGCGTGTTCCGTGTGGGTATCTTGGTTGCTCAGCTCCATGAAGGAAGCTTCTGGGCTGCATGCGGGTGAGCTGTACGTACACCAGGGTGGATTGCGTGTGTCGTGCTGTGGCTTGTGTGTTTATCAGTTGGCATTCCTGTTTGTTTTTGGTACGGGCTGGAGGGGGAGTGGCACGCGATGGTGATGGAACGACTTGGACACTCGCTGGAGTATCTGTTCAACGCCTCTCAGCGCGTCTTCAGTCTGTCTACAGTTCTGCAGCTCGGCATTCAAATGGTGTGTCTTCCCCTACAGGCTGTTAGCCAGGCTCCTTGTGGTCCAGTGGTCTGTTCGGGTGCTGTTTGTGTAGTTGCTGGCAGAGTTGTTTACAACTCTGTTGTTTCATTCCATCTCCAGCGTCCAGGGCTCTCTCAGCGGCTCTGTGTACGGCTGATGGTTGAAGTGTTCTGTTATGCTGCTGCTCTGTTGCTCTATTTATAACTGTGCTGCTTCATCTCTCTGCATTAAGACAAGCTAGCTAGCTGAGGCTAACTACGAAACGCAAGCCCACGCCATCCTGCTTCCCTCTTTTGTGCTACTCTAGTTTATTAGACGCCTCTTGTTGCACATAGTACTCTTTGCTGTATTTGGAGTGCTTATCTGCTGCAGTTGGATCGCCTGGCGTACATACACCAGAGGAACTGTATCCATCGCGACGTGAAACCCGACAACTTTCTGGTTGGGCGACATGCAGACGGCCTTCGGGTGTATTTGATTGACTTTGGTCTTGCGAAGAAATACAGAGACAGCCACGGCAAGCATATTCCGTATAAAGAGGGGAAGAACCTCACAGGAACTGCTCGCTACGCCTCCCTCGCCACTCATTTGGGTCCGCCTAAAACTACTCTTTTAGAAGTGCCTCTAGCCATTCATTCAACACAAGGATACACGCCGCTTCGCACCCCTGGCTTGTTTTCTTAAACATAGATGTATACGAGCATACGTATATGCATGCATACATTCATACGGAAGAGCATGCGTGTATAAATATACATTTTAATACAAGCACACGCGCATAGGGTGGTGTATGTGTGTTGCTTGTCTGCAGGGGTGGAGCAGGCGCGGCGAGACGACCTGGAGGGCCTGGGTTATGTCTTGTTGTATTTCATGCGGGGTTCGTTGCCTTGGCAGGGGCTGAAGGCGACGAGTAAGAGGGACAAATATTCAAAGATCACTCATACCAAAATGAGCGTAGACCTTCATGCCTTGTGCGGAGGCCTCCCGGAATGCTTCACCGTCTATATGACGTATTGCCGAGCGTTGCACTTTGCAGATGCTCCGGACCACAAGTGAGTCTTAACGCGAGTCCGATTTTCTTCTTTGGCTTAGCTCGCTGGGCTGCTGCTGCTGCTGCTGCTGCTGGAGACGTAGATGGCGGATGCTGGTGGCGAGCTGTCAGTACCTTGTGTTGGATTGGATTGTGGAGAGGTGATTGCTTGTCACGTTTTGTGCTTGCAGCTATTTGAGGGGCCTCTTCTTAGACGCCCTGCAGCAACAACCCAAGATGCTATTGGCTCCTTTCGACTGGATTCCGATTGTGGGCTGTTGCTCCTGTACGGCATGCAAAAGACAAGGACCCTTGCCAAGCGCTGAGCAGCAAGAAGAGCAGCTGAGGCAGGTAGGGCTCTGTCTAGGCAAAGCTGGGAGGGCAACAACCCAGCGAGCGGCCGCCTGGCGCTCGTCGCCTGCTCAGCGGCAGCAGCTGCAGCAGCTGCAACAACAGGAACCTGAGCAGTGGAGGCCTTGGAGGCCCCAAAGAGGGCGGGCCGCCCGGTGCACGTAGATGAAGAAGACTTCAGGCAACGCAGTGATCAGTGCTTCAGTTGCCTCTTTGTTGTTTGCGTTTTGCCTCTCTCGCTCATCCCTCCCGTTCTTTGCTCCCCCCTCGTTTCGTTTGCACGTTACTGGGCTGGCGTCTCTTCGCCTTTAGCACTTGCCTGCTTCGCCGTTTTTTTTACGCTTGCGGAATGTGAGCAATTCCGCCAAAACAGACTTCGAAATGAAGTTTCGTCGCCAGCGTGCACGGCTGCAGTTTTCGTTTCTTCCTCTCCTCTGTTGTTTGTCACTATGCTCTCTTCCTTTCTTCCCGCGGTGGCTCTTTTTGCTATCTTTGTCTGCAGCCATGGCAGCTGCTTGGAAGCCACTTGGCGTTGTGGCCTTCGATGCTTCTTTCTCTGCGCCTCCCTCTTGTATTTATGCGGTTCTCTTCTTGTTTTTTCTGCTGTTCCTCTCTGTAACGTATTCGCCCAACGGACCAGATGCAGTTGCCATCATTGGGCACAAACTTAGGGCACGCAGCAGCAGCTTCTTCGTGGCCTGGGAAGAGGCAAGCCCGCTCGCTGCAGCCTCCTACTGCTCTGCACGTACACGCCAGTGCTCTGCGGTGCCTCTCAGAAGAAAGCCGGAATGGCGCAGCCTTTTGTCCTATCTGCCAACGAAATGAAGGCGGGAAGCAGGCACAATCTGCATTAATGCGACATAAACGTTAATGCGTGTGCTGCCTTAAAGCGCCTTGCAGCAGCCCCTGTTCTCTGTGCCAGCACACTGAGAAGGTTTCAGGACCCTGCGCTGAGAGCGACAGATTCCCCACATTGTCAACAGGCGAAGTCTTCAACTGTGCTAAACGCAAGTGTTCGCCCTGTACGTTGCCCAAACTCATTTTTCTGTGCGGGTAGAAATCGCCTAGCCAGCGCTTACTTCAGCGACCGCCACGTCATTGGTTTCTGTGCGGCTGCTGCCCTGAAGATGCTCCGTCAAACCGCGGTTCGTTCCTCCATGCACACAGTGCAGCTTCTGCATTCTTTTGCGCTTGCTATAAGGCCCGAATGATACGGGGAGGCCGTTCGTTGCGCGTACACCCCGTCAACGCTCCTTGCGCCCCAGAGATTAGGGTAAGAAGGACGGACGAAGTTACAAGAGTGACTTATGTCACGCTTTGTGTGTTGTATGCTGCAGTAGAAATCGACAACGGTTCATATTATAGACCAAAAAAGACGCGGAGGCATATGCTATGCACGAGCGTTTTTTATTCGCATGCATACGTCATGTACCGAAGGCAGTACAGCTATAGCATTCGCTGAACATATCTTTAATAGTAATATACTCTTGTGCAGATAATTGACAATAAGCAGCCCATAGCTACAAAATGTAAAGCTGAGGGTCTTTCCAGCGCCTCCACATTAAAATGGAGGAGGCGGCACCAAGGATTAATGCAGCCAATGATAGCAGTGACTGAATGAAGACCGGAGTCGCCCGGAAATACTCTAAGCTTCTAAACGTTCGGTTTTCCCACTGCTTTAAACCTGCCATGTGGCAGCATCTCATTGCCAACATACAGACAAAAGCCACCACCGTACAGCAGCATGCCAATAGGGAATGCTACGCAGGGTGTTTTCTGTTTGTAGCTCTCATACATATATATATATAGAGAGAGAGAGAGGCTGGGATTCTGGAGCTTTTATCCTTTTCAGTCATCTGGCAAGTTGCCTTCGTCAAAGTCGTGCTTTCTACGGGGCATGAAGGTCTGCTGCAGCTGCAGCTGACGAGATGCCTCCACTGGATTTATGTTTGGTTTCACTTCAATGCCTCTGAAGATGCTCTCGTGGCCTCTTCCAGTCATGAAGCCTGGCATCGCTTTCTTGACGGCCTGGTGTTCCAAACGCAGCAGAAAACCAAAATACAACGGGAAATAATGAACAATTCTGCTTGTTATCCGCAGCAAAGCAAGCAGGAATCCTGAGGCTGAAGCTTGTATATGTCTAAAGCTCTCACTTTCTTGTTGAATTGTTGCCACGACTTCGCGCTGTCGGCCAGCTGCTGTTCTGCCTGTTCCGTCTTCTGTTGCTGTTTGATTGCCTTAACTCTGCGCTTTTTGCTGTTCTTCTGTGCCTGCGTGTCTGCAGCAAAAACACCAATTGTACAAAGCGCCCTTTCGGAAGAAGTTATTGAAGAATATACAGACAGCCACATCCAGGAAACGCAAAAACAAATAGTTGAGAATGCAAGCAAGTGTAAATTTAACGGTTCCCTATGGCCTACATGTACACATTGAATGCGTCAGCACACACCTGTTGGCTTCGCAGCAAGATACTGTGGAATTCTGTAGCCTCCTGGGGTAATGATATCATTCGCCCTCTTCTTCGGAACCGCCTTTCGCGGCGCTCTCACTCGATCCCCTGGCAAATCTTCTTCATTTTTATATTCCGTGAAGCGCACGCGAAAACCAAAAGGCGTCGTCGCGATGATGGAGCAGTCATACCACCGCCTGAGCACAAAACAGAGCATACACTGCACTTTGGTTCAGCTGGCAACTTGAGGCAGTTTACACAGTCTTCGTGGTCTCAGCATTCAAGCATATTCCTCTCTGTCTACCATGAATGTGGAAACAAACCACAGTATCAGGAAGGGTACATCTTCGATCATACACTCGAACACCCGTAGAGCATGCCAGTCAATTATTCAGAACACTCCAGTAAGAAATAAATGATAGATAAAGCGCACAGGGCGCATGAATTAAGTTCTTTGGAGAGGAAACCAGACACAGCCGTTATCACGTTTATTCAATCTCCACTGAACTGCCTTCCCCCCTAAGCCACATCCCCTCAATCCTGGTGCCATTTGAAACGCCCAAACGTTTTCCTTCTCAGCGCTTGTTCCCAACACAAAACAAAGACGACGAAGGCTAAACCCTAAACCCTTAACCCTTAACACGTAAAGCTAAGAAGGAACTGAATAGATAGGCAGTCCTAATCCAGTCCCCAGTACGTCAAATGCTCACCCATCCCCCGAATAAATTGCCTGGGCAGCTGTGCCAACCGGGAAGTCCGTGGCCGATGCCTGAGGCAGCAGCACCACTTGCTGCAGAGGGTATTCCTCTCTGTTTCCCCAGCCAATAAAATCAACCACCACCCGCTCTCCTTCCTGCAGCAAAACCAAACAAATTAACACAGAGGCAAGTCACTGCGAGATGCACGCGTGGCGTCATTTCTTTATTTTGCTGAGTTCAGGGTAAACAATACTTCTGGTATTCTACCGGAGCTGCCACATCTCATGATCGCCACATCTCATGATCAACGCAAGTCAGCACTCGGCGGAAGCCGAACAGCTCCACTGGATTCAAAAGCACACTTGCCGTTGCTACACCAGATTTGTCCTGTTCGTATTCTAGAAAAAAAGCGAGAAGAAATGGTACAGGGTGTAAGTGCAAGCCACGCCACGGCATGTGCAGACGCACCTTGGGGTCCCGCTTTACCTCAACTATGGAGGCGTAGTACCTCTTTCCTTCATATTCAGCCGAGCATGTCCTTCCTACTAAAGGTCCTCTTGTTGACTGCGATTCTTGGGCGGCTGCAGCAGGTGCTGGGGTGGCTGCGGTGTCCGTGTGCGAAGCAGCTTGTTGCTGCTCACGAGGTGCTGCTGCTGCTGGAGAAGGCTTCTCAGTAGTTGACGGCTCTTGAGGCGCCGATGTTGCTGCTGTTGCTGCTGCCACTGCTGCTGCAGCTGCGGCTGCTGCTGCTGCTTCTGCTGAAGAGTCGGCCAGCTGCTGCTCCTGCTGTTCCTTGTACTCCACCAGGTGTCTCGTCAGCTGGATGACTTCTTTCAGGTCCGCCTGCAGTCTCTTCAAATCCTCTGTTTCTTCTTGCTTCAATGCATCCTCCACCTGCTGCAGCTGCTCCTCATACAGCTTCTGCTTCGCCTACAGAGAAAAACCGCAAATCAGCACAGCGCGGAGTTGTTTCCCAGGAAGCCGCGCCAAGTTCCTGCCCGTTGCAGGCAGCCGATCTTGCGAGTTAAACAATATACACCAGATAGAAACCGATTCTAACCCAGGCCTCCCGTTGACCCCGATCCCCTGCCCTGTCTAACGAGCCAACAGCGGTAGCAGCAGTGCGCTTCCTATGGATATGGGAGTGGGAAAGGACTCATGCGTCAGCTACACTACAGCATGCAGAGCAGCAATTGAAGGGATACCTTAAGTTCCTCAAGAGACTCCTCGAACTCCGCCATTTTCCACCACAGCTGTCGTCGTTGTCCTTAGGTAGTGGTTGAATTGGACGACACGGAGCACCTAATGACTCCCAGTGAGATGTTTCTTGCAGCCACTCCGAGGATGGAGGATATGAATGCGAAGCATGCACTTCAATTCCTGCTATCGACGGAAATAAGCCCGATTACAGGCAAAAGACAAAACAAAGTCGTCTGAACAGGTCCGATCTGAATTCCAGTGCGGGACAGTGCATCGTAGATCGTTCCTAGAGAGCCATCCGTATACCTCCCGTCACTTCAATGCCTCTTATTCAAGTCTGCCAAGTGTCAAAAAGGCTAAAATGCCCCAAATGCCGGAAGTCTGGCTCTGCGCAACGCCAAGGGCTGAGGCAAGGAGCCTCCTAGGGCATGAAATGATCCCCCCCTCAAGAGAGCAAAGGACAGAGGAGATATCTATATACAAATGAAGGCTGAAACTTCACCACCCCCGAATAGCTGCATAAGGAAATCGGCAGCATCACAATAGCGCATGCATTGCAATTGAGAGAGGAAGGACGCGAGCGCGGCGGGCCCCAACGGGCCCGCCGCGCTCGCGTGGATGGGCCGCGGCGGCGGATGGAAACGGCAGACGGCATCAATTCACTCTACCCGTTAAACCTGTTTGAAATTGTCTTGGAATTATTCGAAATTCACGCTTGTTTTATCCCGTTGGACACGAATAGGCCAGTGCTTGCTCCTTGTTATTTCCCACGCAATGTGGCACTACGGCTGCGCGTTTGCGAGCCCACGCGATGAACTGTTCAATCGGCGAGCCCGATCAGCATGCTCCAATGTTCTACGCACAGTTGGAGGTTTCTATTAGTGCTCACCTGTTCGAAGCTACTTGAAGGAAGTAAATTCACTAGAACCGCATTAGATCGGCAGTAATGCAGTTACGGACTACGCATCCAGTTTAACAAAAGAGGTGAAATACAGATAATGAGAGTCCTGGATCGCATCCGAGGACCTTCTTGCTCTGCAAGAGTGAAGAAACTTAAGATAAAAGCACCCCAAAACAACTAACCTCCCCTCCAGCCTCCAGGTGTATCGAGTGTAGCAGGCTTTGCGTGGTGCTGGTACTTGTAACCATACTTGCTCACACGCTCACGGTAGACGGCAAAGTAAGTGCTTATAAGCTGTCTGCGCTACAGCCGACAGTCCTAGAGGGAGTAGTAAAGGGGCGTTACTTGTGCGTGTGTGTCTGACTGCCTTGCCGCTCTAGCTGTGGCAAGGTACGTTGCAGCCCGTAAAAGGCCTGCACGTCTACTCACGATCCCAGGCTCTTGGCCCGCAATGCCCAGGACAACTGGGGGCTGGAGAGGGTATCAGCTGGTTTGGGAGACCTCTCTTCTTGAGTGCTTGACTCGACTGCATCTGGCCACGGTCCTCCGCTAAGGTGTAGGATTCTGGCTACAATCGTCGCGAGTCGCAGTAGAATGCAACACCTAGAGAAAAGAGTTCGCAAAGCAACTCCTCTCCAGCATCCAGATATCCTCTGCACGCCTGCAGCTGTGTCTGCCCCTATAGTCAGGCCTCTCTTATGCTCGAACGTTCATTACTGCAGCTAGTGCTGGAGGGCAGTGCCACATACACGCACAGGCAATGTCCGTTTTTGCTGCAAGCTCTAGCACTAGAGACTGTAGCTTTATTTAAACGGCAGCTTTCCTTCATAGAGAGCCTGAGGGTAAGTATAGATACAAGCACCAAGATTGCGAAGAGCAATCAACAGCGGTCCTCAGCTGAAATCGGGAATTTGTTTTTAAACACGTTTCCTTCTCCCCTATCTAGGGCTGCGTAAGTGGCATATTTTCTCTGTTTTATGCGGATATACTCCACCCCCGGAGAGCACAGCTATTGCACCCCTTAATCCCTTATAAGCGGCCCAGCCGTTTACCGGTTGCCTGCCTCTGGGGGACAGCCAGGCAATGAGTCGATTAAACAGAAGCTGGAGTTTCACCATTGGATTTCGGTTTACCAATGGCTGATACTTCTCGATGTAACGCCGCATTCGAGGTTTTCCTTGCTTATACTTCCCCAGTTCCGCTATAGCCTGCTCCCTTGCACTCCGGAAAATAAACGGGCATCACAGAGCCTTGCGGAAGGCTTGCATGGTCATGATGTGCTTTTGGAGAGCGGAACCTCTAATCAGAAACAGCCACCATAATCGTTCGTCCCATTCTAATACATGAGAAGCCAGTACCAAATCTACACTTCTCGGTGCATTTTGAAGACGAAGGTATAATGAAACTCTTCTACTGTCTACGCGCAGCGGCGCCCCTCATATCTAGGTGATCGGCAAAGGCGGAGGCATCCTTTTTTAATTGCTCTTGGTGTAAATGTACTATTTACAGGATTTGATAAGGAGAGCGAGCTTGTTTCTGCTCGGCGAGTCTCCCCACCGTGGGTTGCCTCTCCACGCGAAGCTAGATCATGGCCGATCCTTATTATGCAGGACAGAATACTGATATTCCGATAAATATTTTTCAAAAATGTTGAAGCATGCCGGATACGGCTTTTTCTCTTCTCCAATTATTGCCGCGCAATACTACACCGTCCGTTGGGAGGGGAAACGGGAGGGGGGTGGTTCGTTGCGCGCAGCTGACAATGGACCGTCCGGTGCTATCAAGTGTAACTAGAGTCCCCCAACTTAATCGAGGGCTGTCGCGAACTGTAATAGAGGCAAAGATGCGCAAAAGGCAGCTGCCATCCCCTCTAGCCCCCCAGGTACAGAAGCCATGGGCCTGATGACGGTAACACGACCCGGTCTGTCATGCGCTGCCTCGCTGTCCTTGTACCCTGTAGTGTAGCTTGTTGTTAAACATTGAGCTTCCATAGCGAGGGTTCGACGAAGTACGCATAAAAACACCCACAACCACTAGCGCCACACTGGTACAGTCGTTGCAATACAACCCCACTCTCAAGCACCGCCAAGGTGCTCGTGTTTACATTGTAGACTGTGACGCAGACACTTAATAAACACTTTGCTGGCCCTCCATGGCCTGCTTGCACCCTAGTAGATATACGACTGCCAACTTCGCCAGATGATACACCCTGTGACTTGCCACTGCCCAGTGCTCTGCCTCGCGAGTCTACCCGCATTGGGGCAGTGTTAAGAACTTTGGGTTTTCACTAAGTACGTTTGAACAGGCAATCGTTCACTTAAAGGCTTCTGTATATGAAGCCCAGCGGCCTTTTGTTACGCCGTCGTCCCTGTAGATGGCGTCATCCCTCTGTTCAACGGGAGACGGCGTACGTCTGTCCCTTTAACAACGTTCTATATACAAATCAGTAAATAAATGTTACCTTAAAGTTAAAATGCCCATTAACTCTGAGGAGCTGCTTGCTCGCTGCACGATAGCACCGCTCAGAAAACCACCGGCAATATCTGTACAATCTGAGCGCTGTTGCTCGTCGCTCCCAGTATTGCGTGCATGCTACTAAGGCAAACTGAGTGCCTGCAGGCATTTAACCCTTTAATACAGTCTATATACACTATTTTCATGCATATAGTGGTGGCCAAAGAGCGAGCTTATTGCCGCCTAGCCTTCAACAGCTGGCCTCAATCAACGGGGCTGAGCACAGCCAGGGACGGTTCCATTGGCTGTACTGTTTAAGCGATAGTTTGAATTTCTGCAAGGATAAATTTGCTCCTGCAGCGTGAATTTGAGGCGTTTTCTGATGCTCCTGGGGACATATCGGGCTTGCTGCGGCGGCTGTTCAGCGGACGAGTTCCTGAGCACAGTCCCCGATGGATTCTCTTGTGCCGAACAGCCTTGTTGGGCCTTTCATTACATCCCAGTGAGCAGCGCAGAGAGAGAGGTCGTGACGGCTGTAACCGCTGAGGCAGTCGGCCTTGCGGTTACAAGTTTGCCCGTGCAACCGGAAGGAAGTGTTTTTACGAAGGCAGTTTTGGATGGTTGTAACTGCCAGGCTTTACCAACATGCTAACGTACAAGCTGCCGAACAACTCGTCGATTCGAGAAAGAAGAGGAAGGCCTTGTGCTGCCATATAAGGCACAAGGGCAGTCATTGCAGGCCAGGGATTCCTTCGGCTTGAGCGCTGCGACTAGCGCTGAGACATCCCAGGCGGTGTGGCGCTGGTGTCGTTGCCGGTGAGCCCCTCGATTGCCTACATTGCAGGGGCTTCCCAAGCTGTGGAATAAGGATGGTATTATCTACAGTTGCCCTGCTTGCGGTGGTCCTCGGCGCCGGCCGAGAGGTGATTGGGGCCATGGACTTGCGCGATCAGAATTTGATGGAGGCAACGTCGCTCATTCGGGGTGGAATCTCCGTGGGTGCGGTCAAGATGACCCCGCTGCCTGTGGAAATTCTGCGCAGCCCGCAATTCTCGAGTCTACTGAATGCTTACGCTGAGGATACGGCGCTAGAGAAGGCATTAGGGGAGTGCCGTCTTTGGATCGATGTTGAGCGGTTCAAAGCAAACGAAATGACGGCTCACCCTCCACTGCCTGCTTCAGAGGTAACAGGGGGCGGGGAGTCGAAGGAAACCGTTTCCTCTCCTCAGCATACGCCGAGGGCTAACGCAGAAGAAGGGCAGTGTGCGTCTCTGAACAAACGGTTTGGGTGGAGTATCAGAAAGAGCATAGGGCCTTTGCTGGCACCTGTCTCCTTTGCCGTATGTACCGAAGGACCGTGGTTCGCAGATATTGAGGTAATGAAAGTGGAGGCGGATGAAACAGACGAATTTGAGGCAGGCCCTCTTCTGCTGCACGTGAAGTACAGTCCTACGTTGCCTGACACCTTCTCCTCAAAGATGCCCTCTAAAATGCCTCTGGTCCCCTCCCAGATATTGGCGCCTTCAAGTGACGATGGCGCCCGGCCCCCACGACCAGGGGAGAAGGCCACTGCGCTCTGTCTGGAAAAGGGCCAGCCGCTACTGTTGTCCCGTCATGCGGACAATGAGACAGCGTATTTGGGTGAGTGCAATGGTGCAGCCGCCCCACGTTTTGTCCTACTCCATGTGCTGGTCGTGCGCTAGAACTCTCGCGTTCTTTTGGTCCCGATTCGTGCATATGACACTCCCTGAAAGCAGAAGGAGGAGTGCTGCTTTTGTGCGGCGACAGCAGCGGTGGCTTCAATTTGGAAGGGTTTCCACTACGAAGTAGCACTTGTGTTCTGCCGTATAGCTAGCGTAAATCTTGTAATCCTGTTCTGGAACTCAACAATTTTAGTTGCTAGGGACGAGTGAAAAGACCGGGCGCAGTGCGGTACTGCCACTGTGTTGACATCCCCGATGCATGCCTTGCTGTGTATCGCGACACTTACACGTGGAAAATGATATTGCTTGTGTCATTCGCGTGCGGCTTGGGTTTGTGTTTTTGTTTCCAGAGTTCCTGCCTGGACCGTGGTCCGTGGCGGTGGACGTGGAGCTCTACGCGGACGTGTCCAGGCCAATGGGCGTCGGCGTCCGCTTGCTCCTGCGAGATAACGTGGCCGTGACTCTTCCTCCCTCTCGCTTGCTTCCTTTTACGACGGATGGGTTAGGAACCGAACAATGGCTGCTGCTGGAGCTTGCAGATTTGCATGCGCAGCAGCAGCGGCGAAGCGGAGCAGCGGGCGTACAAGAAGCCCATGAGGTGCACGGGGCGGAGCTGTGGGATAAAATCCAGAGAGATAGGGCCATGGAGGCCTTCTCAACTCGCCAGTGCCGCCTAAAGAGGGGTGAGAGGTTCAGCGACCCCGTCCAACTAGACTGTCTACCAGACATAAAAGGGCAAAGCAGAAAAGAGCGTAAGCAAACGCACCGGACCGTCTTTGCGCCTGTATCGACTGGTTCATCGCTTTATGAATGGCGATTTGTGAACATTTTTGTCCCTTGTGCTGGTGCTTCTCAAAGAAGTGATTTAACGTGGAATGCAGAGCAGAAGCATGCTGATATATGCATGTGAATCATGCATTCTTTGCCGTGGTGAAGTCGGGTTTAGCAATAGTCTGCAGGGTGCCTTCTCGGGGCCTTTTTTTCGTAGCTTTCTATGCTTTAGAGCACGCTGCCGCATTTCCCGTGTTGCTCTACTGGGTACTTTCGCAGACAAAGCGAACTTTTGTTGTGGGTTGGAGTGATATTTGCAGTGGCGATGAACGGGCTGGATGTGATCCGTCGTGGGGTGATCGGCCTGGTGTTGGCCCTGATCCCAACATTTGGGATAAATGCGGCCTTTCATTCGCTGATTTGGTCAAACGACGGACTTGCGCAGCGAGTGGAGAAGGAAGCGAAGGATCTTTCTCTCTTCAGTTTGAAGAGGGAGTGGAGATTGACTGCGCCTCTTGAAATGTTGGGAAAGCCCGAAGGAGCCCAGAAAGCATTGAGTATCGCCATGCGCTGCTGGACGCCAAAGCAAACTGAGGTGCTGGATACGCTTGCCTCTGAATTGCTGCAACTGTACGCGCAAGGAGGGAAAGATCGCACGAAGTACAAGACTGAAGGGAAGATAACCTTCGCAGAAAGTGATAACAAACTCGTCATTCACTACCCGGTGTCTCAGCTCAGTTACGCACGACGGCTTGCGCTAGACCTAATGCTTGACACGGATACAGTGCTGGTCTTTACCTTCACTGACATGGGAGGGCACTTTCATCCTTTCCATAAAGTTCCAAGCACGCAAGGAGAGACCGCTACAGTAAAGGAGCAGCAAGACATTTTAGCGGCCACTGGGGGTACACAGGTATCCCAAAACGTAAAGGAGGAGCGGACTGGGGGGAAAGCTTGTGAAGCAGGGCAGGCAACTGGCAAAGAGCCCAGTGCTCAAGAGACACAGACTGCAGCAGCCCATAAGATCAGTGACCAAGAGGGAGCAGAGTCAACGGCAAAGGGGATTGACGGTCAGCAGCTGGAAGCGGTAACTGACGCCAACGGCGCACAAGAGAATAAGGCAAGGGAGCTGGATGCAGCAGCCGTGGCAAAGGACAAACCCGGCTCAACCGAAGAGAACAGAGAGGAACGCATAACTTATTTACAGCTCCTTTGGCAGAAAGTAGGGGAGCCGCAACACCATGAGTTGAAGCGTACTGCCATCGCAAACATTGTTTGGGACGTTGGGCTTTCAGCGGCGTTTCTGATCATCGCGTATCTCACTGCTAAATTAGTGGGTTCAGTCAATGGGCGGACTGTGGCAGATATTCTTAGGGAGAGAAGGAGCTGTCGTTTGGCATCTTTACGAATCAGCGAGATTGATGTCATCCCTACAGTGAGTAGCGAAGCACATGTACATGAGGCGAGCTTGAAGGACTCGCGCACAGAAGATGCAGCTGTGGCTGAGGGAGTAGAAACAAATGGCATGTTGAAGGCAACGTAAATGGGAATGGACCGCCTTAACTGGAGAACATGACCTTTACCAACGTGTCAGTTGTCAAATGACAAGAAGTTAGTTGAATGGACTCGAGGAAAGCAGGCGTGGCATTGTTGTAGAGGCGCCATCGGTGAAGACGTTGGCCTCTACTTTTGCTTTTATTGGCCTTACGGGATTACCTATGTAGCTTTTTGTGTGTACATTTATCTTCTAGTTTTGTTAACAAGCTAGCCGTGGGTTTTACCCGCTGCTATGCACACTGTGGCCGCTGTGAATTTGGGCAGCACACGAATGCTGACAAGTTGCGTCTGGGCTTGCGCCCTTTGTTCCTTTTTAGTGTCTTCCGTGCGAAGCTGAGTATGCACTCCTAAAGGCAAGACAATGCCAGTATTCCGTGCACTGAGAGACGGGTAAATCAACTTAAGTCGTCCCATATTTCTGCGCAGCGCCTGAACAGTCTAAGCGTGGCACTTAAACTGCCCCCCTCCCCCATCTAGCTATCATTTCTGCCTTAGAATTAGCATTCTGTCTCTGCGGTGCCACTGCATCAGCAACCTCCTTGTCCCGGATACTGCATTCAACGCTTGTTTTGTTGTATAGCCATGGTACGAGCTCCCAGCAAGGGGCTACACACAGATACATCTCTTCCGAGGTGCACTTCAAACAGATCAGCGCAGAAGATATCTTAAAAGACCGAGGCGAAAGTTGGGAAACAGGTGATCCCTGTGATCCCTCGTGTCGCTCCTCGTACTTGTTTAGTTATTACGTCAACATCTCACACCGTCTCATCGCACTCTCCTCGTTTTCGGAAAGGCTGCAAAGAGAGCGACTACACGAAAAATCAGTTGTTATGTGTGCGTACACAGGGTGTGTACGTATGCTCATACATACGTATGCACACAGGGATGTGCGTTGTGGTTTTTCAAGCCTCCCCCGTCAAGTCCTCACAACAGATCTGTCTTGTGGCAAAGCTCTGTTAACAGAACCGCAGGGAACGAGGAGGAGGAGAGAGTCTATAGGCGGAGGGCAAGTATGAGAGTAGGGAAGGAGATCATTCGTATCGAACCCTCCTACTGTACTCATGTCATCTCATCCAGACTTGAATAACAGAACCGCCACCTGGCCAATGTAAAAGTAAATGAAGTTGTGAGTCTCGTGGGTTACGTAGGAGCCGAAGTTTCGGCCTACAACACAGTGCCAGGTGGGGTTGTGTTTCCTGTCAAATTCTTTCTTGATGTGCGCCGCTATATCCTTCTCTATGTTGTATCTCTCCAAGGCCTGATTGGCGCAGTCGATCGCGTCCTGCTGCATTTCATCGGGCATATCCGCGTTGCGGATGACGAACTTCCTGTCCCACATCCTTACAGTTCCAAGAAAAAAAGCGAAAGATCCAGCCCTGCACACAGTCAGCACAGTTCAACCGAGTTCACTGATACAGAAAGTATATTTTTCGCCCCTTTGCAAGGCTAGCAAACGAAAGCATGCACCTTAAAAGGCTACTCCCAAACGCACAAAATCCCCTTAAGAGCAGCGCAGCGGCCATTTTCCCCACGCAAGCCGCCAGCAGCAAGCACACACACTAGTGCTTTAATGCAAGCGCCTGATAATTCATTGGAAAGTTGGCAATAAAGGGTGCAGATCTCACAAGATCGTGGCCAGTCTACCCTTTACGGGGCTGCACCGTACGGACTCGCGAAGCTACCACATAACGGGAGCATAAACCCATTCTAGGGTTCATATAGATTAATAAAAACACCGAAACACACTGCCAGGCAGCGAAATAACGGAGAGTAGGCAAAGTTTCTTCAAGTGTCTAAGTAAGGACCATGTGTGGAGCTCCGCGTTAAGCAAGCGACATAGGAAGTCACGCATCTATCTAGATACCGAAGGCTCACCAATAAACTCAAAATATCGGCGATACAGCCCTTTAAGAGCGTTGAAAAGAGCGTTTCAACTTAACTCTTCCCCTGCACTTCGACACCCCGGGGCCGGCAGCCACTGTGAGCCGCTCTGATGGGCAGCGCAGTGGGCTTCCGCTGTCTGTAGTATGCAGTTCTGTTTAAGCACACAAAGAATACATATTTTAGTGAAACAAGCACAATATTCCAAAAGAAGGGCGTTGCACTCACCTAGGGCCACCGGGTGCTCCACGGTGCACATAGCGGCCTGGTGGGACTGAGCAGCCCGTACAGTTAGCAGTGCCTGGTAAGGCACCCAAAAAAGAAATATCAAAATTATATTGGCGATTGAATAGTTGAGCTTATTTTTCTCTCTAAACAGTACTAATTCTCCAGTTAAGACAGAGCACGCAGCCCATCTTCCGGTGACTCCATTTGCTAGCAAGACACGATATAACATACCTCCTCAGCCTTAACCTGGGTCCATTGTCAGCTATATGCCAGCCAAAGCTTCTATGATGATATTTCCTAGGAAGTAACTGAGCCTCTCCCTCCCAACGGGGGGCGTTTGCACTAGGTCCCTCTGTGAAGTGAAACGTGAATAGGCTGCTAATTCGTCCGCAGTATTCAACTAGTATCGCCTAGAGCAGAAAAACGGTGGAAACACTTAGTACAAACAGCTGACAATAAAGTTGGCCTTGAGAATCCTCCCCAGATGCACTGAGAAAAGTGGGAGAATCTGCTACGGCCCGTAAGAGGAGAAAGCAGTCTCCTACTAACGCAACGTCTGCTGCAACTAATGCCGCGAAAGCGACTCCGCATGCAGACGTTCGTACGCCCAATTTTGCTGTGCTTAGTCTGAGAAGCTGCCTGATTGCGATGGCCTTCACAAACCTGCACCCATACACAGCCTGTACTGTTCTATGAAAGGGAGCACAAGGGACATAATACAATAAGCGTTTAGGGCCCTTGCTACCCCCATACAGTTATTAATACAACATGAGTGCCCTGACGCCCCTCAATATGGCCTCAATGCATATCCAACTGAAGCAAGCGCCCATCTCTAAACTGTCAGGTGTACATTTCCATGTGAGCCTGGTGTGCAAACTGCACCCAACACATTTCCCTCTCCGAGTTCTTGCTTCCGCAGCTCCCTTTTTAGCTTCATCCTTCGAACGCCCGGACTGAAGCTAGGTTCATTCTCCTGACTTGCCTAATGCACCAAATGCATGCAAGCGCTTGCCCCGTCTACTCAGGCCTGGGGCTGGCTACAGCACTTCATAGCTCAGACCAACTGTAGAGGTGCGCTGCTTACTCAGCCCCAGGCTGTCGTTGCGTAGCGCAGAGCCACCAACGTATTCAAGTAACATGGAACGGCTAGCACACACATATTGCTGCTTTGGTGCAGTTTCGCCGTTGAAGTGGCTGTGGCAAGGCAGAATGCAGCCAAAAAGCGCCATAACGAAAATCGTTCCGAATCTTTCACTCTCTGTCCCTGCATTTCCGCAGTAATTTACGATTAACCCGAGCTGCAAGCACTCGCAGCTCACGGCACAGGCTTAGCCCTTTCCAAGTTATCTCGCTCCTCTTGCACACACTTCCACATCTCCCACAGGAAGGGGCCGGCAAAACAGTTCCACTTATACAAGCAACAGGCTTAGCGCCACCAGCAGCAAGGCCATGGCAGCCAAAGAGCCAAACGCATCCCTTACTGCTAAAGAATTGCTTCTGCGAAAGCAGCAGGGATATCCGAAGCAGCCCCCCCGGCGAACGACGCCAAACATGGTTATCCAAAAAACATTCACAAACTCACTGTGTTATAAAATCTTATGTCAAGCATCACACCATTCACAAACTCACTGTGCTATAAAATCTTAGGTCAAGCATCACACCCACAATATGTGTTTCTGAAGCCAAACATGCTGAAGAAACTGCTTTACAGTGTGGCTGTGCTGCCGTAGCTGGTGTTACGGCAGCGACACCACTAATCTCCATTCTGCTTTCCCCTCTTTGTGAGGAAGAATGATATCTTCAGGCAGTGGAACTTGTGGCAGGACAGCCCATCCCCTTGCCTGTTTCGCTGTCATCCATTCGCAACCACACTATCCAATTGCAGTATGCAAAAGGAATCTGGTTGGCAATCACTTGATGGGCCCGCCCGTTGCCGCTGCAAATGAGCCTTGCCGTATTTATTTCTGAATAAAGTTACTTCAATAAATCCGACTGCTCATCTGTTGCTTGGCCCCACCTGATGATGCAGTGGTCGCGCATTGCCCCCTGAGGGAGTCCGTCCTCCAGTTCCGTCTCCCCAGCTTCCGTAGTGGGGCACAAAAGAACTTTTCTTCTCACATTACGTAATTTATGTATAAAGCAAAATACTCCGTAGACACACCCTCCAACCAGAATCACCCAAGGTGTGAATGCCACCGCCGTAGAACAAGCACTGTATAGACTGGCTGCTCCTGTTGTTGCGGCTGCAGTTTCTCCGGCTGCTGCTGCGGCTGCTCCTGCAGTAGCAACAGACCCAGTGCCTGTTACTGCTGCTGCTGCTCCGATCTCAGCTGCCGCACCCCAACCCAGTGCTGTCTCTGTTAACTGGACGAACAAGAAGCGTGCAGCCAGCGCAAACAAGACTGGAGAGCTGGCTGGAGGGAAACAGTCAATACACACACATACCGAAATAAGTCCATATTCATAGCTGCGAATCCCTGAAAATTCGCATCAACTCTGCTCAGAATCACCCTCGAAAACAGCAATCTAGTTAGGTCTAAACGGAATGTCGTGTGTATTAAAATAACGCGTAAAGACAGTTCAATGCCCTTTGAGCTCACCTGCCTTCGCGGCACTGACAAAATCTTTCAACGAATACGGTGCTATCTTCTGCAGCTCATCCAGAAAGCCCTCCGCTTCTTCGACGGGCAGCAAAAATTTGGTTGTCCTCAGGTGGCCCGCTCCAAACACCTTCACTGTCTCCCCGAGGAAACGTAGAAGATGCTGAAGGGGCAAGGCCAACACACTATTCAAAATGCACAGCATCACCTCTGTGTGCTAATCGCTGCCCGAATATGTTAAGTGCTGAGGCATGCATGATCAGGCACGCTTGTATAAATGAAACACAGATGGAAAAGAGTGTTTGTCGAGGCACTGAGAAAACAACAGAGCAGAGACTAAGCCATAAAGTGGCGAATATCAGCATTGCGCAAGGCTCATGCAGTTAAGCCTCCACCGCGACAATACGCTGTTGGTGCCTCGGGCATAGAGAGGCAGTTACAATGCGCACTGTTGCTTGAATGCACTCAGTCAGCTGTTCCGAAGGGGCATATTCAACTCAAATGAGCTCAAATCGATGCTTCACCTAACTGCACGTACCATGCAGCATTCCATGCAGCATTCACTTTCCACATCTATCTAGGCTGACTGTACTAGCGGCCGTATACTTTGTTTGCTTATATTTACCTCAAGCGACTGGTAGCTGCTCCAGCCGTGTCCTGCTTCAATCATGTAAAATCTCTTAATGCCAAACGCAGGTTTGCGGCTGATGGCGTATATCGCCTCATCGCCATACTGTCTCCCCAATTCCGACAGGAGAGGAACGATAGCCTGCTCCGTCTGCTGCTCCAAATCAGCAGCTACTTCCACCGCATCTGCCTTTGTTGCTTCACCGACTGAAGAACACCCTGCAGAAGTAGATATTGGGGCTATAATCCTTGACTGATTGTCCTCCCCATCCTTCGAAGAGCCGCCGCTACTTAAGCAATCTATGTCATCTGCGTCTCCCTCTGCAGACACCAAAGACTCTACTGATGAGACCATTACCATGCTTCCGCGGTCTCTGCTGGGGCTGCTGCTGCCCACGCTGCTGCCGCCACTGCTGTTGGTGCCGTTTCGAATCCTTTGCGCATGCAGGCTCCCCTCTTCGCACCCAGATATCATATCTGTAAGGAACCAGCCTTCTGATTCTTCCAAGCGGCTGTCCAACGTTCTTGAGGAGTTCTTGGTAGTGCGCAGCTCCGCAAAACCCTCACTCGCGGAAGCTGAAGGCTCAAATGGAGGCTCGCAGCTTGGAGTGGAGGTGGCCATCTTGCTTCGTTCGGAGGCGTAATTGGCTGTTTGGATATCGGCGCTCTGTATAAACACCTGGGAAGAACCCTGGTTGGCTGTTGACGCCGTCGGTTGTGCCGTTTCACCATCGGGAGCTGTACGAGGACAGTCTAGGAAGGAGGCGACAACCTGAGATACCCTCGAAGCCTCATCAGCCCTGAAAGCCTTCGACAGGACCTCCCCCGCGTCTCTGGCGCTGCTCAGCAACGCCTGACGCAGACGAGAAAGGTGCAACAGAGCAGCCATGGAGGACATCTTCCTGTGCGTCTTCAACGCGAACCGGAGTGAAAGTACGCACAGTAACGAGCACAACTCCCAGTCGATTCAAAATAAGGCCAGAAGTTGCAGAGCGAACGGCAAGCGTGCTCAAAAGAATTCGCAACGAAACCCCAAATGGAACGCCGAATAACGCGTCCGTCGGCACTCCCGAAGCTTTTCTCAGCTGCCGCCGCCGCTGTTTCACCACCGCAAGCGGAACAGGTGCCGCTCTTCCAAAGGCACGATAAGCTCGCTTAATCAGTTGAATGAAAAGAGCAAGCACCACTGAAGTTCAGCCAACGAAGGTGGCAAGCTGACTTCGAAAGGTGGAAATGCGACCCATTGGCGAGAAGGTGTGGTGACTACGGTTGACCAACGTAGTTAAGCTGAAGTGTGTACACACTTGCCCATAGTCAAGTGAAGCTCAAGGTTGAATAGAGTCGTTATGCTTCGGCCAAAGGCATAACAGCCTAATTCCGCAAAAGCTTCCTTGGGAAGCTGCTTGCTGCAAGTGTCCAGACAGTCCAGACAGCAACCGGCACAAGACGCAACACTCACAAGGCCACCGAGACAAAGGATACCTTAGTACTAGCAGTTAGAGGGTGTGTGTACTCATAATGATACATAATGATATCAGACGCTTGTGTGTTGGTCACTTTACCTCCTAGACTCTGCTTTTCCCCTTGCGTTCTGGATGGACTGGTGGTGGTCTTGTCCGTGGTAGTGTTGATCTCGGGGTCTATACCCACAAAGGCAAATTTGCCGCCACTCTCCTGGAAAATTCAGCAAATTAAACATTTAGTTTGTTTGTGTACTGCAGTTTTTGAGTAACTCTTCAATAGTCGAATTGCAGACTTCCGTGTGCGTCTCGCACGCCAGTCCACCTGTCGTCTCGTCAGACAAAGGAGTGCACGAGTTACGTTCAGGTGGGCATATGAAGTTCTTGTAATTGAGCCCTGTATGAAAATAAAAACACTAAGGCTTCAATTATTTTGAACAGGTGGCAGCTAGATCATATGGAAAAGGCCATCGTTACACAACCCACTTCACCTGCCAGCTGGTGGGCTTTGTGGGTTCGAAGACGTTAAGAGGAGAAAGCTTGTTTGGCAGGCAAGACACACCATACCCAGATATGAGCACCAGCGGAAAGCCTAAATTTGGTCGGCAAGCCTCACTTCATTACCTCATGCTTGCTGATGACCGCTGCCTTCTTAGCTTAGTCGGTAGAGCATCCGCTTAGTAAGCGGAAGGTCGCCGGTTCGATTCCGGCAGGAGGCTTTAGTTGCTGACTGAATATCCTTCGGCCTTGGCGTGTTTACTTTCGAAGCCGTACTTTGGGTTAACGCCAACGTAGAATATTACTTTCGTAGTTTAAGCCAGTACAAGCCCTTCCGGAAGGGCAGAATCTCGTGAAAGTACATATATTTTTCAGCAAAAGGAATGTTAAACTACCTCCTGTTAATGGTTAAAAGGCTTACCGAGTGTGGCACCGATAATGTATGCGCGTTTTGACCATTAGCTGTATTCGTGTTCCACCCGACTTGTCCTTGCCATTGTCGCTTTTCGGCCACACAGGAGGCTGCGTCAACGGGAAGGAAGCACATCTACAGATTGTGTGTTCACACACGAGCAAGACAACACAAATTTGTGCTCGGTGCTCGTTACGTGGCCTTTAGATTGCATACTCATTGCGTATGAGCTGTTCGTGCTGAAAATTGCCAACGCTGGAGAGGCTCATAAAACGCGAAGAATCCGTTTCAGAAAGGAGCTTGGACGCTATACTGGGTCGAGGCATTCATCACCGTTAGATGTTTGCATTGGCCGCCCGTATATTCCAAACCGTTCATGCATTTACGAAATGCATGCCGTTTCCCTGTGGGGCATTGCATTTTAACACAAGCGGTGCTTCTCCCTGTTAATTTTTTTAGTTCCCTCGGGGGGAACCATGGATCAAGAACAGTCCCGTGACGTATCTCCTTCGAATTCGAATTGTGATTGAACATACACGAAAGCGCCTCGCGCCTTGATTATTTCCCTTTACCCCGCCACCCGTAACGGGTCAATCGAGGAACACATGTCAACTAGATGTTTCTTCTCGGTCTTCACTACAGTTGTTCATGCTCAGCACTTTATATGCCGCCTGCTAGCGGTCTTCGCTCCTTGATATTATCACAATCGTGCTGTTCGTGAAGACCGCACGATAGGGGGAGTTGACCAGACCTGCATATGTAATTTGCCATGTATAACCCAAGCACCAGCCACTCTACGCATTCAAAAGCCATTTCGGTGTTAAATACTCCCCTGTACTAAAAATTGATGAACAGAACAACCTCTCCCACGACAACTGTCACGATCAAGAGGATTCCCCGCTGCGTCGCTCCCCTAAAATAAGCTCTCTCGCTCAGTAACACTGTTATGCTTTGCAGCACATACTTTGACGCTAACCTTTTCCTGTCGCCCTAATGTGCCCACGCTCAGCGGTATGGGGCCTGTTCAACCGGTTTATTGGTTTACAGAAACAGGAAATTGATGTTTCGAGGAATCTACCCGTGCCCGCTTTCTGCAGCGTCAGACGGGAAGAAGAGCGCAAATGCGCTCTTTTTCAAATGCCTCTGACGCCACATATCGGGCCAAAGATTGCACACTAACTGTAAAATCCTTTCCGCCGACTTTTCAAGGAGACTCGGCAGAACTACATCGAATAAACAAATAAATCCAATTGTAAACTGCATGTTTCGGTTGGCTACTCGTTTGCTAACGGCTCCCATATGTGTCTAACGCAGTGTATCAGATAAGCGTGTGCAGCGGAGCTTCGTGTCAGTCCACTGTGCACAACAGTGAACAAATAAACCATCCCCTCGTCAGCATGGGCTTCATTCATCCACTACCCTTTTCTTCTGTTTGCATTTCGGAAGTTGGCACCCCAGCGCGCGACTCATCTTCTGTAAAATTACGCCATTTGGAATAGCCTGCGGGCAAAACAGCAACGCATACAGCCAGTTTGCTCCTAGCGGAAGATTACGCTTAGGTCTGCCTCCAACAGAGTGTTCGTAACAGCTAAAATATGCGAAAGCCAAGCCCAACGGCACTTCCAGCTCTCGCCTCATAATCCGTGCGCGCATAGTGCTTTTCCCTTTGCGAGTATGTTTCTCTGAACCGTTCGCACAAAAAATAAGCCTGCCATCTGCTCACCTTTCCGCTTTCGTACTCGCTCACAACCGATGGCTTCTCGTTAATTGCCTGCGCCAGCTGAGCCTGCGTCATGCCCTTGTTCCTCCGGGCCTCTGCCAACGCGCGTGAGAAGTCTGTTGATACGCGATCGACATGGTAATCTCCCGTGTCTTCTTCCACCTTTCTAGCGCTACAGAAGGATACAAAGTAAGACAAGGCACAGTAAACACCAGCGCTGTAAAGACAAAAAAGCTCACTCCGAATGCTCGCCGTCTCCAACACCAGCCCCTGAAAAAGGCTGCTTGCGGTCTCTCAAATAAAATTTGCACAACAGACTGCCAAAGTTGGTGCATATGCACTGGAAACGATCTGGCAAGCAAAATTATATCGCTAAAGGAGGCAACAAGCAAGCGCCCAAATCGGAAAACTCAAACTGCCCGCAAAACCCACAGCAAAGCCGAATTCCAAGGAACGCTGGCAGAAAGTATGAATATAGGCATCAAGACTTACATATGTGGTGACAGAATGACTTATGAAGTAGGGCACACAGAAAAGGGGTACAGACAAACAAACATCTACAGAAGAAAGCACATCAACTGGTACAAATGCTCCGCGGCGAGCACATGGTGATGGATTATGCACAAAAAAGCCCAACAGCACTGGAAGCAAATTCAGAATAAAGATATGATCAAGCACGTATAGACAAAGCACCTCAGAAGATTCCAAGGATGCTATTTAGTCGCTGACCTTGACTAGCTACTCACTTCGGAATTAGATTTGCCTTTGTCGTTTTATTCTGGCCCCCCAAGACTGAAGCGAACAGACAACAAGCAGTTTGGCAAGTAGGCAAATGCACGCCGCCGCTTGGGCACTAAATGAACCAAAAAGCAAGTAGGAACTTAAGCCTGCAAGCCTGTGAGCAAGGACATAATTATTTGAGTGGCGGCCGAATGGAACGCCAGGCAGGAAAGATGTCAGAAATGGAATGCTTTACGCTTTACGCAGGCCCAAGTAAATGTGCATTGACAGGCTGCGCACATTTCTTCTCCGTCTCAATGGCATCTCCAGCCCTGCGGGCTTTGTTTATTTCCTGCTCCTTCACGACGCGTTTACCACCCCCAGGGCTAGTTTTCTGCAGTGTCACGGGCGTCCAATCTTGAAAATTGCCTGACATTTTCCAGAAGATACTGCACAGAGGTTCGGCAAGGCGCAGCCGGCAGGAAGGCACGGCGATTGACAGGAGCGGAGAGACTGCACGAAAGGGGATCCTAAGCGAAGTGCTGCAACTAACGATGAACGAAATTATCAAACAAATTCCCCATTTCACTGTCAAGAATGATTAATTGGATTTGCTGTGCCCACGGGCCTGCTGAGGGGTTCGCCCGGCGCATGCACAGCCCCCTTAATCACTGCTTGCAGGCCAGCTGCCTGGAATGCTTTGCACGCTTGTTTTCTCATCAAGTTACCGCATACTAGTTTTTAAAAGCGAGACATACGTTAACAACTGGATACTAGAAACACGCAAAGTGGCCCAGCGGGCTGCATGGTCTCGTCAGAGCCCCGTTGTTGTATCAACTTCTTCATTGTGTCTGCTTGTTATGCAGTCTTTTCTCACATATTCCTAACCGAGTAACCGAAGTTTCAGCGTAGCAAAACTGACGCTACCTTCGACGCGTAGCCAGTTGTCTCCTGCACGGCAGGGGAACATCTATCGCCGAGCGGAAAGGCGGTTGGGAATCGCTGTCGTGATAAGCCATGGAAAAATACGAAAGGTTTGTCTTCCCCCCTTACTTTCCAATCGTGAGGAAAGGTACGTGCCCAATTCAGACATTAGAGTCAAGCTCTGGGGAGCGCGCCTGCATGCGCCCCAGGCAGTGCGCGTACTGTGCCTTTCCTACGTTTGTTGCTAGCCTTCATCGTCACAGTGACTGCTTCGCGCTTGCATGGCCCTTCCGAATGACGTTCAATGCGCAGGATGCGAACGGGCAGCAAATGATCTATTCGAATGCCTGGAAGCTTGTACTAATGAGGGGCAAGCAGAGGTGTCTGAACGTGCAATGAAAGAGAAATGCACCAAAGTTATGGAGGTACGAGGTCCACGGACGTTTTCCCACTTGTATTGTTTACAAAATAAGGAATATAACCAGTCGCAGAGAGCAGTAGAATGAAATGCACCCAGATGGGCAGTCTTTTACTCGTTTCGCGATAATTTTCTTAGTCGAACTGCGCCCTTTTAGTTTATCTACCGGCATTGTAGCAGGGGCTAGGGTCAGCTGTACACAGGTAGTCACCATTTCAGCACCACAAGTAATGTGAACACGCTTGATGGTAAAAGCGAACAGCGGGAAATGCGCATGCCACTGCTGCGGCCCGCCCCTCCAGGTGTACAAGACGTGCACCGAGAAATCATTAAAAGACAAGCGCCTGCCTCCTCCAGCTGTTGAAGTTAGCTTACCACCAAAGAGTTCTTGACATGGGCGAATGCTTGTACGTTTGTGGTTAGTGATCTAAGCGCCGCTACGGAGCTACGTGTGTGAAGCTACAGTCGCATAAAGTGCAAGGGAATCCTTTTACAGGACGCATCCATTCGTGGTAATCAGCAAAAACCCGGCTGGATCGAATGCGGTCCAATGCATCCGTGTCATGGATGTAGGCAGACTTTCATCAACTAATTAGCTCCTGCTGGGAGAATTGCAGGAGATGGAAGCCCGCTTACTTCCAGCGAAAGGAACCTCGCAGTGTGCTATCTAAGGCATTTTAACAGTCAGCTGCATTTCGCAACAGGCTGCGGTGGCATCTAAACGAACTTGATAATCAATTAGTACTGGATGGTGAACAGTTCTGCAAACGCGCTCCTATTTACGCATTTCACCCATTACTGAACTACTTATGCCCTATGCAGTCCAAATACAGTAGTGTATGCTACGCACACACTGGGCGCAAAGTGGGTCGGCAGCCCATGCTCTGCCTCAATGTGTGGTTCAAAGGAACTCGGGAGGACAAGCACGGCCACACGGTAAGCTGCAGAGTAGCGAATGCGCTTATCCTCCCAGGGAGTTCTCATTAGGGGTGGGCCTTACGAACCACGTTGTTCCTCTCGCTAACATGCATCAAGAAAGAAACAACGAACGCTACGCCTACGTTCGCAGCTGGCTGAAGTATAACAAGCGCATCTCCTGTGGGATACTGAATGCTCTGCGGTATCCTGTTCTGTGGTTTACTGCTTCTTTAGGGCCTCCTTGACTCTCTTTGCGATGTTTTCGCCGGTAAAACCGAACGCTTTCCAAATATCTGCCCGTGGCGCGCTGGCGCCAAATCCCTTCATTCCGATGTGCACGTCGAAGTACTTGTCCCAGCCTGTGTTACGCACAGGCACATATGGCAAGCATATACAGCACAGGCACATATGGCAAGCATATACAATGCGTATGGCAGCCGCACACTAAGCGCTAAAGTACATTTGGAGAGTGAAAATTTAAACGCGCACAAGGACACCAATAACTGATGGCGATTACACGTGGAATGGCTTGAGTGGCGCCTACAGTGCAATGGTTCGTGCTCCCTTCTCTATTCCTGTTCCCAATCAACTGTGCTATATTGTGCTCAAAACCCCACAATGGTGCCACACAATGGCGCCCACTGAAGAGCTTGGCAAATGGTCAAATACGAATAAATGGAAATAACTGCGCTAATTGCACTACCAGGCAATCTCTCTGGCCCCCATCTCTCTGGCCCCCGACATACCTAGGGTTGCCGCAGCTTCAACGTAAACACACAAAACCTTCCCTTGTTTCCTTTCCTTTTGCATCAGGATCTCTTCTTTGTATGCCTCCGACTGCTGTTCAAACGTGTCCCAACACATCATGGAAACAACGCGTACATCGCAGTTTGTCAGCAGCTGCTTCGCCTCTACGCAAAACTGCAGCTCAGAGCCACAGCCAGCAATTATCACCTGAGGGACGCGTGCAACACAATGACGCAGATTTGCAAGACAGGCAATGGAAAGGAAAAATAGCATTAGACATGCCCGGGCAATGCCATCCGTTAGCTTTAAACTAGATAATCCTGAACCCCACAAAGCAGGCGGTGGTGGCGATAAATGAAAGCCATAAAGGACGTTTGTGTTCCTGCCATCCAGAATGAGACAATTTCGGGTAATCCCACCTGAGGCCCTCCCGACTTTGAGAAATCAGAAACAATGTAGCCACCCTTCAAAGCTTTATCCACTGAACTTCCAGCAATCGGAGGAATATTCCCACGGCACAAGCACATAACAGTGGGGCCCGACGAATGCCTCAACCACAGCATGTAAGCTGCCGCAACCTCGTTTGCATCTGGAAAAAAAAGAATACATTCCCCGCACCACAGGCCTGCATGAGGTGCTGATCGGAAGAGATGAGCCCACAGTACGAAACCATTCGTGCTACTTACCTGCCGGTCTGACGCAAAGCATGTTAGGCAACGCCCTACACAGGGGTATGACCTCCACTGCCTGATGCGTTGGCCCATCTTCTCCCAGCTCAATGGAGTCATGCGTAGCTATGAATAAGCAGCCGAGTTTCGAAAGGGCCGCCAGTCGCACCGCTCCCCACGCATAAGTAATGAAGTTCAGGAACGTAGCCCCAAAAGGACGGAAGCATCCATACGCATACAGCCCGTTACAAATGGCAGCCATACCGTGCTCTCTGACCCCAAAGTGAATGTAACGGTCTGCGTAGGAGCCGAACTTTGAAGCTAGAGCAAAAGACTGCTCGCCCTTTAGCCGCGTTTCGTTTGACGTTGTTAGGTCCGCGCTGCCACCGATCTGCATGCATCGGAGAAGCCACACGAGCGACATAGCAGCATGTCAGGAAATGAACACGTGGATACAGCTATTCACGGAAAGGGCAAAAGCCCAGCTGCATTGGACAAGACACACCGCCTCCGTCTTGACCAAAAATGAACAAATCGCACCAGCATACGTCTTAATGCTGCAGCTTAATGCAACGCGTTTGCTGGTTTCCACCTACAAGCTCCGGCATGAAGTCTTTAATTGCATTAAGAGCCTTGCCCGAGAGAACTCGTGTTGAGGCCGGGGTGTCCGCCGCCGCTTTTGCCATATCACGCAGCGCCGTTTCAACTTGCTCGTTTACTTCTCTACCGAACATCCTTTCTATTTCCCGCTTTTCGTCAGGATACGTTTCTCCATACTTTGAGAAGAGAGACTGCCAAGCTTCGTACTCAGCTTTGTTGCGGGCGGCAACCTCGGCATAGAACTGAATTACACACAAGTACCAGAAAGGAGTACTGCGTCGTTCTGAAAGTGTAAGGGCTCGTCTAAGCGAACATGCAGTAACTCACTTGCAGCAATAGAGTAATCCCTGGACCCTATCGATACCCTCCCAACTAGCCCTTACCTTCCTTGTCTCTTCTGGCACTTGAAAGCTCTCATTTGGATTAAGCCCCAGCTTCACCTTCAGCTGTTTTATGTCGTCGGCACTCAAAGGAGCTCCATGGACCTTCTCTGTCCCTTCGTTCTGGCTACCCCATCCAATTGTTGTCTTTATTTCGATGAGAGAAGGCTTGTCTGTCACAGCCTTCGCCTTTTTTATGGCCTGAACAAAAAGTACACACGCACCGCATCTGGGGCATCTGATGACGCTCTACACACCAAGGAAGCGTTAACTGCCCGTGACGGCGACGCCGAGTTCACTGCATAGAGGAGAGGTGAACGCTGCTCATCTAAGCTCTATGCAGTGAATTCGGCGTCTCTCCAGTCGACGGGTTCAACTTGAATTAACTATCCGTTGCCATCCTTATGCTTATGCTCCTCTTCGCTGTCGCCTTTCCCTGTTTACCCGACAGCTAATCTCTAACAGTACGCCTGCGCATGCTCTCTGCATCCCTCCCCAACCCTATCCATTCACTCTTCTCGTCCCCCCACCTGCAGGATGGCGCTTAGATCTCTATCACCGTCCTTAACAGTTTGCGTGTGCCATCCATATGCAGTGAATCTCTGGATAACGTTCTCCGTGAAACTTAGCGAAGTGTCCCCGTCAATCGTCACGTTGTTGGAGTCGTACAGAACGATCAGGCGACCCAAACCCAAATGACCTGCTAACGAGCAAGCCTCGCTGGCGACACCTAAATGCGGACACAACATATCGGGCATTAAGCGTACGAATGTCCTCGCCGAACACAGTAGCACGTAACTGCACCACTGTTCCCACTGGCTACGCCAAATTGTTCTGACACCATAACCGCTTCCTCAGGCGAACGTCCTGCCGAACGACACAAACACGTCCATTGCTGTATCTGCATTACCTTCCTGTAAGCATCCATCCCCGCAGATGCAGAAAATGAAGTTATTGAATAGATTGAAATTCGGCCTGTTAAACTTGGCAGCGAGATGATGGGCGCCGATAGCCAAGCCTACGCAGTTAGAAATGCCCTGGCCAAGAGGCCCTGAGGGCGAAGTAAGCGCAAGAGCATAGAATGTGGAGACATGTGAGCGCGCACAACTATAGAATATGCAGTCATAGAGGCCAGAGGTACACAAGAGCCGACAGGGACGTAGCCCACGCAGGAATGCCCCCAGAAACGTGTATCATCTAACTACCGACAAAGCGGCACTTCAACCGATCGAAGCGGTGAAGCCAAAAAAGAATGGCAAAGTTGAAAACAGGCTCAGTGCGCACGAGAAAACAAATGGATAAGGAGCGATGCACCAGCGGTGACGAGGGTGCTAAGAGCGAGAAGAAGAAGCTGGAAGGCTCAAGCGAATGTGCACAGATAAGCTGCAGCCGACGCCATTTGGCGCACAACACACACCAGTGGTCACTTCAATCCCCGGTGCGTGTCCAACCTCAGGATGGCCAGGGGTTTTGCTGTGCAGTTTCCGGAACTTCTTGATGTCGTTGACGGATAGGTCGTACCCTACAGGCAAAGCATAGCATATCACATTGACCTTCCAAAATTCACCGTACGCCGATGCGCATGTAGCCCTACGCGAGTTCGAGTCAAAAAACGCTGATCAGGAGCAGCCATACGGTGCTGAAGGTGCCCAGATGTCCCTTGTCATTCAGGGAACAAACGGCCATCGGCCGTGAAGTTCAAACTAAGCAGAAAATCGACCAACCGCTTCATGTTCAGCGAAACCAGCTGGTCCGAACAGATACAAGTATGAGGGTGAAAGATAGGGTGCAGAGAGTGCCGCTGAGTTGGCAAAATGAATTCAACAGGGAGATGAAGTGTGGATATCTACACGCCCTCTGTCCCTCTTTTTAAGACGCAACAAATCATCGCTAACCTGCAAGGTGTAGCATCGTGTACTGAAGCACGCAGGCATGCCCATTGGAGAGGACAAATCGATCCCTGTTAAACCATCTCGGGTCCTTCGCGTAGTACTTCATCACATGGCCAAACAGGCAGTGGGCCATCGGCGCACAGCCGATGGGAGCCCCAGGGTGTCCACTTTTCGCCGCCTGAGAAAGAATATGCGGATCGGATCGCAAAAAAACAAAACAAACCTAAAAAGCCACGGGGGAAAACAAATCAGGCAAAACCACACCAGAGCATCAGCCTGTGTAAAACTGAATGCAGGCGCGCCCGTGCAAAGTCCAATGAATCGCCTTTCCGCATATGTACAAATAATTTTCCTACAACGACCGCGAATTGATGCTGTAGGCATAAATGCACGCCTCCGAGCGGCTTCGGTTGTTTCATTTCGAGAAAAGCTTACGGCCGGGGCATCCGCGCCAAAGCCTCGGATGGTATTGACACAGATTTCGTCCTGATGAGTGATCGTTTCTGTCATTTGCTTCTTCGCCAAATGAGCGGTCTCGTTGGCCGGCCCATTTTCCGTGCTCTTCCTCCTTACGGCAACCATCTTGTCTCCCCGTGCAATTACTATCTTCAGCGCCTATCCAGCGTCTCACTTCCAGATTCTGCCTGTCGTTGAGCGAATATCAAAAGTGTCTTCAATGCAGATCCCCTCCAAATTCGTCGAATAGTTTCCCTATCAGGCTGATGCACTGGAGGTAGAATGCAACTTTCTTCCTTAACTCTATTAGATCAGATGACTGCACCAGCCTACGCCACCGCAGTTAGATGCGCAGAAACAGCGTTAACCGGCATATTAAACCAATCAAACGCAAATACACGTCTGGAGATGCAAGCACCCCTACAGAAAAGATGCCGTTCTGCGAACACCTCATGTACAGATTCGTACAGGCACAACAACAGACTGACGCATGCGGGCACTAAAGCAACACTGACGCGGAAAACAGGTGAACGAACACCACTCCTCGATGCCCAATTGAGACTGTACGTACACCGCAATCCTCGGAATCGCCTTATGAATGCCTTTGTTTTCCTCCCAAGCGGACCAGCTTGGTGCGCCGTCACCTTGTTCTTGCTGGTTACAAATTAGAAGAGAGGTACGCGAAGCAGAATTCAGCGAACTGCGCTGGTTCTGTAATTCAGCAACAAGAGCCTTTAGGCAGACGAGGGCCTCCTCCTGGTCCCGGAAGCACACGGTTGTGACGCTGCAGTAGGAGGGACAACCGCACGCAAATGCGACAAGTTATATACGAAGCAAGCTGCATCGACGAGCACGTCGACCAAAGATCAATCCCAATGCAGCATGGGATGTAAATGCAACCTTGTGGGAACAGAGATGATGCCAGCTGAAGCTTGTGCGGATAGCCCAAGGGAAAGCTGCTTAGCTTCAAACTATTGCCGTGCTTTCTGAGCAATGCACCAAGCTAAAGTGACCAAGTGGCGGCTGCGAATGCAACTGTGGGGACAACTGTGCCACATCTTCTCCACCACCGCCCGGATCGGGCACCGGAATAGCACTCACTGCTTGTGAGCAAACTTTGCATCAAAGAAAGCATCTAGTGAGCCAAAAATGGTCTGGAAGTCCGTCGTAGAATCTACAGCTCTATCGGTGCTCTTTTGGATTCCCATCATCACTGGGGTGGAAGGGCGAAAAGCCATGCGTGCACTTGCTTATTGGAGACGTGAATTGTGTGATTGCCCTAAATTGCATTAAACCTCGCGCGACTAACTCTCAAACCCGGAAAACATGCCGCGACGAATGCCAGTTCACAGCATGTGTCGTTCAGCTGCGATCACGCATGATGTCGCCTGCGACCCCCATACTCTTGAAAGTACAAGCGTGTGTGGCTTCTTACCTTGTTTTAGATTTAAAGATAACAGTCCCCACAGAATTGCCTCAAAACTTCATGGATAGACGAGCAAGTCTCAATGCTGAATTACGCCGGCATGTAGAGTGTATGCACGTTCTGCAGGCGATGAGTGCTGCATAGCCAGACTGGGGAACAGCCACACAAAACTGGTGTGCATGCGTTCCTTTTATTGCTTAAGTTATTCTTCTTTTTTTTGTGTTCATTTCGCATTCACTGAATAAGACTGTGGAAACCTGACAGGAGACGGGCGCTACTTCCTGTAGCTGGAGTCAACATCCACTGCGAGCAGCGTACTTCGCACTAACAGGAAATCTTAACTCCGGTGAATAATTATTTCCCCAATAAACAGTGATATAGGCTTCAAAAGACTTAATTTCTTAAGACAAGACCTTGCAAAACGCAGCTGGTCTTCCCTATAACCTCCGCGTCAACTGACTCACTATTATAGAGCAGTATCGTTATGCTATGTTGGTACTCGTATCCCTACTTTCCCACCGGGTTACGATGAAGGAGGACAAAGCAAGTATTTACAGGCAGTGTACCGCAGTCTACAGTGCTAGCGCATGGTGCAAAGGGCCACTGGCTGTGCGTGCGTATGGTGACACCTTGAAGCACCAGTTGCAGCGAGGTGTGTTGCAGCCTGCGGAAAGCCTAGCCGTGTACCTATCCTCTCCGAACCCTTGACTTCTTGCGCCCACGAATTCAGGAGGGTGGAGGGTAAGTCCGCGGGTTTCTGTGAACTCTTTCTTAAAGTCTTCTGTAGCTAACGACGGCCCTCGGTTACGATCAAGGTGCTTGGTTACATTTCACAACCCATGGGTTATATGCCTCCCCTCTTCCTTAAACAATACCAGCCCTCGTCTGCCTGATCACTCACCCCATGGAAGGTACACCGAGCGGCAGTTCCCGCTGCACGTGCAGCTGCGTTACCGGGTGTTTTTGTGATGGCTTCACTGGTTCATCCTGCTGAAGCTTCCGAGTACCTTGATGCGGCTTCTCGTGTGTTTGCATAGATTGTTGCTGCATTCTATGCTGGTGCATCTCTTGCTGATCCATCTCTTGCTATTGAATAGTTTGCCATTGGAGCTTCGGTTCATCTGGATGCAGGTTCGGCAGCTGCCTCTGTTGCTGCATGTGCTGTCTGCAGGTCTGGTACACCTGCAAAAATAGCAGCACCAGAAACTTTCAAGCAAAGGAAGAGGAAGGAGAAGGGAAATTTTAGGAATTTCTCCAGCTGTAGAGGGGGAAACCACCACCTTCCCGCCTGCTTGTTCATGGGGACATTTGAATGTTATTTCGTCCTTGAACCCCAAATGCACTCCTGTTTCGGCACGTGCACATGAATGACTGATTCGTAGGCAAGACCAGTTTGCACACACCTCAGCTCCCTGCATTGAAAAAAAAACCAGCCAACCTCACGTTCCAGCTGCATAGACACCCACAAGCGCGAATCTCCTCTACCACCAGCCGAGTGCAAAAACTCCCCCCCAACTCCTTTCGTCCAATCTTTCAGCCTCTTCATGCTGGGCAGATCGGTGTGACAGGTGGCTACTCCTGCAGCTGTTGTGGCAACGGCCTCCCACGACGTCTTCACGGCTACCTTTCTGCATGCACAACGAAATACAGAATGTCCCTGGGATCTTTCTGGGTTTCACGCCAGAGCTGGATGAACTCATGGCACCGTACAGGACTGCGGGGGGAGCATGCACCTCTCGTTTACGCTCAGTTGTCGCTGAGGGAGCTGCTGCGACCTGCCCGCTGAGGGGGAGGCCTGCATAGACCAAAGGACAGATCCCTCAGTGTAAGAAATGCAAGCCTCAAACACAAAATAAACAAAAGGTATTGTGCGAAACCCCTCTTCAAAGCTCACCAACCAAGACGGCCTTCGGCAGCAGCTCTCCTCTCAGGAGCACATAAAGCTGGGCGAGACAGCGGCGACGTCAGCTGTTCCTCGGGCGTTAACTGCATCAAATCCGCCAAAACTAAGATCTTCCTACGACCATGAATATGAAGTACATGCATCTCTCTGTCATTTCCTGCAGTGTTTCTGCATTGCGTAAGAGACCCCTCGTTTCTCCTTGAGGCACTAATTCTACTTCTCTTACCGTAGGTGAGGCAAAGCTCTCTGAACCGCTGAGAGATGCACTCTCGCATCCCCTGCTGGAGCATATAGCACAATAGAGTTGTCTCGGCGGCGCTTGTGTGCAGCGTCCACTGAGCTGCCCATGGCATTCTTAGGCATATGCCGTGCTGAACTGGCCCAGCATAAAAGGCATATGGCCCATTACTGAGTAGAGATCAAAGTCTGGTCCCATAGTTTTGCCGATTCTCGTGTCATGTTTGGCACCTGCAAAGCACAATCGCAGAGCCTGCTCTAACAACTGAGCTGGTATGTTGGATCCCCTCGCCGTGGCTTGAAGCATTAAATCCATTTTGTACCTTGTGCGAAGTAGCGATAGCAGGTCGTGACTATAAGTACTAACTTGGAGAAGCATTGAGGTGACTCGAAGAGGGTCTGGCAGTGAGGTTTCCATATCTTGCAGCGACGTGTTGCGTGGACATGCTGCTTTTTCTCCGTGGTGCAATGACTCCGCTACATCTACTGTAAAGGTGGCAAGTGTTGTTGGAAGCGCTAAGAGGTGCACTCTCGCACCGTTTTCTGGCATCTAAACCGCAATAGCATCGCATGCCGCATGCACACCCTCCACTTAGTCACCCACGCCATGCCTACGAGTCTGTCGTGGCGAGCCGGTCAGCATGTAAGTCCCTTGTGATGGTAATATGCTCCATTTCTGAATAGAGATCATATTTATATCCCATAATTTCACCGAATCTGGCGTCCTGCCTGCCATCCACAAAGCGTAGTCTCACGGAGTACGCCAACGAGTGAACTGGTAGGTTGACATTCCTCACAGTAGCTTCAAATAACAAGCCCACTTCTTAACTTGTGTCAAGTAGAATTACTAAATCCTGTCATCAATATGGGTTTGGGTAAACACCAAGTTAACTCGAGAAGGGGGCTGCTGATTCAGCTAGCATCCCCGTCAGCCCTATCACTGCGCCCCACGTTGAGTGGGGCGGGTAGATTCCCCTGTTCGTTTTGGTTATTTACCTGGCGGCAGTGTTGAATTCCGGCTTCTCCAGCTGGTTAGTCTTTATCATGCATCTGCAGTCTCGAATGGTGCGACCTTGTTTATTGTAAAAGAAGCAAATACACCGCTCGGTACGCCCCCAGATTTCTACGTACCTGATTCCGCTGGCTGCCATTGGTTCCCATTTTTCATCCCGTTCGTGGTTATTCTGGCATCCACACCCCCAATGTCCATGGGTTCCGATAATGGATCGTCTCCAAACCAGCCTTCTTGCTCCTCAAATAAGGCTGTGGAAGGTGAATTGTTTCTTTGTTTAATGTGGCGATACTCCATCATCTCGGCGATTTTAACTATTTTGCCCCTTACTTCAGGATCTCAGGGCCAGTCCGTTGACGATTGACTATCTTCGGGTGGCAGTTATGCTATGAGCTAACAACCTATGAGCTCCTACACCGCCGCGGGACTTCTCTTCGCCAATGGCTGACACTTCTTAATGCAGCGTTATAGTGGGGGGATTCCCTTGCTTCAGCCTTCTCAGTTTCGCCATAGCATGCTCCCTTGCAGATGCTGGGATAAGCCTGCATCGCAAAGCATATGGGAAGGCTTTTGTGGTCCTGGTGTCCTTCGGGAAAGCGGATTCTTTGCTTAGGTGTAAGCACCATCGTCATATGACCCCCTTCTAATACAGAGGACGCGAATATTAATTGTAGATCTTCTGATGCGCTTTGAACATGGGTCCGCCATATCTGGACGTTCGGCAGGGGCGGAGGCATTCTTCATGAATTCTTCTTAGTGAAAATGACATTGCGACCGGATTAATTTGGAAATCAAGGATTTGTCTGCTTTGCGAGGCTTCCAACGATAGATTGCTGCCCATCCGAGAGCAGACCATTATCAATATTCACTGTGCAAGAGGAAAAAATAGTAGTAAAGCCCTTTAAAAGCTTTGGGGAAACTCTTATCAAAAGCTTAAACGCTTAACCACATTATTTTCCACTAGCTATTGGTACACAGCACACAGTTATTGGTATACACTAGGCGGGCTTGCTGCAGGGGCTGAGGGTCCGTTGCTCGCATCTGCCTCGATGAACAATGCCGTTCATCCAAATGCAACCAGTGTCCTCGATCTTACGATGACGACCTTAGTCAACCGTAGCGAGCTACAAAATAGTAAAGACTTTAAGAAAGAGCTCTCAAAAAGCAGGTGAGTTCCCTCCACCCTCCTAGCCTCCGCCGCGCAGCGGCTCAGGCCTGGTCGGCATGGCCTTTCAAGAGGGGCAACGCACCTTGCGGTAACCTTTTCTGCAAGACAACTCCACACGCGTACGAAACCAATCCATTTGGTGCACACGCTAATACTGTAGACTGTAGTATAGTCTGCCCCTCAACACTCACATGGTCACCCACATTGTCCCTGCAAGGAAGTACGGGTACGAGTATCAACATTACGCAGAGTATGCTACACTCCTTGCTGTAGCTAGTTCTATAGCACCCATGTGCAGGCTCAGTCAATGCACGCTCATCGCTCTCTCCACGCGATAACACAGCAGACTGTCACATAAACTGCCGTTATGCGCTCCCTTGGCCCTCCAAAGTTGGCCAGCCTGCGAGGCGGGAGAGATGCGTCCACCAGTATCACAAATGCCCCGTTAAAGCTTGCTACATCTGGAGCCTTGGGCAGCTCTGCACAATGCACCTCCAGGCTGCCCGGTAAGGGAGCTCTACTGCCGCTTGAGATCCCACAGTAGTGGGCAATGTCGCTACTGCTATGCCCAGGGGGGAAGAGGGCCATCACACCAGCTAAACAGGGAGGTAATATTCAACCTACAAGAATGTAAACGACACCATAGCACTTAACTGAAATACTTGAAGGCAACGAGTCCCTGCTTTCGGCGAAACAGTACCAGAAGCGGAGCACGCAGGCGCTGGCAGGCATTGCATCCCCATCGAAGCCCGAGCACGTGAGCACTAAATGATGATTATACGCACTAGGGTTTATATACGCACGCTATTTATCATTAAAATCAGCAAAAAAGCAAGTCGTCGAGAATGCGCACAATTCCGCGGTGATGCCTCTGCTGATCACGAGAGCGGAGTGCCACCGGTCCTATCGGACAAGAAAGCGCTGTGTAGAAGCGGGCACACATGTTTCAAGGTGTTTACCTCATAAAGCTTACTGGAAACTCTGTGGTGCGTGTGGTAAACCAGATGCGTTTAACTGCACGAAAATGTGTACCTAGCTGGCCTGTAAATAACTAGACAAATGGATTCTACAGGCAAGTTGCCACCACACTGGAACCTGATTAATGCGAGGCTGCTTCTGTAGCTAGAGGCAGGAATTCTTTTTCGACGTATGTTTCAAAATATCCCATGCTAATTTACTTTACTCACAGATCTCCGGTTTTCCTTGCAAGCCCCCTCTCGGGGTGCGGAACTTGCTGTTCTCCCATCCCGTCTTGCTTTCTGTTTTCTTGCCTTGTTTTCTCGCTTGTGTTCTCTATGCAGCGTGCCCCTTGCTTCAAGCTACCGATTGCAGCATGCATTAATTTTGAATGCGATTATTCCAGCATTTTCGTGGAGGCACTGTTGGCGGCAGGAACTCGATACAGCGGAGAGGCGCAAAGTGGAACGGGATTGAGAAAGAGATAACAGGAACGTTATGGATGCACAGGCTTCTAGAGGCCTCTCCATGATAGGAGATGGGTCTGTGCTCCTGGAAGTTGCCGGCCAGTTCACTGTGCCAAATGTGAGCTCAAAGGAGGAGTTGCAGGAGGTGCTGTTGAACAAAAAGTACGTTTTGGATCTAAGACGAACCGAGATACGAATGAGTGATTCAGTGAAGAAAGAGGTATACAAGGCCCTGGGACTCGAGGAGGATGAAGGGATCGACGTAATGAAGTCCATTTTCCTGAATGGGTCTATCACCAACGCGCCATTGGGGACGCACGAACTTGTCCATTGCTTTCTTCGTAGGGGGACAAGGGAGCATCACTTCAGCTTGCTTAGGGAGCTTGCGAAACGACGGAGAGCGGATCTGGAGAGTGACGCCGCAAAGAAAGATGCTGCTCGTCAACAGCGAATAGCGGGCCGGAAGATTGCAAAAGAGCAAATTGACCGAGAGGCGCATGGAGCTGAAAGTCCCTCTTCAGGTTTAATTTTTGGCCAGAAAGAAGCAGATTTGTCAGTAGCAGTAACATCAGGTACTGCAGGGGAAGGGGCTGGCCACGAGAAGCCGAGGACAAAGGAAAGAGTGAAAGGAGCAGCTGTAGCAGCTCGCAGTGGAGGGGAGGGGAATAATTATTTAGCGCAGCCGCACGAGGAACTCACAACCTTCAGATCAGCCACGACAGCTTCCGAGTTGGGTACGTCTAGGTAAAGTAGGGAGAATTCTGGAGAAGCCAACGACTCCTCGCATTCCCAGCGCCTAAGTATCGGCTTCTGTTGACCAGCATTCAAAATACGTGTGAATGCATATATCTGCAAGTATATATATATATATATATATATATATATATATATATATATATATATATATATATATATATATATATATATATAATTTAGCGCCTCAGCAAGCAATTTCGAGGGCGTTTTTAAAGCAGTAATTGAATTTTCCTTCTGCAGGTTGTGGATGTATGCGAATGGCGAAAACCGCGTAATGTGGAGTGGATTCAGCAAGACACCGCCCAGTAGATCACTTGAGAAATCAGCTGCTCGTTACTTGTTTGCTTTACTGCGGCAGGCGCGTGAGGGCAGTGATGCTAAGGAATTGTTGATTTCATTAGGGCTGAGGGCTAGTTAGTGGCAAAATGACATAGATAGCGAATTGTCCTTAGAGAGATGCGAGAGCCAAGCCTCTCTTGCCAATGATTTGCCTCATGCGCAGTCACTCTGCAGTCATCTGCACGAATATATATGAGTGTATCGCACACTGGCTTCATCTACTTTACAATGCGCATGAAGATTTGTTGCATTTCGGGCGGCTGCAACAGTCCTGCAGTCACCAGCACGAAGATGTGAAAGAATGTGTCCGACACTCGGGCATGCTCTTTCATATCTCCGTGCTGGTGATAGCAGGACCGTTGCACATCTACTTCACAGTGCACAAATACGTATTGCATATCGGTCGGCCCGTACTATGGTGAAGCAAGAGAGAGGTGGTTTTTTTTGAACAGGTGCAGTCTTGAATGATATAGTTGTATCGAGTTGCATGGGTGATACCGAATGGGAAATGGGTTGGCAAGTGAGAAAGTAGTAGACGGTACCGCAGATGGGGGAGAGTAGCGCGTATTCATCGGAAGCAGCGCATAGCTAAAACCAGCTAGGGATCCAGCGCGCAGGTAAAAAGGTTACAAACATAGGTTTGATGGGCATAGGTAAGGACTGAGTATCTGGCTTCTAAGCTCTTCATCTTCTAGGATACTCTAGGGGAGCGTGTGGTGTAGGCGGCACCAGCGGGTTGTTTGGCTGGCCACAATGGATGGTCTGTGTAGCAGGCACCCTAGCTAGAGGATGTTTCAACATAACTTGCCATTGCTTTTGCTGTTTCTACCAGCAATCTATAGAGCAAGCATCTTTTCGGTGGACGCTCGTGCAGGACCACCAGGAGCCCAGGCCTAATGGGGTTATACTGCTTTAAAAGGCAGTCAGTGGGGTTGGCAGAAAATTCTTCGCTGATACACTTGAGAATGCTTGGGAATACAACTCGACTTGCAAATTAGTCTGCTTCATTCGCATACCGTAGCGGGCCATACAGCAGCGCCTGTGACCGTCAACCGTATAGGGAAGAAGGGGCTGAAGCCTGCTTTGATGAGATTGAAAGTGCTTTAGAGACCACAAGGTTTTAAACTAAAGCTTATGAAGAAGCGAAGTTTGGTGCATGGGGGGCAATATGCCTACAACCTTTCCACACACGCAACACCAGTGGTCACCTCAGCGACCGCCAGCGGCGTTTCTCTGGGTGTAGCAGCCTATTTTGGGCTTACGATGCAGAAATAAGATACTGTGGGCGCTTTCACCCTTTATTCCAGCTAAGGGGAGTCATTAAAAAGGTGCATCGTAGGGACATCGGGTTGAAAATCCGAGCATCTACACTCTGGGTCATCTCACCGCTGGATTCCGTGATGCTGCGGCGTTCTTCCCCCCAAGTTGTCAGCTGAAACTCTTTTGTCCCTTTTTCTTTACTCAATTTCTGAAATTGGTTTTCTTTATACAACCTAGCCTGCTGTGCCAGTACAAAGCCATCCGCATACGTGAAGCCTGCACTTGAATTTCCGCTGCCTTCAGGGACTGATGTGATACATTAAAGGCCGAAAGCATTACACTGGCATCTCCGATGCAGAGGAAGAAATTCCCCACAATTCAAAGACCGATTTACTATTCCGTGTATTGCTAGGGGCAATTGGATGCCTCTGCTCGGCGATTTAGTATAATTATTGTCGTTCCGCCGCCTGCAAAGAACACTGGCTGATGGTTCATAGGGCAGGCTGTTCAACGTGCACGTTGCTGCCATACTCTAGGGCTCTCAAAAGAAAAGGAAAGGCATCAAAAACGGGGCTGCTCATGCAGATACGAACAAACACACATCCTGCTGATGGCAACGAAGAATCTCCACCTTCCTAGGCCCACAGTCAGCATCCAAACACAAAAGCCAATGCATGTAGGAGAAGACAAGTTGGAGAGGAGGGACTGCTGTGACAGACGACAGCCCAGCAACGCCTCAAGGAGGCGAGTGCCTTCTTGTAGCCCAGCGTGCAGAGGGAGCAGTGACGGCCTGGAAACTGAGTCCCTATCGCATCTATGGAGACCACACTGGCCAATGGAAAACAAAAGGTTTGCACACAGTTGCTGCGTGGGCCCCAGGGCGAACGCGAAAGGGCTTCTATGGCCACTAGGGAGGCTGTCCTGGAGCCGCTCAACCTCAAATTTAGATGAAGTGCCGCTTAGGTGCTCTGCACCCAGAATTGAAGGTAAAGTCTTTTTGAAAACACTACAGAGGCCATATGAAGTGGAAAGTATCCTTAGGGAGGCCGCAGCTGTGCCTGCACACCGCGCTCCTCCTCAAAGCGAGACACAGAACTGTGAATCGCCGGATGCCTTCACGGTATCTACTAGGGGCAGATTTAACTCCACTGAGAACCTCGTTGGAAGCCACATAAGGGTAGGCCAGTTCCAGGGGGCAAGCAAAGAACGGCCATTTCAAAAGCTTTCCCTTGTCAAAGACCGTCATAAGGTGCCTCTTCCTTTCCCTCCTGAGGATTTTGAATGCCGATGGGAGGCTGCCGCTACTGGTTTAAACCAGCCAACGTTTGACTCTACAGGTGCGTCAGCTGCACCACCCATGGTGGAGGTGTCTCAGGATGAATCATGTATCAAACAGCGAATTTGTCCGGTCGCCATCCCTTTGCCGTGCTGGCCAGAGCAAGGTGATAGTGCTTCGTTTCAGCAGCAGGATACTACTTGCACGCAAGTTTTGTGGGTGTCAGGAAGGGATCAGACAAAGACATCCTGCTTGCTGCCTGAAAGAAGCAAGCAAGGGACTTACCGTGCACTCCGCAGGACAAGAACAGTGCGCCTTCTTTCAGTTCTTGATTCATCGAAACGAAGTCGGTCTGATTGGGGTCCGGAGTCCAAGCAGGAAAACAGTGGAGGCTTGACCCTGTGCCACTTTCCTGAGGACAGGCACTGCGAAAGAAGTCAACGGCGATTGTCCTGTTGGTCGAAGGCGCAGCCAAGAGGGACCCGTGCGAATAGTGGCCGGCTTTCTGAACTGGCGTTGCCCAATTTAGCTGCTGCAGTCGCTGAACCTTCAGTCTGCAGCCACTTACAGGCGGCTCCTTCTGGGTCAGGCGGACAGATAGAAACCGAATCCGTACACGAAGAAGGAAGAGTGGCAGCAACTGCATGCACTCTATCAATAGCTTCAACCTTTGGGAACTATGCATCTGCCGCATCATGCCTCTGTCCTGATGCACCTAAGTTTCTAAGCACGATGGATATTCCTTATATATTACCAGAAAAACCAAGGCTGCATCATGACTATTACATGAGGTGTCTAAGCGCCGGGAGTCGGTTGGATCAATTTTGCGCTTCTCAGCAAACACAAAAAGGATCTTCCGGAAACGAAGCAGCATCTTCCTGTGAAGAGTTGCTCGGTTGTGTCCCTTCTAGCCGGGAGGAGAAACATGGACAGAACAGAAGAGAAAGCACAGGCACTTTCCCACTGGACACTTTGGAGGAGCCGCTGGCACAAAACAGATTTACGGCGGTTTCAGGTTTTTCAGCAGAACCTGCAGAAACACCTAGAATGAAAAGTGCAGAGTGTAATCAAGAAGAAGAGAGCTTCTCCCTCATGCCTTTGCCTGCTTTACGAGGTCCTAGTTTGATTGCCTCTGCTGCGATTGACTCACTTGACCCACAGCCAGCTGGTCAGAGAAGGGGGACAAATCCGCCAAACTCCGCGAGCTCTCCACACGCTGTGCAAAGGACAACAATACCAAGCCAAACCTCACAACAAGAAGAATGGTGTCACGAGAAAACAGCAAAAGAAGACCCTGAGGAGATTCAGGAGAGTGCTCAAAAGGATGGGAAACAGCGCAAGCAGAAGAACGAGGATGAGGGCTTAAGGCGCCAAAGGGCACATCCAGCAAAGCAGGGCCAACGAGAGCGAATGAGGCAACGACAGCTCGAGCAACAGCAGCCCACAGAGAGCCAGGGGATCGAACAACAGGGCAACAGACACGAGCACCAGGAGGAAATGCACCAGGTTGGACCTTCCGACATGCATGGACAGCATACAGACTCTTCACATCACGAAGACGGCGAGAGGAAAAACTTAAATATGCATGAGGACAATGCTTCTACCGGTGGCGAAGTTGGCGGTACTGCGTTGCAGCAGGAACAGCACCAGATGCATGCACTCGACGGAAGCGGCTCCTCTTGCACAGCAAATCGCCTTCTACAACGTGCCCAATTTGGTGGCCATTGCAAGGAGCCAGCGAAAGAAACGCAAACCAGGACCAGCTGCCAGCATCCTGAGAAAGAGGGAGAGCAGCAGCTGCTTCCGCTGCAGCATATGCCGGCAGAGTGGTTGCAGCATGAGATGCAGGCCCTGCTTCGGGAAGAATACCAGCAAAGGCAGATAGTTCAGAGACGAGAAGAGCAGCAGCACGAGGCATTGCAGCAACACCCGCCATTGGAGCGGCCCTGGGTGCTCCTTGCACAGAAGCAACAGGAGGAAGATTTGCGGCAAATGCACCAAGCGTCACTGCGACAGATGCAACAGGAGCTCGCTGACAGGCATCAAAGACATATTCAAGCACGGCTGCAAGAAGAAACTAAAGCACAGCAGGAGAAGTTGGAGAAGGAGAGGCAAGAAACAATTCGTTTGAAACAGCAGCAGAAGCAAAACCACCAGAAGCAACTGAAGATTCACCAGCCCGCCAGCGGCGCGAAGCCACGCAGTACGCCCCTCACACGACGCAAAAACATCTATTGGCAACATCGGCAGGAGGAAAAGCAGAGGGATAACCCTGTTGAGGTGCAAACAACAGCGGAACAGGAGCAGGAACAACTTTCGGAGAAGCAGCCTCAGCAACAAAAACAGCAAGAAGAGGAGCAACCGACGCAGAGCGAGGAGCAGCCAGAAAAGCAGGCGCAACCCCATCCACCTGCAGAACAAAAAGGAGAAAACAGTGGTAATCCATCGAAAGAGGGAGAGCAGCAACCGCTGCAGCAGCAAGGGGAGCCGGTGCAACGAAGAAAGGAGACGGATGAAACAGAGGGGGTGAAACCCAACCCAAGAAAGAACAATAAGGAAAGTTTGCAAAAGCAGCAGCAACCCACACAAAGCCAGCAGCATGAGCAGCAACTTAAGCAGCATCAGCAGCAACAACATGATGTGCCCACTCAGGAAGAGGTACGGCAATCGTTGCAGCTAGGTGAGCAAAAGGCGCAGCAAGCTCTGCAGAAGGGGCGCAAACCAGCTTATTTACAGAAATGGCACCAGAAGCAGCAGCCCCCAACGAAGCAAGAGGGACACCAGCGGCAGCATTCAAAGGGAAAACGGGAGCGGACAAACTCTAGGCAGCCAACAGCAGGAGAAGGGCAGCAGGAGCCAGATGACCCTAAGCAAAGGGAAGATCAAGCCGAACGGAATGAGAAGTACCGGCAAAAACAGAAACAGCAGAGCCCTTGCCAGGATGAGGAGCAGACACAGGAACGCTTCATGGGCCGGCTGGAAGTCCCACTGCAACACGGAGAAAAACAACTACCTACTAATGAAGCTCACAAACAGAAGCTGACTCAACATGAGAGTAGACAGAGCGAGCGACGGGAATGCCTGGAAGAGGAGAGGCTGCCAGAGGCGCAGCAGCAGCCTCTGTCCACAGAGCAGCAAACGACAGAGCAGCAGCAGGAGCAGGACGGCGTGAGGGAGTTGAAAAAAAATAAGGGCCAGACACAAGAGGAGAACCAAAGAATGAGAGTGCAACAGTACAAAGAACAGCCCAAGCAGAGGTGGCTGCAACAAAAGGAGCCGCAGCATCCACTGCCAAAGGGATCGCAGACCCAAACACAGGTCAAGAGGAGGGAGCAACAACCACAACAGAAACAGAAAGGAGAGCAGCAGGAACAGCAGCAGCAGGATGATGAACAACAGCACGAGGTACATCAACAGAAAGACCACCGACTTGAGCAGCAGGGGCACAACCAGGTGCAACAGCAGCCTCCCAATAAACAGGCTGAAGGCAATTCTGCTCTTACAAGAAATGAACTGCTGCGACTGTCTTTTACTCCACTAGCAGCTGTAAAAGATGACGAATACTACTTACAGCACCGCCAACCATCTAATACGAATTCATCTTTACCTTGGGGGACAACAGCCAGCAAACAGCAGCAACCCTTCAGCCGAATGCCCTTGCCAGATACTCCCGACCAGCTACCCGTGAGAACGCCACGGAGGAGCCTGTGTGAAGGGCAAAGAAGTGAAGATGCAAGTGCTAAAGTGCCTGTGCTGCCATTCCAGCAAGCAGACGTCCGCCGCTTCTCCAAAGGCCAGCAGCGCCCCCTTAACCAGCGTTGGCAGCCTCCCGAAATATCCCAGCAGCAAACAGCCGACAGTAAGCAGGCAGAAAGGGGTGGGCCGGCAAAAAGCTTGCTTCGAAGGAGAAACCCCATTCTACTTCCTCCTCCTCCTCCTCCTCCTCCTCCTGTGACAGCAATCATGCAGTTGACGCAACACTCTCAAGAACAGTGGAAAACAGCTTCGATGAGAGGAGGCCACCAACCCAAGAATCCACGTAGCCGTCAGCGACTGCTGCATCAGGAACAGCGACGCTTGCAGAAACAGCCGAAGCAATCAGCTGCCAACCTCCCACTGAGGGCCGCAGAGAATTTCACGATACATCAAAGGCCCCAGCAGAATATCCAACCCCATGATGCAATGCTGCAGCAAGATCTACAACAGCACCAACGGCTACTGGCATACGACCAACAAGTGCAGCGCGACATAGCTATCCCTGTATTGAGCAAAATGGGCGATAAACCCAGTAGCAGGAGCAGTCACAGCAGCACAGTTGGGGTTGACTCCCCTTTTCCGTTCGCTCAAGCTTCCCGTCCCACCTGGGATCAGGATCACATCAGCATGCCTCTAAGCCGTGAATGCCACAACAGCAGAGACCACTGCACAGATGAAGCACCTCGATCGTTTGTGGAAACTGAAGGAGGTGGTGGTAGGGCAGATCTCGACAGAAGCGACAATGAGCAGGCATCAAATGGAGGCCTTGACAGGCAGGCCCGTCGCTTCGGTGATTCCGGATTGGGTTTGACCCAGCAGCTCCCTGCGTTGCAAGCCCGCACACTTAGAAGCGAGCGGAAGGTGCAGCGATTGCAAGAACAAGCAGTAGAGCAGCAACAAAAGGACAGGCTCAATCCAATAGTGCAGCAGGTGCACCAGCAGTTGGTGCAGGCTCGACTGGAGTTCTTAGAGGAACAAGCTCGAGGGCAAGGCAGGTCAAGCACAGTGCTGTCAGCGAAGAAAACCAAGCAGCAAGAAACACAGCAACAAAGGACCTTCGAGCAGGCAGAACGGAAACAAGGAGAAGAACGGCACAACATTTTGGAGCACCAACAGCAGCAGCGGCGCCAACAACATCGGCAGCAGCAACAGCAAGGACAAGACGAGGACTCAACGCCGTGTCCCAACGCACTCCACCGCCAGCAACAACTGATGAGTGCGCATGGGCATCAGCAGCAACAGGAACAGCAGCAGCGTCGAGAGCAGCAGCAGCAACAGGAGCAGCAGCAGCAACGGGAGCAGCAGCAGGAGCAGCAACAACAACAGCAGCAGCAACAACAACAGGGGCAGCAGCCGCAGCAGGAACAGCAGCAGCCGCAGCAACGGGGCCACGCACAGCAGAAACGTCAGCAGGACTCGCAGATTCTCTATTCGTCGAAAGACGACATCCCGCAACTCCGCCTAATCCAAGCGCCTTCCCAGGAGCAGCACGACCCTCACGAGCAACAGATGCAGCAAGGGATGGAACTTCCCCATGACTCCGGAGAGCACATTTTGACCGTTGAGAGACAATATTTTCAACGGCAAGATACTTGCGGACAGAACCGGACAGGACAACCACAGCAGCCTTTGGATGTGCAGCACCAGCAGCAGGCGTGGCTGCAAAGGCATCTCCAGCAAGAACAACAGTATCGGCAAGAAGGACTGCACCTCACACAAGGGCAGCAACCGCAACAGCACCATCAACACACTCCGCAACAGCCAATCATTTGCGGGCGGCAATACGTAGCTTTGCCTCAGCACTCCTACGCGGTGATGCATCAATTGCATCCATTCATCGAGCAGCAGCAACAGCAAGCCTGGCTGCAGCTGCAACTCCACTTGTCGTTGCAGCAGCAGCAACACGCATGTATTTTGATGAACCAGCAGCGTTTGTGGCTGCTTCGGCAGCAACATCCGTGGACGCCGAGTCAGCAACATCTGTGGGCTTTGCAACAACACCAATTTTGGCAGCAGCAACAACAACTATGGCAGCTACAGCAACCGCAAGCGTGGCTGCAGCAACAGCAACACTTACGGCTGCAGCACCAGCAGCAAGCATATATACAACAACACTTGCGGCATGAACAACAACAGCAGCATGGACCTCCACCTGCCGAACATCGCGCGGATTATTGTAGCCCCTACGCTCCTTTCCATGCCCCCGCTGATACTGTTTTAGGGGCAACTGAAAATGCTCCGTATATTCGACACTTAGTCTCCTGCGGCATGAGAATGCCGCCGCCCTGGGATGGGTGCATATCCCCACAAAGCGCGCATCTTGGCTTTTGCGGTGCTTGTCTGCAGTACGTTTACCTTGATAGATACCTGCTGCCTGCCACAGAGACAGCACTAGCATCATCGACAGCAGTGGTGGCAGGAAACGAAGCGACTTCAGGGTACTTTTACGGGCCAGGATCGCACGAAGCAAGGGAATTCTTGCCTCATGAACAACAACTTCCAACTGCCTCAGCAGATGCAGCAGGAGGCCCACCGGGAGTCAGGATTCTACCGGCAACAGAAGGTGGAGGGGCAGCCGGTGCTACAGAAATGCAAGGTGACACGTATCAGCATATGGACGCAAATACGGTTTTCATTAATACCAACAGCCACAGCAGCCACAACGCGCACAACAGCAACAGCTTAAACGACAACGGAGGAACCTACAACGAATCCCCCCCCAGCAACAACAGCAAGGGCAGCGTTTACAACAGCAGCAGGAGCAGCAGTACTGCGCAAAGGTGTCGCCAGATGAACAGAACGAGCTGGGGGGAGGGTGAAAGCAGCAACAACAACAACGGCAACAGCAGCATGGCAAGCCGCTTCGCACGCTTTGAAGCATTTGAACCCTTCGAATTTTTGACGGAAAGCCCCCGTGGGTCTTCTGGACAGGCCGACTCAATAGTGTCTCCGGCTGCTCCAGCGAACAAAGCGGCGTCTATTTTGCAGGCAACTACAACAGGGGTATACCAAGACTACTTGCCTCAACCGCTGCAGTCGCAGCTACATGAAGTGACACCTCCCTTAGGAGATTTACTAGTCGGAGCTAACGCGGTGTCGTCCCACAGAAGTCTCAGCACTTTCTCCTCTTTTAATGCGTCTGCTCCTGTCTTCGTTCCTGCCCGCATCGCTGAGCCAACTAGTCCCACATTTGCTGCTGCAGTCGCAGCAGCAGCAGCGGCAGCTAACCAGGAATCTCTGACATCCAGTACAGTAGGCAATCTAGCATTGGACATTCGGCCATGGGGCTCTCAGCAGACAAATACGCAGATGCTGATGAACTCCTATGGCCAAATTCATCCGAGAGCCTTGCAGCAACAGCAACAAATCCAGCAACAGCTGTCGGTTCATCTGAACCAGGACGAGCGGCGGGAGCAGCAGCGAATGCTACGAGTGCAGCTTCGGCAGGCTAACAGCCAATCCAGCTTCGATCGAGAGCCAAATGCCCAACAGACGCAGCAATCCAGCCAGTCCTTGCATCAGTTCCCGCCGTGCCACCAGCTTTCGGAACCACAGCAACACCAGCAACAACAGAACGTTCAGCAACAGGATGAGCAGCAGCGGAATGAGCAGCAACTGCCAAACCAACCACACGCCCAGCCACAACAGCAGTGGCCCCAGTGCCCTCTCTCAAGTTTCATCTCAGGGTCGTTGCCAGCTCTTGTATCTTCCATCGACTCGTCAAGCCGTCAAGGCTCTCTACTCGTAATTGGAGCTTGCTTACAGTGCTGGCAATTTGTCGTTCGGCCCCCCGCCCTCTGCCTTCTAGACCAGATCCGCGAGAGAGGGATAGGTAGGAGGATAACTATCTGAAATTACCTCGCTGTACTTTCGTGTCTGTCAGCCCCTTTTTGCCTGTGCGTATCTATCAGTTTCCACTCCTGCCCTCTATTTGGTGCTTCTCTGCTTGGCCTGCTTCGTTCTTGCCAGGCTCCACGGAGAGGATTCACGGCAGAAACACAGCAGTTCTCCTACGGTGTTTATGTTTATGTTTTGGCCTATACCATAAATGCACAAACTGGTTGCATACCTAGCCACAACTACAGGAAAACATCTGGTATGAAAAAGGTAGAATAACGAGGGCAATGCCTCTCTTTCCATTCTTGCGTATTGCGGTCGTCGTCTTTGCTGCACAGGCCCGGAAGAATCCAGAAGCTGCCAACCCGTACGATACGAAGAATGACTGTTGCAACGCACTCGCTGCCAAGTTCGCATATTAATGCCAGCAAACTGACCTTGGTGGCTCACAACCCAGTGCCGCCTAATCGTCTGCGGACGCCAAATACACCCGGTGCCAGCTGTGTGTAGCGCAGCTAGCATTCAGCAAGCCGAAACTGCAGCCGGCTACAGCCCGACATTAAGGGGACTGGGTGTGGGTTTGGCAGCACCAAATCATCTCGTTGTTGGTCTTTTCATCTTTTTCTCAGCCGGCATCCCCTGCAGAGGCCGAAGCGATTTGGCTCTGTCGTTCTTGCAATTCTTTTGAAATACAATTCAGTTTTTATTCTTTTTCACACCTAAAAGTATTCTCACCAAGCATTACCCTAACTACAGGCAGGGTAGGCTAACCTGAATAATTTTTCAAGTAGATTAATCCTTTAGCAACGCTCCCGACTGTGCTTGCCTACTGCTATGGCATAAATTGAAACTACAGGCCAACCTCGGAATTGCAGGGGGAATGTGCCATTCCTTGCGCGCCGCAAAAACGAGTTCAGGAGAACGACATTTAAGCTGCGTAGCTAGCCTATAAGCAAGGAGGGGAAAAACACTTCTACTAGATGGTGCTAAGCAAGCGAGCTTCAAGTTGCTGGCTTGGCCTTATCTCCAGGTACGGTGTGGACTCGTTTTCTTGTAAGGGACGCTTAGCTTTGGCTTGCCACAACCTATGTGCCTTGCGTGACCTGTGATGCTGGAAAAGGATACTTTGTTTCGCAAGTGCAAAATCAAGCGGTTCGCAAGGCCATATCCGGCTTAATCGATGCAGGGGCGAGCCCACCACGGACCAACCTTCTACAAGAGCAAACGAAGCAAAGAGCTAACCTGAGCTGCAGTTGGTGTGGAGGCAAGCAAAAGCTCATGAAGAGAGCTAACCTGTCAGGAACACAATTGAAGATCCCAGAAACAGCCACGACAGCAACTGATACAATACCTGCAACAGGAGCCACAATGCGGCCTTGCAACAGATTCTGTCAGCGGCAACAGAAGAACCAAGTGGAAACAAACGTAGCTGCAGATCCAGTAGCAGCAGCAAGAGCCATGCACCCGACATGAGGGGGGCGAGCTGAGCAAAGGCAGGTAGCGAAAGCCATCCCATACTCATTCGCTTGAGCTCGTCTTTATATATCTTATACGTATGCATGAAACTCAAGGCGAGAAGAATGCAGATGGGCTACTACATATGCTATCAGCTTAAGGCTAGCACCATCAATCATTGGGGATATGACGAGATCATATCGCTTGCAGATCAGTGATACAGAAGCATCTAGTATTTGCATCCACTACCTGGGCAGGTTGATCATGGGCTTATAACCAACACAGGAAGGTCCGTGAGGTGGCCTGGTGAGGGTCCTATTAGGCATTGGTCAATGCTGCTTCCATGCTTGATGCGCTGACTTTGGGTTTCGTCCCCTGGGAAATGGCAATGGAATAGCCTCTTGCAGCGAAGAGCGACGAGCTCCATGAAGCCTTTTCTTGCATGCTACAGTGTATCGACGTAGGAGCTGAGGGCATCCGCCCTAGCTGAGGCTATGCAGATTTTATAGTTTAGGGCACAAGTGGCCTACTCTCATGCCAAATCGTCAGCAATGTGGCGTGGCAGCAAGTTCTCTTGTGCTGATTAATAAGGCAACGCGGTGCCTGACTTCAGCCGTTCAGGGGGGAACTTCCACATCATACTGCAACCTATGAGGTTCTGGGGCTCAAAGTGCCACAAGTGGGCGATAACTGATATCTGGCTCCTTGTCCTGAGCAGACTCACGGTCAAGGTTGAACTTTTGTCAAGTGGCCTAGCCTACAACGCAACCTGGCAAGGAAAGGCCTCAGCAAGTTTAAGCCTCTGCTGAGGCATTTTTGGGAAAGGCTACCACCATCATTTCAACAGGTGGGCCGCATGCCGGTAGCCTGGTTCACTGTGCCTTGGGTTTGTAAAGCTAATATAGTCAAGACATGAGAAGTGTGGAATCACTGAAACATAGGAAACAAACAGCGTATACTAAGCTAAAGTACGCAGCTTAAACAGTAACTCTGCGCTCATTCTGGAGTTGCTCTTCTGCTTGCGGGTACGAATAGCCACTTTGGTTGCACGATAAGTCAAGAACAAACGACCACCGTAAAATCCCCACACCAGAGTGCTATAGGTACTGAAATCATACGAGCTATCCAGCCTGATTATAGCAATACTTCACGGCCGCAGCGGCTTAGTGCGAACTGGTTGAGTGGCGCGATAACGGTGCTGAAGCTTAGCGAGTTCAGTTCAAAGCTGCACCTGTCCTGACTCCAAGGTACTTGAGCAACAAAGTTGTGTCGGTCTACCTTCTGGGCTTGGAGCTTGATGGAGGCAGTCCTCGCTTTTTGTTTGTAGGGTTTTCGGCGATACCCTCGCTTCGCAGAGAGGAGAGGAAAGACTGCATGCACGTATACCCAGCTGCCATTTAAGGCAAGCAACTGTGCTTCACACCGTTATTCACTGCCGACTATGCCAAAAAAAGGTAAAGGCGGCAGTTTATACTATTCAGTTTACTCACTCAGGTTTATTATCCTTTAAAAAGCGGTTGGAGTCTTTGTATACCACGGTCTATGTGTAGCATGGCTAGCCCGACGTTGGCATGCGTCTTTTTGCCTGCGTGCAGACTGGGAAGTGGGGGCCACGAAGTAGTTTAACAACTGTTGATAGCCTTAGTGCATGCAGCACAGGGGGCTTGACTAGCTTGGTTGGGGCTTGCTTGTGGAGTTGCCTTGCAGCCAGAGTAAAGGCAAGTACGAAGCGGGATTGGTGTTGCTGCATGTGGGGTTTTCCTGCAGCAGTCTTTACAGCAAGGCCTGCCGCAAGCCACGGCAGGCCAAATGTCCGCACCAGCCGCAAGCACTGTCCCGCTGCACACGGGATGCCTGGATTCTGGAGTGGAGGCTAGCTGCTTTTGGTGAGCTCTGGCGTGTTGTGTGGTGGTGTTAAAGCCTGTTGGGTTTCCCGAGCACATTCAGACTCAAAGCTTTGGAAGATGCGTTGCAGTGCACTGTTTCTTTCGCAAGGCCAATAGTTTAGCCTGCAATAGTTGAGGAACAGGGCTATGTGCATTGCCACTAGGGAAATAAACAGAGTGAGCCAGCCCCCACGCAACATTCCGAGCACGAATGGGACCAAGCGGTAAGCGCCGCACCTCAAGACCCACCTCGAGCTAACTCTGTACATCAAATTCACTTTGATGATCAGGAGTTGTAAGCTCTGCTTGACACAGGCTCTGAAGTGGCACAGATATGTAGAGCTAAGGCAGGGAGGCGCAGCCTGTCAGCCCATTCGTTTGCACTTGCGCACATGGCAGACAGGTCACGAGAGTCGCTAAAACTATGCGCGTAAAGTGAGAGCTCTATTCAGAAATAGGTTATACTGCTATGATGGAGGACCTTTATGCTGGATTAGTTCACCACGATATACTCCCGGCATGCCGACGGGGACTCAGTGGCTGGCATGTGCATGCCTCCGGGAGGGTACTATTGTATTATACATGCAGGGAACTGATGAGAGAGTGCACATCCTAGCGCTTCCACAAACGCTTGCATCCTCTACGGAAAGAAGATTGGGGACATTATCCCGAGGAGAAAGGAGCGGGAGGGCTCCTTTGCAGTGCCGAGGCACTGCAGGAAACGACAGAGCAATGCATCAACTCCGTCTTGATAGTTGCACGAAAACGGCAGATTTGGGGTGCGTTCAATTCCATCTTGGTTTTTATATATAAGAAACGGAATGTAGCAGTCTGGTATCTCGTCTGGTTCATGATTCGAATGTCAACGTTTCGATTCTGTTATCCATTCCAGTTAACACCCGATGAACATCAGCCATGGGCAAAATTGAAGATAAAGCTGTCAGATGTAGTCAATAGCCAGTAGCAACCGGGGGTCCAGCTAGACAGCGGACTTCCAAAGCGTCACATCGAACTGTTTCCCGGAACAACCCTATGCTTTGTCCCAAAGTAATAGCGGCCCGAACATCTCGAAGAGGAAGATGAGAGGTGAGCAGCATAACTGCCAATAAAAGGCAAGGATCAACCGCCACCTTTGGGCACAATCTGGTACTGGAGAGGAAAAATGACAGGAGGTGACACATGTGCGTTGAAATTTAATTAGCCAACCAGCCAACGTGAAGCGTAAGTTCTCTGTTGCCCGCGCCACAGAACTAGTTGACTGCTTGCAGGGTTCAGGAGTCAATTCATTACTTGACTTCGGGGACTCATGTTTTCAAGTTCCAATGCATCATGACGATACAAACACGACTGCACTCCTTACGAGCCCCCGCAAGCAACAGTACATATGTATGCCCCTTAAGCTCGTGATTGCACTTGCTGAAACGCAGCGACAAGCCAATCACAATTTCATGGGGAGTGGATGGCAATGCGCTTGAAAGATACGCTTTTGCTCAGCAGCAGCGTGCAGGATCATTTGCAGCGCCTGCCGCATGGCCTGCAAGTACAACGTGAGGAGCAGTGATTCCTGACAGTGCGGAGGTGTCGTTTCCATGCATGCATTTAGTTTCTTAGGATTTCATGTCTCTTCAGCAGGATTCGAACCAGCTCCGGCGAAGCTAAGGGGGAGTCGGGCGTGTCCCTTGCCTCTGTAGTCTGCTCGAATTTTCAGAAGTTCGTCAGTATCTCATTCTATTACCGCAAGCACGTTTCTCAATTTGGTTGCCTCGGTACCACTCTAAGGGATTCACCTAAGAAGGGCAAGCAACAAACTTGGACAGAGAGACAAGAAGAAGCCGCCAGCAGCCTCATCATACAGCTGCCATTGTGTCCAGTACTCACGTTCCCTGATCTCGACAACAAACGCTTCCTAACGACAGGTGCAACTGGCACAGCAGCTGGGGTGATGCCCTCTCAGCAGGCCACTGACTCGATAAAGCTCCGGCATTTACATTATATGGCAGGCACTTTTTCGTTCAAAACTGCCATCAACTGTGACCCCCTTGAAGAAGAGCTCCCAAGACTAATGATAATCAAAGAGGTGTTAGATGACCTTGCCGCTTCCAACAGTACGGCTTCACAGCCAAGTATGCCAAGAGCAACACCAACCTGACCGCTAGGGCACTCCCCCAATACTCCAACAGTCACGCATTGTATTCTGCAACTGTACTCATCTAAGGTGATCCCTGTTTTCCCTCTAAATTGCGTTCTTCTTACTCCTTAGATACTCGTGTTACTGCACTCCTCGCTAGATTCAACAGCGAGCGCTGGTTTAAGAAGTGCAGCGTGGGCAACGATCTCTTGTGGTACCAGATGAAGCGAGACTCCTCGGATTATCCGTTTCAGTTTCGCTTCGCACTAGTGTTTTGTACACAATTCACGATGATGCTGTGTGGGTGCTGGATGTGTAAGCACAACGGTGGGGTGTGCGGCTAGGTCTTTTTGGTGGCCTTCAGTGCTCCCCTCTGCTGAGGAATATGCCTTCAGTTGCTCGGAATATCAACAGCAGAAGCCGCTGAACAAAGATAAAAGTGGACTCTTGCAGAGTCTTCCGATTTCAGGCGGCTTCGTGCGAACATCTCGATGGATTTCATGGGGGCTTTACAAGTAATTTGAAGCTGCGATAACATGTACGTAGTTGAGGTCAGAGTCAGCGAATATGCCTGCTTAATCCCGTCTTCAAGCTCAGTTAAGCAAAACCATTGAACCATTTCCTCATTACTCATGCCTGGAAACTCTAGAACTCTCCACAAAGCACCATTACTGACTTGCCCCAAAGTTTGATGGCGCTTTCTGGCGCGAATTAACGTGGCGACCCACCCCGACCATATCGTGATCACCACAAGCCCCCGGGGCCAGGCCGTTAAACTGAGTGCACCAGCAGCGTCTATTGCATTTGCGACCCTTTATCCAGCCGAGTTCATTTATGGGGCTTGATTTCTTTGCTGGACACAATGGTTTTGCAGCACAACAGTACGCTCTTCGACTAGCTGTTCTCGGACATCCCTGGCCTACACCGAAGTGCCATCATCGAACCCGTGCGGGAGAACGGGCAGCGAAAGAGGTTTGCTATGAGCTGGGTAAAGCGCTTTTCTGTTCGTTCTCGAGTTAATATGTTGGCTTCCATCGCAGCGCCTTATCCCAAGCCCGGAAGCCTCATTATACAACCAACGTTTGTTTCATCCAGTGGTTCAGGAAGTCACCGGAATTCCCACGAACTCTCAGCAAAAAACAGAAACAACGTCAGCTGTGAGCCAGAGAAAGTGGCGGAGATAGAGATCCTTGACACACGTGCACCGATTCACAGGGGTCAGAACAAACGTGAATTTTATGATAAAGGTCCCGGGCAACGGCAAACACAGTGGGCTACTGACGATCACTTACGTGAAGCAAATCAGCAAGGTAATCTACGAAAAGTCTTCCATTCAGCAGCAACTACTGCAAAAGCGGCCGTGCGCAGCTAAAATGTGCGTTTTAATCAACCTTCCGCGAAGCTGTTGCAGCACGGCTGCAGCATCAGGTGCAGCAGCTCAGCGACAGCAGACAGCAACAAAGCTACGACTTCTTCATAGAGATAACAGAAAGGCCTGTAACAACAGGCGCAACAACAACAGCAACAGAAGCTGCCCAAGAACTGGCCAAAGACTACTAGTGTGGTGCGCATACAGCTTCTGCCCTTGCCACGTCGCCTCCTCGCCGCAGCTGCCTAATTTGTTGCTTCCATCAGCAACGATGGCTTTTAAAGAAACTGCAAACTCCGACTCAAAGACAATTACTTGTGTTTAAATGATATAATGCTGTTTTATAGGCGATGCAGCATTGTAGAGTGTAGTCTAGACAGCCGTTAAGCACCTACGTGCTGCTTCGTAGTGAACCTGCGAGTAAGTGGGGATACGAGCACTAACATCACGCGCAGCATGCTACATCTGGTTCATCTGTGCCTTAACCATTACATGCCCTCGTGTGACTGATGGCACGGCAAAGGAAGGGTACAACCGAGCGGGCGTTCCTGCCGCACGTGCTGCTGCTTTAACGGATGTTGTTGCGACGGTTCTTCCGGTAGCTTCTCCCGCATGTGCTGAGTGCCTCGCTGCTGCGTCTCTTGCATTTGCGTCGATTGTTGGTGCATCCCTTGCTGGTGCATCGTTTGCTGCAGCATCTCTCGCTGTGCATTGCTTGGAGCACTTATTCCTCGAGTTGCAGGTTCTGCAGCTGCCTGTACTGCTACATCTGCTGTTTGAGGGTTCGGAGCACCAGCAGAAGCAGGAGCGACAACAGCTTTAAAACGAGGAAGGCGAATGAAAAGGGAAATATCTGCGAGTTCTCCAGATGCAATCAAGGAAGGAAATCGACTCCCCGTTGTTCATATGGGGCATCACAACCAACGGTACTCATACCAAAATATGCTCTTTTCCCAGCACGTGCAAACGAATGGCCGCTTCTTAGACAAACCCCGTTAGCATACATATCAGCTTCGCCATTTGCATAAGAAAACACACAACTACAAACCAGCTGTACAGACAACCATGAACATAAATCTCTCCTGCCGCCGGCCAACTGCAAAAACCCTTCACTCTTCCTGCCCAGTCTAGTCTCTTGCTGCTGGATAGAGCACCGGGGCAGGCTACCGCTGCTGCTGTTCCGGTAAGAGCCCCCAAGGCGTCTTCGAAACTGTCTTCTTGCATGCACAACGATATGCAGAACGCCTCTCGGGTCTTTCTGGGTCGCAACCCCGAGTTGAATGCACTCATGGCAACGCCAAAGGGGGCATGATCCAGCTTTGGTCTACATTCTGGTGGTGTTATCACTAGAGGGCTGCTGGCAGCGGTCTGCTGGGCAAGGGACTTGCATCCAACCAGCGACGAAGAATGTTCCCACAGACAAAGGAGTATGAAACCCAATACAAAACAAATACGTAGCCTAAAGCGCAACAGCTGCGTAGACTACAGTCTACAATGTTGGTGCATGTAGCAAAAGGCTTGGTTGTGCGCGGGTATGGGGCTGCATTGCCTCCGTTGCAGCAAAACAGACCGACCCATCTTACTGCCAGGTCCAGGCCCTTTGGGCCGCTGTTCCCAGGAGGGCAGGACGCTCCAGGAAAGGTCTCTCGCTTTGTGAGAATCCTTTCCTTTAACTCTTTAACTGTATGGCAACTAGTGACAGTCCTCACCTAAGATGGAAGAACTGCGTTAGAGGCTTCTTTGAATGCTATGGTAGGGTTTCCACTAGTAAACAGCACCACTGTTGAAATCGGGTTGTCTGCGTAATCCTTGCTGCTATTCACTCCTGTTCTATGGCATTTCTGAGCAAAATATATGCGCTGATGACTATTTCGATATCAACGCTAGGCAAACAACAGGCAGTGCAGATAATCTCCCGTCGGAGTGGGGGATAGCTAGTCCTCAACTTCCGTTGGTGTACAATCACGTAATACAGTAGACCCTAAAGGCGCAAAAGAGTGCAAATGCCCCAGTTACATCGCCGACAACTCCTTCAGCCTTCTCCGAAGGCACGAAGCACACCAGATGGGACTCGAACCCACAACCTCAGCCTTAGGAGGGCTGCGCGCTATCCATTGCGCCACTGGTGCGACGACCTGCTCTTCACGGGCGATTGGTCCGACCCACCTTGAAGGCGAGTTCTGAAGTGTTCCAAGTTGCGTGAGCCTTTTCGTCTCTTGAAGCCAAGCTTCGAAGCATACTTTGTTTCGCTGGTCGGAGATACGGAAGCATTCAGACTGCGGTTGCTTAGGCGCTGCGCTATCTAGAAATATGATATGCATGGGTGTAAGCGCCTACACTAAAGATGCCTGCTGCAACTGCGCACGCAATATTGCTGATGCGAATACAAACACTACCTCACATTCGGAAGCATGCAATTAGCAGGGCATTACCTATGAAGACGACGGACTCAAGCTGAGTAAAGAGCATGCGCAACTTGCACGCCCTGCGAATAGCCTGATGGTTATTTGAGTATTGAATCCTCGGGATCGGACACAAAAATGGGGGTTTGCCATGGGTACAGGTAATTTCAGCCACCGCTAGCGGCTAGCGTTCCCACAGCCATGCGTTTTAACAGCGAGTAAAGCAAATCCTCGACAACAGAGATGTATGCACTCCCGCTGCACAGTGGAGGTACTAGCAGCTAGTTTGAGACTGTGCATTTCGCCCACAAAAATTTCACCAGATTCAGACCCTAGAGACATGCAAGTAATGCACAGCGAACGTTGCACTAGACTGGATTATTGCCTACCTGAATGTTCCGTTGGTATCTATAGCGATGTCCCAATCTGCTGTCTGTAGTCGGTCCTAAGCTACTTCAATCATAAGCTCTAAAGTCAAATCGACCAAAAGGAAATAATCACTTCTCTATTTGAAGAACACAGATGAAGTTAGCACCCAAAAAATGGTGGGAAACGCGCCCATGCGCGGTGAAAAAAGGGTTCCCGTTGCAGCGCTTAAGGCTAAAAATATCTCAGCATAATGCCCAATGGAAGCAGGAAAGAGGCAGTCAGCACGAAGGGGAACATTCTGTCGTAAATGGCTCCTGACTGAACAAAACAAGAGGACATTTAATGCATGAAAGACCGCCATAATGTATTTGCCTGTGCCTTAATGATTCACAACTATAAAGAGAAATAAGTGAGGGACGAGATCAACGGACAGATGCCAGTCGAACCTTGTAGCTCTCTAAACGACTTCAAATGAAAAACACGGCAACAAAAACTGAAGGAGATTATGACTGGCAATGATCGGAGAGAAACTAACGAACACAAGGCCGGAAAGGAGGGGAGAGACAAGCGAAGACATAGCCATGCATAAGAGCAGACACTGCGGAACAGGTTAAGACTGCGAAGCAGAAATCGAAACAGAGAGGCCCATAAGCAAGTAGAAAGGGGAGGGACGACTGAAAGGGCGGCAAGCAGATCCTGCGCTTAAGGAAAAGCGGCCTATCGAGGAAGACAATCCACGGAGAGCAGAAGATAACGGCAGGACATAACAGAAGCGAAGTGATGGCAGTAGGCAGGGGATCTTTAAAGGTAAGTTATGCACAGGAAGGGAGACAATTACGGAATGATCGTGGGGGCAAATAACTGAAAGAGAATGATCGGCAACGGCAAAGTGGGCGGACGCAAATACACAACCACAGAGTAATTTGGGCAGACAGGAAACTGAAGTACACTGAAAGAAAGCACATATCCAGTGATGAAGATAAGGCATTGAAAAGTACGGAAAGAAATATAATGCCTGAACAAGCAATACAATGAAAACGTCACAAGGGAAGTGAAACAAAGGGAAGTGAAACAATCATTCACATGCACGCACTAGTCTATATTCGCATGAAGCTCTCCTTCATAACAAATACCAGCAGTACCGCCTTGTCATCACAAATACAAAGTAGACCGTTTCTGAAAATTCTCCTTACGTATTTAATAAACTTGCTATCAGGGGGAAGTGTGGGCGTTCGGGGAGCTCTCCTAATTCCTGTGATTGGAAGTGGAGTGATGAACGAAGAAGCCAGAGGCGTTTCTGTCTGCGTTGAAGACGGAGGTGACGGCGATGTATTGCCTTTGGGCTGAGAAAAAGCAAGCCAGACGTACCTTCACTACTCGGACGTGTCAAGCATATCCAATGTGTCTGCCCCGACGGGCATTATCTCCGACAGTCATTCACTTGTGTCCAGAGTTACTACCCTCTTTTCTGTAGATTCTGTAGAATCGGTTTCAAAAACCCCAAGGGGTTCGCGAGCGAGCACATCAACTGCTTATGATTTGCACCAACTAACGTGTATGGCCTTGCTACGAAGCTCGAGAGTTTCCGCAGCTGCACGACGGCTCACAGTTCTAAAGTCGCAAATAACCCATGAAAAGGAAGAAACCAACTATTTATTCTCCACAACAGTCACGGCGTGCGATATTCAAACTATCTATGTAGCTCTACGGGGGAAAAATCAACTTACAGGTCGCTCCTCAAGTTCTGCAGAGACGGGGGAAGAAGAGAAGTACCGTCGGGTGGTCAATGCCGTGAAAACATGGCCGCGAGAGAACCTAGTAGCGACGGCTGATGCCATTATTAGAAAGAAAGACGAACAAACGAAAAATACTGGATAAATTACGGATGCCGCCAGGAGCCCTCTCTACAGCGCCTGCTTCGAAGCCGAGTTAGTACTCGGGAGCAAAAGGCATAAATTAACTACTACACAGACACGCTTTAACACAAACGAGAGGCTTGTTTGCTGTATAATGGCATAGAACGATGCATTTTGAAAGTTTCCATTACCTATTCTTGAAACAGTTGATGTGCATGCAGCCCCCAGTCGGCAATGCTGGCGCATCAAGGAGGAGCTTTTTGAGAGTGTGCAGCTAGCCATAACTATTCAGTTTCTTTTTTGAGGGCAGAATTTTTCTCTTGGCGTATCTCGAAATTATCCAAAAGCTGTTTCCGTGCCATGCGAATATGGTTGGGCTTTCCTGTCCTGCGCTGGCAAGTTAGGTTCCCTTGCGCTGACCTATCCGATGATTCTGGATGCATGCGGCCCTTGTTGTGGGTTATTTGGCTATCCAATGCTTTTTTCCCTGGCTTGCCTTCCTTTAGCGAGTTTGATTGCAACGGGAGCTTTGCGCGTGTTGCGTCTATCCACTGTACAACGTGTAGTATGTGGTGTGTGTAGCATGCTTTGCTTGATTGTGGTACTCGTATCCCTACGTGGGCGCAGGCTGCCTACAGAGAATAGAATGCTTGTTTAAAGACAGTCTATACTCCAATCTAAAATTGTAGCCCATGCATGATAGGTACAATGGAGGTACTCGCAAGTGGGGCTGCGTTGCAGCACTAGCTGCGGCAGGTATCGTTGTAGCCTATGGCAGGCTATGCCGCGTCCCCACTGGCAAGGCCCTTGATAATCGGTTCCCAAGAATCCTGGATATAGGAGGGGGGGTAAGCTGCTGTGGGGGAACTTATTATTTAATTCTTTGACTCTACTGCAGCTCGCGACTGTTGCCAGCTAGGGTGGAGGGGCGTTGTTACACACGTCGGCGGTGCATAAATCATTGACACATGTGAAGGCAGCGGAGATTATCATCACAATAGAGTGACATGGGACATTACAGTGATCAGTGAGCCACGAGCTTGCAAAAAACACTTTCTCTACAATTTTTCAGCCCCCTTGCCCCCTTCCAAAATGGAGATTGACCAAGGTGTGCCTTCCGGTGAGAAGGCGGATGAAGGCTGGGCGCACAGCGCATTGAAACATGCGCACCACCTGAGTCTCATACAGCAGGAAATGTCTCTAGCGCGAAACGAAAGCAAGGCTACGTTTTTGCTTGCCTTCCAGGCATAAGCGGTTCGGCGACGCTCAGCACGTGAAGGAATTAGAGGCTTCACTGGAGCCATACTTTCGTCTTCGAAATACACCCGAAAAACTATCCTTGCTATCAGCATTTTCTATGATGGGAGGGGAGGCACGGCAATTGTAGCGAGGCCTCAATCTTCTTTGAGGGATACGGAGAGCTGCAATAGAGCCGAAGGCTTAAAGAAAGAGCTGCCCCAAAATGGCTGGTGCGCAAACCGTCTGTCCGAAGCAATACTCGAACGTACAATCGATGATGCTCACGCGAAGACCAACCAGTCGGAGAATGATGGTGGTACTATACATCATTTTCGCTCTGGGAAGGATGTTCAGCCTCTTGGATGAATTCTGCTGGCCATAGACCGGCGCATGCGGCCCACGCCCGTCACTTGTGCATTCACTTTGCACATCCTTCTACAGATGATTTGCGGTAAGCATGGCGGTAAGCGTGGTGCGGTCAATATGGAGCCGCTTCATGAGCTCGCGCCAGAAAGCACTAGCGAGTCTCAGTCCCTGTCAGCAATGATGCTTTGGGGGGACGCGTAGAGCTTGCAGACATGATTATTGAATAATTGGGCCGCTCCTTGTGCTGTTACTGAGTCTGAGCAAGGGGTGAAGTGAGCGAATTTGTTGAGTCTGCGCACAACCACATAGATGGCATCGCAGCGTCTAAACGTTGGAAAGCTTATGCATGAATTCTATTGAGATAGCTGTTCAGACTCGGTTATTGAGCGGAAAACTACCCAGATTTGACGGTGCTCCGCGCCTTGTGCTGCTGACATTCCGAACAAGTGAGGGCATATTCTTTCGTTGAGGAACGTACTCTCAGTCACCAAAATGCATAGCCACCCGCTCTACCTTTGTGCTACTACCTCCATGCGGCATTAAAATGTGCTCGCGCATTTTGTCCACAGCGCAAGTTGCGAAGCAATGCAACAACGTACATCAGGAGGGCCACGTTCCTCTTGGGACCACAAGAGACCATTGTCAATGTTGCAGTGCTTCAGCACTGTCCCGCTGTTGAGCCTACCGATAACTGCAGCGGCATGAGTATCTAAGGAGTACGAAGAACGCAGTTTACGAAGGAAGCAGAAACCACCGCAGATACGCACACTTGCACAACACAGCGCCTGGACGGTGGGGCACTAGGCGACTGCGTGTGCGACGTCGTTGCTAGGGCTCTTCATATGCTTGACTGTGCACTCTTACTGCATGGCCCAGCGCCATCAACAATTTTTGCAATGCCGTATTCTCGAACACTGTGAGATTCAGGTGTGCTAGGGATTGATGGCCTGTTTGAGCCGTTATACGCCTAACATGTAAGTCATGCCGGCACTTTTAACCCATCACCGGGTCGCGTAAAACTCGTTCCCAGGTAGCGGATTGTTCTGCTCTCTTCCTGTGAAACTGTGCGTGTACCAAATAGTTATTCAAGTCTTCTTCCAACCGTTGGCGTGTTCAACCAAGTTAGCTGCCGTTTTGCCTGCATCCTTTCTTAGAAAAGAAGGTTTGTCGAAGCCAAGGAGCGCGAGTACTGGTGACGACGTCGTGCATCTGATAAGGCATCTGGCGGATTCTTCTCCGGTCACTATCCAATAATAAATTGCTTTGCCTCTCTGCACTGCTAATTGCATGCTTCCCAAAGTGAGTAGTGTTTGTATTCGCATCAGCAATATTGCGTGCGCAGTTGCAGCAGGCATCTTTAGTGTAGGCGCTTACACCCATGCATACCATATTTCTAGATAGCGCAGCGCCTAAGCAACCGCAGTCTTAATGCTTCCGTATCCCCGACCAGCGAAACAAAGTATGCTTCGAAGCTTGGCTTCAAGAGACGAAAAGGCTCACGCAACTTGGAATACTTCAGAACTCGCCTTCAAGGTGGGTCGGACCAATCGCCCGTGCAGAGCAGGTCGTCGCACCAGTGGCGCAATGGATAGCGCGCAGCCCTCCTAAGGCTGAGGTTGTGGGTTCGAGTCCCATCTGGTGTGCTTCTTGCCTTCGGAGAAGGCTGAAGGAGTTGTCGGCGATGTAACTGGGGCATTTGCACTCTTTTGCGCCTTTAGGGTCTAGTGTATTGCGTGATTGTACACCAACGGAAGTTGAGGACTAGCTATCCCCCACTCCGACGGGAGATTATCTGCACTGCCTGTTGTTTGCCTAGCGTTGATATCGAAATAGTCATCAGCGTATATATTTTGCTCAGAAATGCCATAGAACAGGAGTGAATAGCAGCAAGGATTACGCAGACAACCCGATTTCAACAGTGGTGCTGTTTACTAGTGGAAACCCTACCATAGCACTCAAAGAAGCCTCTAACGCAGTTCTTCCATCTTAGGTGAGGACCGTCACTAGTTGCCATACAGTTAAAGAGTTAAAGGAAGGGATTCTCACAAAGCGAGAGACCTTTCCTGGAGCGTCCTGCCCTCCTGGGAACAGCGGCCCAAAGGGCCTGGACCTGGCAGTAAGATGGGTCGGTCTGTTTTGCTGCAACGGAGGCAATGCAGCCCCATACCCGCGCACAACCAAGCCTTTTGCTACATGCACCAGCATTGTAGACTGTAGACTAGTCAGCCGTTAGACACTTGATTGAGACTTTGTACTGAGCCTGCCAATAAGCGGGGATACGGGCGCCAAGATCAGGCAGATGATGCTGCTTGTTCCTCGCGCTATTTACCATGCGGCATACGTTCTGGTGTGCATAGTCGTTCATGAGAAAGAAAAAGAAGAAAAGTAAGAAGGAAAAGGGACCGGCCGGCACCTGGCATGCCACTGCGCCGTATTTCTGACGTTGTTGGCCGGTATCTAATGACTGCGGGGTCGCCTGGTAGCTTGTCTACAGGCCAAGAACAACACTTCGTCCCGTTTATTTGGGATAGAAGCCGAATTTGGTACAGATATCCAAACGGAGAGACGACCATGTAGGGATATGTTATCAGAGCGCAGCATCGGAGAGAGTCAGCGTGGCTGGCCCACCCCAACCGAGGACCCAGCCACACTTATTTGAAAAACGTTAAGTATTACCGGTTCTGGCCCTCCGGTAGAAATAGCCATAAGGATGATCGTAGGCGACGGGGACAAGATTTGGCGGGAAGAAAAACGCGAAGGTTGTGGGTATGAGCAAACGGTTGCGCATAAGTGTGCAAACGCCACCGAAAGGATATATAAGACCCACATTTAAGCGGGGAAGCACGCGCGCACACTCATAGGCGCTGCCGCTGGATGGATGAATGCCCCTATATGCTCCTGAAAAATTGCTGCACACAAGCGGTTCTCAAAACCCTGCTTGCACTGTCGGCCCTTGATCATTTAAGATAGCACTGTCGTTTTGTATGGTCTGTGCGAGTCGCCACGCGCACATCAAGGATCTCAGTTCCCCCCATTTCTACCTTGCCGCGTTGCTGTTCCTGCCACTTTCCGTTGAGAGTTCAGGAAAACGCCGATTCGGTGAACTGTTCGGCAACACCAGCATTGATAGTATGATAGCATCTCCAAGGTGGGGGCATGCCTACGATGCAAGCCAACGCCTTAAAATGGGAACGAACAGCAAACCACCATACCCGACATGAGGCGAGCTTTTTCAGCTGATTGTTCTTACTTGCGCTTTGAAGAACATGCGGATCCCCTAGGATCACGTCGCATCAGTTGAACGCTATTGGTGAATGCAGTTTGTCATAGTCCCTTGCCTAGCGCTTTTGTGTCTTCTTCGTACATTCCTGCTCTGCCGTAAGCTGAATATGCAAGCTGCCAGCCGCCATGATACGGGGCTTGTTTCTAACAGCAAAGCATAAGGTTGCACCAGGCACTAGCGTTCCAGTGTGCATCAGGGAAGCTCTAGAGCAGCCAGTCGGACAATGATGGTGGAACTATACATCATTTTCGCTCTGGCAAGGATGTTCAGCCTCTTGGATGAATTCTGCTGGCCATAGACCGGCGCATGCAGCCCACGCCCGTCACTTGTGCATTCACTTTGCACATCCTTCTACAGATGATTTGCGGTAAGCATGGCGGTAAGCGTGGTGCGGTCAATATGGAGCCGCTTCATGAGCTCGCGCCAGAAAGCACTAGCGAGTCTCAGTCCCTGTCAGCAATGATGCTTTGGGGGGACGCGTAGAGCTTGCAGACATGATTATTGAATAATTGGGCCGCTCCTTGTGCTGTTACTGAGTCTGAGCAAGGGGTGAAGTGAGCGAATTTGTTGAGTCTGCGCACAACCACATAGATGGCATCGCAGCGTCTAAACGTTGGAAAGCTTATGCATGAATTCTATTGAGATAGCTGTTCAGACTCGGTTATTGAGCGGAAAACTACCCAGATTTGACGGTGCTCCGCGCCTTGTGCTGCTGACATTCCGAACAAGTGAGGGCATATTCTTTCGTTGAGGAACGTACTCTCAGTCACCAAAATGCATAGCCACCCGCTCTACCTTTGTGCTACTACCTCCATGCGGCATTAAAATGTGCTCGCGCATTTTGTCCACAGCGCAAGTTGCGAAGCAATGCAACAACGTACATCAGGAGGGCCACGTTCCTCTTGGGACCACAAGAGACCATTGTCAATGTTGCAGTGCTTCAGCACTGTCCCGCTGTTGAGCCTACCGATAACTGCAGCGGCATGAGTATCTAAGGAGTACGAAGAACGCAGTTTACGAAGGAAGCAGAAACCACCGCAGATACGCACACTTGCACAACACAGCGCCTGGACGGTGGGGCACTAGGCGACTGCGTGTGCGACGTCGTTGCTAGGGCTCTTCATATGCTTGACTGTGCATTCTTACTGCATGGCCCAGCGCCATCAACAATTTTTGCAATGCCGTATTCTCGAACACTGTGAGATTCAGGTGTGCTAGGGACTGATGGCCTGTTTGAGCCGTTATACGCCTAACATGTAAGTCATGCCGGCACTTTTAACCCATCACCGGGTCGCGTAAAACTCGTTCCCAGGTAGCGGATTGTTCTGCTCTCTTCCTGTGAAACTGTGCGTGTACCAAATAGTTATTCAAGTCTTCTTCCAACCGTTGGCGTGTTCAACCAAGTTAGCTGCCGTTTTGCCTGCATCCTTTCTTAGAAAAGAAGGTTTGTCGAAGCCAAGGAGCGCGAGTACTGGTGACGACGTCGTGCATCTGATAAGGCATCTGGCGGATTCTTCTCCGGTCACTATCCAATAATAAATTGCTTTGCCTCTCTGCACTGCTAATTGCATGCTTCCCAAAGTGAGTAGTGTTTGTATTCGCATCAGCAATATTGCGTGCGCAGTTGCAGCAGGCATCTTTAGTGTAGGCGCTTACACCCATGCATACCATATTTCTAGATAGCGCAGCGCCTAAGCAACCGCAGTCTTAATGCTTCCGTATCCCCGACCAGCGAAACAAAGTATGCTTCGAAGCTTGGCTTCAAGAGACGAAAAGGCTCACGCAACTTGGAATACTTCAGAACTCGCCTTCAAGGTGGGTCGGACCAATCGCCCGTGAAGAGCAGGTCGTCGCACCAGTGGCGCAATGGATAGCGCGCAGCCCTCCTAAGGCTGAGGTTGTGGGTTCGAGTCCCATCTGGTGTGCTTCTTGCCTTCGGAGAAGGCTGAAGGAGTTGTCGGCGATGTAACTGGGGCATTTGCACTCTTTTGCGCCTTTAGGGTCTAGTGTATTGCGTGATTGTACACCAACGGAAGTTGAGGACTAGCTATCCCCCACTCCGACGGGAGATTATCTGCACTGCCTGTTGTTTGCCTAGCGTTGATATCGAAATAGTCATCAGCGTATATATTTTGCTCAGAAATGCCATAGAACAGGAGTGAATAGCAGCAAGGATTACGCAGACAACCCGATTTCAACAGTGGTGCTGTTTGCTAGTGGAAACCCTACCATAGCATTCAAAGAAGCCTCTAACGCAGTTCTTCCATCTTAGGTGAGGACTGTCACTAGTTGCCATACAGTTAAAGAGTTAAAGGAAGGGATTCTCACAAAGCGAGAGACCTTTCCTGGAGCGTCCTGCCCTCCTGGGAACAGCGGCCCAAAGGGCCTGGACCTGGCAGTAAGATGGGTCGGTCTGTTTTGCTGCAACGGAGGCAATGCAGCCCCATACCCGCGCACAACCAAGCCTTTTGCTACATGCACCAACATTGTAGACTGTAGACTAGTCAGCCGTTAGACACTTGATTGAGACTTTGTACTGAGCCTGCCAATAAGCGGGGATACGGGCGCCAAGATCAGGCAGATGATGCTGCTTGTTCCTCGCGCTATTTACCATGCGGCATACGTTCTGGTGTGCATAGTCGTTCATGAGAAAGAAAAAGAAGAAAAGTAAGAAGGAAAAGGGACCGGCCGGCACCTGGCATGCCACTGCGCCGTATTTCTGACGTTGTTGGCCGGTATCTAATGACTGCGGGGTCGCCTGGTAGCTTGTCTCCAGGCCAAGAACAACACTTCGTCCCGTTTATTTGGGATAGAAGCCGAATTTGGTACAGATATCCAAACGGAGAGACGACCATGTAGGGATATGTTATCAGAGCGCAGCATCGGAGAGAGTCAGCGTGGCTGGCCCACCCCAACCGAGGACCCAGTGTAGCGCCGCGTCTCTTCAGGCTACATAATCTACCTCTGGTGCTGGCGTCGCAAACTAGAACCAGGTCAATTCATGCTCCTACTTTTTGAATAATTAGAGTTTCTAAAAAGAAAACATAAAAGGCCGTTAAACTACTTTTTATATTCTAAATTATTCTAACGTTTTACAGTGTCCCCACATCGAGCACCGCAGTGCTCGTGCAGGGCGGGGGATGGCTGCGCCGCTGCGGGAGCGGCTGCCAGCCCCAGGTCCCCCAGCTAGCTAGCCCCCCGCCGGTTGACTGCTTCGAGTCAACTAGCAAACCTTAATTGACCTTTCGTTTTCTCCTCACTAAATTCTTTCTTGCCGAATTAGGAGCTTAAATCCGGGGTATTGTAGTGCCAGGCACTACAACTTCCCCCTTGGATGAAAACTTTCCTCCGTAACTACTTCCTCTCATGTCGATATAGGTTGTGTATTACTGTTGGTCTTTGCTTCCTCTTCTCTTTTTTTTTTTTTTTTTTTTTTTTTGCTTTCAGGACTTCCTCTCAGGTCTATATAGGTTATGGATTGCTGTTGGACTTTGCTTTCGTTTTTCTCTTATCTCAGTCTTGCTTTCAGGACTTCCTCTTCTGTCTATATAGGTTGTGTATTACTGTTGGAGCGGCCGCCGGGTGAAGGCCGCTCCACTTCCCTCCCTGGCGAGGAAGGGGAGGGCTGTTCGGCGACAGGAGGAATGTCAGGGGGGGCGGCGGAGGGAACTGTAGAGTGAGAGCGCTGCCTCTTGCGGAGCTGACGACGCCAGGCTCGGAGGAGGGCGGGGCAGTTAGTGAGGTGGGCAGCAGGCTCCCAGGTCGCTTGGTCTTCGGGATAGCCGCGCCACTTAACGAGGTATTGTGTAGATGGGCCGAGGCCGCGTTGGGCAAGGATATAATCAACTTCATAGACATCTGATGGGCGACCTTCCGGGTCAGTGAGGGGAAGCCAACCGACGGCCGCCTCCTTGGAGGTCATCTGCGGGTCACGTGGGCGATCCGGCACAAGCTGTGACACGTGGAAGACGTTATGACAAGTATAAGTGGGGGGTAGGGCGACTCGATAGGCGACCTTCCCAACCCGGTCAATGATGGGGAAGGGGCCGCGGAAGCGTGGTTCAAACTTAGAACAGTGATTGAGAGGGGGAAGGTGGCGGCTACTGATCCATACCAGGTCTCCAGGGGAATATTGGACATCTCGGCGGTGGGCATCTGCGTGTAGCTTCTGTTGCCACTTGGCACGAAGAATGTGGCCGCGAGCGCGATCGCAAAGCTGCTGGAACAGCTTAGTCATGGGCGGGGTGAGGGTGGGAGCAAGGTTTCCAACAACATCGAGGTCAGCGGCAGTGATAGGGTTCTGACCGATCATGACCTCGAAGGGGCTAAGTTCGGTAGACGAGTGGCTTGTGGTATTGTAAGCGAGCTCGAGCGCCGGCAGGAGGCGCTCCCACTCGTGCTCGTCGGACTGAATATAAGTGCGCAGCATTTGCTCCAACGTACGATTGACGCGCTCGGTCTGCCCGTCAGATTGCGGATGATATGCGGAAGACATGGCGCGCTTGATATGGAACCGGTGGCAAAGCTGTTCCCATACGAGAGACTGAAAGCGAGGGTCGCGGTCCGAAATGAGAACGTCAGGGAATCCATGGTAGCGGATTAGGCGGTCGGCGAGGAGCTCAACGGTTTCCGCGGCCGACACTGTCTTTTTGGTTGGAATAAAATGGGCCATTTTACTAAGGGAGTCAACGAGGACAAGGATGGAGTCGTGGCCGCGGGGGGTGGGTGGGAGGTCAGTGATGAAGTCAAGGCTAACATGGCTCCAGCGGCGAGAGGGGACTAGGAGGGGTTGGAGGAGACCGGCCGGCTTTTGGGAGAGGGCTTTAGACGCGCGACACTGCACGCAAGACTCCACGTAGGCAGTGGTATACGCACGCATGCCAGGCCAGTAATAAAGCTTACTGAGGGAAAGAAATGTCTTCTTCTGGCCACGGTGGCCCGCAGTGACATGCTCGTGGTGGCGGTAGAGGAGATGGGAGAGGAACTCGGGCAAGGAGGGAACGCATATCCGCCAAAGTCCGTGAATGCAGATGTGCAGATAGGGGTGGTGGAACCGGAAGGTATAACGGCGGCCTTGCAGCTCGTGTGGGACTTCAGCGCCGTCTTGCTGCTTGGCGGCCGCAAAGGCCGTACTGAAGTGGGGGCAGAGGGGGTACGCGTCAGCCCATCGCTGAGGGGTCAGTGGGTCCACGTCCAGGGTGAGGGAGGATGGAGGGTCGGGCGTTCGTGACGGTGCAGGTGGGTCAGAAGGAGGGGAATCATGGTCCGTCAAGGCGGCTGGAGGCGAGGAAGGAGTGGCGGTACGGCGTGATCGGGACGGGCGGAGGCCTGCCTCAGCACGGAAATCTCGAGGATTAGCCCGAGTACGATAACGAGCAGGTGGAGGTGTTTTGCTTGATGATGCGGAGGTAAGGGAAGAAAGGGGAGGTGGGGTGTGAGTAGGGAGCGCATGTTGGGGGTGGCGGGAGAGGGCATCCGCGACTGTATTGCGGGTGCCCTGTAGGTATGAGATAGTTAGGTCGGGGAACTCAGCCAAGAAATCAAGCCAACGAGCCGTGCGGCCCCGGAGTGGCTTCTGTGTGTTGATGCGCTGCAGGTATGTCAACGCTTGATGGTCGGTGTAGGCGGTGACCTTGGCTGCGCGGAGGAGGTGACGCCACTTATCGAGGGCGGTAACGAGAGCGAGAAGTTCCTGATCGTAAATGGAGTACCGTTGTTGGGCCGGGCTCAGGACTTGACTCAGAAAGCCTACCGGCTTGCCATCCTGCTCTAGGACAGCCCCAAGCGCGTATCCAGATGCGTCAGTATAAAGTGTATAGGGTCTCGTGGGGTCGGGGACTTGTAATGTGGTGTATTCAGCGAGGAGCCGTTTGAGTTGGCGGACTGCGGCGGTGTGAGAGGGCCCCCAGACGAAGGAGGTATCTTTCCGGGTGAGTTCAACGAGGGGTCTTGCTGTGTCTGCAAAGCGGGGCCCCATAAACATCCGACAGTAGTTGACCGTCCCCAGAAACTGGCGGACTTGTGTCTCATTAGTCAGTACGTCCGGCCATAGGAGTATGGCCTCGACCTTGTCGGCGGACGGTTTGATGCCTGCTGCCCCAATGGTATATCCCAAGTATGTGAGCTCCTCCTGTGCGAACTTGCATTTCGATAGCCGTGGGTAGAATTGGTGAGTGAGGAAAATGCTGAGAACTTGCTGTAGGAGGGCGGTGTGGGTATCCAGAGTTGGGCTATATATGAGCACATCATCTAAATATGCAATGACCCCGTGGCCTAGGAGTGGTTGAAGATAGGCGTTTATTGTAGCTTGGAAGGTAGCTGGCGCGCCCTTGAGTCCAAAGGGCATAACCTTGTACTCAAAAAGTCCTTGCACTGAGCGGAAAGCCGTCTTCCATCGGTCCTCCTTAGCCATGCGGATCTGGTGAAATCCTGCCTCCAAGTCCAATGTAGAGAAGTAGGTGGCCCCTCCTAACATTTCGAGAATCGTATGTACGGTGGGCATGGGGAATTCGGGGGCAATTGTGAGTGCATTTAGTGCTTGATAGTTCACTACCATGCGCATCTTGCGTTCACCGGATCCGTCATCATGTTTATCCACCATGATGGTGGGGGCGCATATTGGAGAGTAGGTAGGTCCTATCCATCCCTTAGCCGACAGCCGAGCAATCTCCTTCGTATGGTGAGCGAGCTGTTCAGGGGGCATCTTGTATATAGGGGCTTTGGTCGGTAGCTTGCCGGGCAGCAAGAGAATGCGATGGTCATAGGGTCGTTTGGGGGGCAACCCATCGGGAAGACTATCGGGGAACACGAGTCGATGCTGCTGTAAGACGGTGAGTATCTGTGGTGGTAAGCGGAGTGCTGCCGGGCTTTGGGACCAACTGTCGAATTCAGTGTATGTCAGCTTAGCTGTGGGCCAAGGGGAGTCCTCCGTGTCTTGCATTTCAGATACAACGGCATCGGCAGACTTAGCGTGTGGTTCGCATACCGATGCCTGGTGGTGTTCCACGATTGCGCACAGAAGGGGACCCTGACGCTCCAGGGGTACATGGACGACTCGGTCGGGTTTAGTCTCCGGTAAGACGGCAATGAAATGTAATCCTTCGAGAGCTTGTCCCATATTAGCGGTGTTGTGGCGGGCCTCACGTAGTAGATCCTTTATCTGTACTCGAGCACCTGCCCGATGTCGGGACTTATAACGTTTGGGAGGCGGTCGGAGGAGAGTAGCGGCCTCCTCTGCCGTCATGCGGGCCACTTGCTGAGCTAGTGCTTCGTATGCGAGGTCTGCTGTGCTCTTCGCAGGCTTCGTGGTAGTTGAAGCGTCCGCCGGGGGTCTAAGTTCCTTTCGCTGGACCGGCAGGTCACACCACCTTCCGTTCACATACGTCCGAAGCTTGTCGGACTGGAAATACCACGCTACCTTGTGGTTAACAAGCCAATCGATACCGAGGATAACATCGTAAGGGATCGGACCTACTAGGAAATCCCCCGTGAAACACTCCCCTCCGCATAGCATGGATAACCGAGGGACGAATCGGTCAATATGTAGAACCTCTCCGTTGGCGACAGTAAAGGAGCATGCCTCAGGTAAGATACGCACCCTAAGCCCCAATCGCTCGACCGCAGCCGGACTAATAAAGCTGCGTGACGCTCCTGTGTCGAGTAGCCCCTCACACTCTTGTCCCACAATCTCTAGCTGCAGTACCGCTGTCTTGCCTGTGCCGCAGAGGGACCCGTGATACTCATGCGTCAGCTCTGGTAACATACCTTCGTGCCGCCAAGGTAAATCTGCTGCTCTTTCTGCCGCTTTCTGCTGTGAGGTCTCTTGCCGCGAGACCTCCCGTGTACGTTCCTGTGCGGGATCCCCTTTCCCGCCGTTATCGTGTAAATCCGCTGCTCTTTCTGCCGCTTTCTGCTGTGAGGTCTCTTGCCGCGAGACCTCCCGTGTACGTTCCTGTGCGGGATCCCCTTTCCCGCTGTTATCGGTTCCGATCCGTTCGTTCCCGGTCCAGGACGGAGCGAAATTTCCTGCAGCTGCTGAGGGGGTCCGTTCGACCTCCTCTTTCTGCTGGGCCAGCTTCTTCTTCGGGAGAAGCTTCTGCCTCCAGTCGGGGGAGACTGGGATGGCGTTGGGCCCGGTGGCCGCCAGGCACAATTTACCATCCGTGCGCTTTATTTGCCTAGCACGTTCATCTCCCGTAACGTCTAGGCCTGCTAGTTTGACCGGCTTGTTCCCGCTTCTCCGTTCGCGGTGGCCAGTGGGGGTTTACGCCCATCCTGTCGCCCGGGGGACTCCCGTGGGTTCGCACAGTCTCTTGCATAATGATCCCGTCCTCCGCATCGGGAGCACGTTTCTCCTGTGCGCCTAACCGCGCCATTTCGGAGCGGGCAGTCCCTTCCGAGGTGTCCTTTCCCCCTGCACTCATAGCAGCGGGTTGGTGTGTTTTCTCCCCGTGGAGTTTCCTGCCTAGTTGGAGCTCGCCGTGGGCTACTCGGCGGCCCGCCAGGTCCCGTTCTACGCCTGGCGTTCGTTAGCTCCTGCTCGAATCGCTGCCACCGCACACTCGAAGCCTTCCAAGGGGACTCCAAGGCGCTTAGCGCTGTGGCGGCCTCCTGCCAATCCAGGAAGTTCCTCGTTCCTCCTTCAGTGAGGGCTCGTCGTAGTTCCATTGGTAGATTAGCCAAGAAGTAACCTAACAGCTCGTCAGGTGGTAGCGTCTCCCCTTCCATTACGATATCTGCGAAACGTGAGGAATAGTCGACGTGGTTCCCTCGCCAAACATTCCAGGCCATCCTCTCAATCATCTTGTCCCGCGACGTGCTGCAGAACCGCGCACAGAGGTTCTCCCGCACAAGCCGCCAGTCGTTTAATGGCGTTCCGGTTCGACGTATGTGCAGCCAATGGGCTAAGGCCTTGCCCGACAGGTATCTCCTCAGTTCGTATCCCCACTGCATCTCTAAGAGATCTTGGTCTAAGAACTCCTGCTCCATGAAGTCAAGGAAGGCTTTCATGTTACTTCCATCCTCGTGTGTAGTGATCCGCTGTTGGCTCGATTTAATTCCAACGGCTAACTGCTTGAACATATCAACCATTTCGGGCTCTAGTTTGACATAGGGCACTCCTTGGTCCTTGCGTCCCCCACCTTCGTGCTCTCTGCTCCGCGGTGCGGGGCGTCCCTCCCCGGCGATGAGGGGACCAAGATCCCGGTTATGCTCCATTCTCTTCGGTTCTGTGTGTTGCCCAGAAGTTTCTCTGTGGGGTGTGATTGGGTTAGACATCTCGGAGCCCGGCAGCTGTGGGGGTCGTAGCACCTTCCCGTCGCGCAAGTGCATGGCAAGTCCTTGTCTCCTTTAGGTGTGTGGATCCCTATGGGTTCATCGAGGAATAGGATGGGCTTATTTGGGAGTGATGGTATTTAGTTGATTTCATTCATTCCCAGAGTATTTCAGTAAATTCCCGGAACAGCCCCCATATTGTAGCGCCGCGTCTCTTCAGGCTACATAATCTACCTCTGGTGCTGGCGTCGCAAACTAGAACCAGGTCAATTCATGCTCCTACTTTTTGAATAATTAGAGTTTCTAAAAAGAAAACATAAAAGGCCGTTAAACTACTTTTTATATTCTAAATTATTCTAACGTTTTACAGTGTCCCCACATCGAGCACCGCAGTGCTCGTGCAGGGCGGGGGATGGCTGCGCCGCTGCGGGAGCGGCTGCCAGCCCCAGGTCCCCCAGCTAGCTAGCCCCCCGCCGGTTGACTGCTTCGAGTCAACTAGCAAACCTTAATTGACCTTTCGTTTTCCCCTCACTAAATTCTTTCTTGCCGAATTAGGAGCTTAAATCCGGGGTATTGTAGTGCCAGGCACTACACCCAGCCACACTTATTTGAAAAACGTTAAGTATTACCGGTTCTGGCCCTCCGGTAGAAATAGCCATAAGGATGATCGTAGGCGACGGGGACAAGATTTGGCGGGAAGAAAAGCGCGAAGGTTGTGGGTATGAGCAAACGGTTGCGCATAAGTGTGCAAACGCCACCGAAAGGATATATAAGACCCACATTTAAGCGGGGAAGCACGCGCGCACACTCATAGGCGCTGCCGCTGGATGGATGAATGCCCCTATATGCTCCTGAAAAATTGCTGCACACAAGCGGTTCTCAAAACCCTGCTTGCACTGTCGGCCCTTGATCATTTAAGATAGCACTGTCGTTTTGTATGGTCTGTGCGAGTCGCCACGCGCACATCAAGGATCTCAGTTCCCCCCATTTCTACCTTGCCGCGTTGCTGTTCCTGCCACTTTCCGTTGAGAGTTCAGGAAAACGCCGATTCGGTGAACTGTTCGGCAACACCAGCATTGATAGTATGATAGCATCTCCAAGGTGGGGGCATGCCTACGATGCAAGCCAACGCCTTAAAATGGGAACGAACAGCAAACCACCATACCCGACATGAGGCGAGCTTTTTCAGCTGATTGTTCTTACTTGCGCTTTGAAGAACATGCGGATCCCCTAGGATCACGTCGCCTCAGTTGAACGCTATTGGTGAATGCAGTTTGTCATAGTCCCTTGCCTAGCGCTTTTGTGTCTTCTTCGTACATTCCTGCTCTGCCGTAAGCTGAATATGCAAGCTGCCAGCCGCCATGATACGGGGCTTGTTTCTAACAGCAAAGCATAAGGTTGCACTAGGCACTAGCGTTCCAGTGTGCATCAGGGAAGCTGGAGAGCAGCCAGTCGGACAATGATGGTGGAACTATACATCATTTTCGCTCTGGCAAGGATGTTCAGCCTCTTGGATGAATTCTGCTGGCCATAGACCGGCGCATGCGGCCCACGCCCGTCACTTGTGCATTCACTTTGCACATCCTTCTACAGATGATTTGCGGTAAGCATGGCGGTAAGCGTGGTGCGGTCAATATGGAGCCGCTTCATGAGCTCGCGCCAGAAAGCACTAGCGAGTCTCAGTCCCTGTCAGCAATGATGCTTTGGGGGGACGCGTAGAGCTTGCAGACATGATTATTGAATAATTGGGCCGCTCCTTGTGCTGTTACTGAGTCTGAGCAAGGGGTGAAGTGAGCGAATTTGTTGAGTCTGCGCACAACCACATAGATGGCATCGCAGCGTCTAAACGTTGGAAAGCTTATGCATGAATTCTATTGAGATAGCTGTTCAGACTCGGTTATTGAGCGGAAAACTACCCAGATTTGACGGTGCTCCGCGCCTTGTGCTGCTGACATTCCGAACAAGTGAGGGCATATTCTTTCGTTGAGGAACGTACTCTCAGTCACCAAAATGCATAGCCACCCGCTCTACCTTTGTGCTACTACCTCCATGCGGCATTAAAATGTGCTCGCGCATTTTGTCCACAGCGCAAGTTGCGAAGCAATGCAACAACGTACATCAGGAGGGCCACGCTCCTCTTGGGACCACAAGAGACCATTGTCAATGTTGCAGTGCTTCAGCACTGTCCCGCTGTTGAGCCTACCGATAACTGCAGCGGCATGAGTATCTAAGGAGTACGAAGAACGCAGTTTACGAAGGAAGCAGAAACCACCGCAGATACGCACACTTGCACAACACAGCGCCTGGACGGTGGGGCACTAGGCGACTGCGTGTGCGACGTCGTTGCTAGGGCTCTTCATATGCTTGACTGTGCATTCTTACTGCATGGCCCAGCGCCATCAACAATTTTTGCAATGCCGTATTCTCGAACACTGTGAGATTCAGGTGTGCTAGGGATTGATGGCCTGTTTGAGCCGTTATACGCCTAACATGTAAGTCATGCCGGCACTTTTAACCCATCGCCGGGTCGCGTAAAACTCGTTCCCAGGTAGCGGATTGTTCTGCTCTCTTCCTGTGAAACTGTGCGTGTACCAAATAGTTATTCAAGTCTTCTTCCAACCGTTGGCGTGTTCAACCAAGTTAGCTGCCGTTTTGCCTGCATCCTTTCTTAGAAAAGAAGGTTTGTCGAAGCCAAGGAGCGCGAGTACTGGTGACGACGTCGTGCATCTGATAAGGCATCTGGCGGATTCTTCTCCGGTCACCATCCAATAATAAATTGCTTTGCCTCTCTGCACTGCTAATTGCATGCTTCCCAAAGTGAGTAGTGTTTGTATTCGCATCAGCAATATTGCGTGCGCAGTTGCAGCAGGCATCTTTAGTGTAGGCGCTTACACCCATGCATACCATATTTCTAGATAGCGCAGCGCCTAAGCAACCGCAGTCTTAATGCTTCCGTATCCCCGACCAGCGAAACAAAGTATGCTTCGAAGCTTGGCTTCAAGAGACGAAAAGGCTCACGCAACTTGGAATACTTCACAACTCGCCTTCAAGGTGGGTCGGACCAATCGCCCATGCAGAGCAGGTCGTCGCACCAGTGGCGCAATGGATAGCGCGCAGCCCTCCTAAGGCTGAGGTTGTGGGTTCGAGTCCCATCTGGTGTGCTTCTTGCCTTCGGAGAAGGCTGAAGGAGTTGTCGGCGATGTAACTGGGGCATTTGCACTCTTTTGCGCCTTTAGGGTCTAGTGTATTGCGTGATTGTACACCAACGGAAGTTGAGGACTAGCTATCCCCCACTCCGACGGGAGATTATCTGCACTGCCTGTTGTTTGCCTAGCGTTGATATCGAAATAGTCATCAGCGCATATATTTTGCTCAGAAATGCCATAGAACAGGAGTGAATAGCAGCAAGGATTACGCAGACAACCCGATTTCAACAGTGGTGCTGTTTACTAGTGGAAACCCTACCATAGCATTCAAAGAAGCCTCTAACGCAGTTCTTCCATCTTAGGTGAGGACTGTCACTAGTTGCCATACAGTTAAAGAGTTAAAGGAAGGGATTCTCACAAAGCGAGAGACCTTTCCTGGAGCGTCCTGCCCTCCTGGGAACAGCGGCCCAAAGGGCCTGGACCTGGCAGTAAGATGGGTCGGTCTGTTTTGCTGCAACGGAGGCAATGCAGCCCCATACCCGCGCACAACCAAGCCTTTTGCTACATGCACCAACATTGTAGACTGTAGACTAGTCAGCCGTTAGACACTTGATTGAGACTTTGTACTGAGCCTGCCAATAAGCGGGGATACGGGCGCCAAGATCAGGCAGATGATGCTGCTTGTTCCTCGCGCTATTTACCATGCGGCATACGTTCTGGTGTGCATAGTCGTTCATGAGAAAGAAAAAGAAGAAAAGTAAGAAGGAAAAGGGACCGGCCGGCACCTGGCATGCCACTGCGCCGTATTTCTGACGTTGTTGGCCGGTATCTAATGACTGCGGGGTCGCCTGGTAGCTTGTCTACAGGCCAAGAACAACACTTCGTCCCGTTTATTTGGGATAGAAGCCGAATTTGGTACAGATATCCAAACGGAGAGACGACCATGTAGGGATATGTTATCAGAGCGCAGCATCGGAGAGAGTCAGCGTGGCTGGCCCACCCCAACCGAGGACCCAGCCACACTTATTTGAAAAACGTTAAGTATTACCGGTTCTGGCCCTCCGGTAGAAATAGCCATAAGGATGATCGTAGGCGACGGGGACAAGATTTGGCGGGAAGAAAAGCGCGAAGGTTGTGGGTATGAGCAAACGGTTGCGCATAAGTGTGCAAACGCCACCGAAAGGATATGTAAGACCCACATTTAAGCGGGGAAGCACGCGCGCACACTCATAGGCGCTGCCGCTGGATGGATGAATGCCCCTATATGCTCCTGAAAAATTGCTGCACACAAGCGGTTCTCAAAACCCTGCTTGCACTGTCGGCCCTTGATCATTTAAGATAGCACTGTCGTTTTGTATGGTCTGTGCGAGTCGCCACGCGCACATCAAGGATCTCAGTTCCCCCCATTTCTACCTTGCCGCGTTGCTGTTCCTGCCACTTTCCGTTGAGAGTTCAGGAAAACGCCGATTCGGTGAACTGTTCGGCAACACCAGCATTGATAGTATGATAGCATCTCCAAGGTGGGGGCATGCCTACGATGCAAGCCAACGCCTTAAAATGGGAACGAACAGCAAACCACCATACCCGACATGAGGCGAGCTTTTTCAGCTGATTGTTCTTACTTGCGCTTTGAAGAACATGCGGATCCCCTAGGATCACGTCGCATCAGTTGAACGCTATTGGTGAATGCAGTTTGTCATAGTCCCTTGCCTAGCGCTTTTGTGTCTTCTTCGTACATTCCTGCTCTGCCGTAAGCTGAATATGCAAGCTGCCAGCCGCCATGATACGGGGCTTGTTTCTAACAGCAAAGCATAAGGTTGCACCAGGCACTAGCGTTCCAGTGTGCATCAGGGAAGCTCTAGAGCAGCCAGTCGGACAATGATGGTGGAACTATACATCATTTTCGCTCTGGCAAGGATGTTCAGCCTCTTGGATGAATTCTGATGGCCATAGACCGGCGCATGCAGCCCACGCCCGTCACTTGTGCATTCACTTTGCACATCCTTCTACAGATGATTTGCGGTAAGCATGGCGGTAAGCGTGGTGCGGTCAATATGGAGCCGCTTCATGAGCTCGCGCCAGAAAGCACTAGCGAGTCTCAGTCCCTGTCAGCAATGATGCTTTGGGGGGACGCGTAGAGCTTGCAGACATGATTATTGAATAATTGGGCCGCTCCTTGTGCTGTTACTGAGTCTGAGCAAGGGGTGAAGTGAGCGAATTTGTTGAGTCTGCGCACAACCACATAGATGGCATCGCAGCGTCTAAACGTTGGAAAGCTTATGCATGAATTCTATTGAGATAGCTGTTCAGACTCGGTTATTGAGCGGAAAACTACCCAGATTTGACGGTGCTCCGCGCCTTGTGCTGCTGACATTCCGAACAAGTGAGGGCATATTCTTTCGTTGAGGAACGTACTCTCAGTCACCAAAATGCATAGCCACCCGCTCTACCTTTGTGCTACTACCTCCATGCGGCATTAAAATGTGCTCGCGCATTTTGCCCACAGCGCAAGTTGCGAAGCAATGCAACAACGTACATCAGGAGGGCCACGCTCCTCTTGGGACCACAAGAGACCATTGTCAATGTTGCAGTGCTTCAGCACTGTCCCGCTGTTGAGCCTACCGATAACTGCAGCGGCATGAGTATCTAAGGAGTACGAAGAACGCAGTTTACGAAGGAAGCAGAAACCACCGCAGATACGCACACTTGCACAACACAGCGCCTGGACGGTGGGGCACTAGGCGACTGCGTGTGCGACGTCGTTGCTAGGGCTCTTCATATGCTTGACTGTGCATTCTTACTGCATGGCCCAGCGCCATCAACAATTTTTGCAATGCCGTATTCTCGAACACTGTGAGATTCAGGTGTGCTAGGGATTGATGGCCTGTTTGAGCCGTTATACGCCTAACATGTAAGTCATGCCGGCACTTTTAACCCATCACCGGGTCGCGTAAAACTCGTTCCCAGGTAGCGGATTGTTCTGCTCTCTTCCTGTGAAACTGTGCGTGTACCAAATAGTTATTCAAGTCTTCTTCCAACCGTTGGCGTGTTCAACCAAGTTAGCTGCCGTTTTGCCTGCATCCTTTCTTAGAAAAGAAGGTTTGTCGAAGCCAAGGAGCGCGAGTACTGGTGACGACGTCGTGCATCTGATAAGGCATCTGGCGGATTCTTCTCCGGTCACTATCCAATAATAAATTGCTTTGCCTCTCTGCACTGCTAATTGCATGCTTCCCAAAGTGAGTAGTGTTTGTATTCGCATCAGCAATATTGCGTGCGCAGTTGCAGCAGGCATCTTTAGTGTAGGCGCTTACACCCATGCATACCATATTTCTAGATAGCGCAGCGCCTAAGCAACCGCAGTCTTAATGCTTCCGTATCCCCGACCAGCGAAACAAAGGATGCTTCGAAGCTTGGCTTCAAGAGACGAAAAGGCTCACGCAACTTGGAATACTTCACAACTCGCCTTCAAGGTGGGTCGGACCAATCGCCCATGCAGAGCAGGTCGTCGCACCAGTGGCGCAATGGATAGCGCGCAGCCCTCCTAAGGCTGAGGTTGTGGGTTCGAGTCCCATCTGGTGTGCTTCTTGCCTTCGGAGAAGGCTGAAGGAGTTGTCGGCGATGTAACTGGGGCATTTGCACTCTTTTGCGCCTTTAGGGTCTAGTGTATTGCGTGATTGTACACCAACGGAAGTTGAGGACTAGCTATCCCCCACTCCGACGGGAGATTATCTGCACTGCCTGTTGTTTGCCTAGCGTTGATATCGAAATAGTCATCAGCGCATATATTTTGCTCAGAAATGCCATAGAACAGGAGTGAATAGCAGCAAGGATTACGCAGACAACCCGATTTCAACAGTGGTGCTGTTTACTAGTGGAAACCCTATCATAGCGTTCAAAGAAGCCTCTAACGCAGTTCTTCCATCTTAGGTGAGGACTGTCACTAGTTGCCATACAGTTAAAGAGTTAAAGGAAGGGATTCTCACAAAGCGAGAGACCTTTCCTGGAGCGTCCTGCCCTCCTGGGAACAGCGGCCCAAAGGGCCTGGACCTGGCAGTAAGATGGGTCGGTCTGTTTTGCTGCAACGGAGGCAATGCAGCCCCATACCCGCGCACAACCAAGCCTTTTGCTACATGCACCAACATTGTAGACTGTAGTCTACGCAGCTGTTGCGCTTTAGGCTACGTATTTGTTTTGTATTGGGTTTCATACTCCTTTGTCTGTGGGAACATTCTTCGTCGCTGGTTGGATGCAAGTCCCTTGCCCAGCAGACCGCTGCCAGCAGCCCTCTAGTGATAACACCACCAGAATGTAGACCAAAGCTGGATCATGCCCCCCTTGGCGTTGCCATGAGTGCATTCAACTCGGGGTTGCGACCCAGAAAGACCCGAGAGGCGTTCTGCATATCGTTGTGCATGCAAGACGACAGTTTCGAAGACGCCTTGGGGGCTCTTACCGGAACAGCAGCAGCGGTAGCCTGCCCCGGCGCCCTATCCAGCAGCAAGAGACTAGACTGGGCAGAAAGAGTGAAGGGTTTTTGCAGTTGGCCGGCGGCAGGGGATATTTATGTTCATGTTTGTCTGTACAGTTGGTTTGTAGTTGTGGTGTGTTGTCTTATGCAAATGGCGAAGCTGATATGTATGCTAACGGGGTTTGTCTAAGAAGCGGGCATTCGTTTGCACGTGCTGGGAAAAGAGCATATTTTGGTAGGAGTGCCTTTGGTTGTGATGCCCCATAAGAACAACGGGGAATCGATTTCCTTCCTTGATTGCATCTGGAGAACTCGCAGATATTTCCCTTTTCATTCGCCTTCCTCGTTTTAAAGCTGTTGTCGCTCCTGCTTCTGCTGGTGCTCCGAACCCTCAAACAGCAGATGTAGCAGTACAGGCAGCTGCAGAACCTGCAACTCGAGGAATAAGTGCTCCAAACATTGCACAGCGAGAGATGCTGCAGCAAACGATGCACCAGCAAGGGATGCACCAACAATCGACGCAAATGCAAGAGACGCAGCAGCGAGACACTCAGCATATGCGGGAGAAGCTACCGAAGGAACCGTCGCAACAACATCCGGCAAAGCAGCAGCACGTGCGGCAGGAACGCCCGCTCGGTTGTACCCTTCCTTTGCCGTGCCATCAGTCACACGAGGGCATGTAATGGTTAAGGGACAGATGAACCAGATGTAGCATGCTGCGCGTGATGTTAGTGCTCGTATCCCCACTTACTCGCAGGTTCACTACGAAGGAGCACGTAGGTGCTTAACGGCTGTCTAGACTACACTCTACAATGCTGCATCGCCTATAAAACAGCATTATATCATTTAAACACAAGTAATTGTCTTTGAGTCGGAGTTTGCAGTTTCTTTAAAAGCCATCGTTGCTGATGGAAGCAACAAATTAGGCAGCTGCGGCGAGGAGGCGACGTGGCAAGGGCAGAAGCTGTATGCGCACCACACTAGTAGTCTTTGGCCAGTTCTTGGGCAGCTTCTGTTGCTGTTGTTGTCGCGCCTGTTGTTACAGGCCTTTCTGTTATCTGGAAGAAGTCGTAGCTTTGTTGCTGTCTGCTGTCGCTGAGCTGCTGCACCTGACGCTGCAGCCGTGCTGCAACAGCTTCGCGGAAGGTTGGTTAAAACGCACATTTTAGCTGCGCACGGCCGCTTTTGCAGTAGTTGCTGCTGAATGGAAGACTTTTCGTAGATTACCTTGCTGATTTGCTTCACGTAAGTGATCGTCAGTAGCCCACTGGGTTTGTCGTTGCCCGGGACCTTCATCATAAAATTCACGTTTGTTCTGACCCCTGTGAATCGGTGCACGTGTGTCAAGGATCTCTATCTCCGCCACTTTCTCTGGCTCACGGCTGACGTTGTTTCTGTTTTTTGCTGAGAGTTCGTGGGAATTCCGGTGACTTCCTGAACCACTGGATGAAACAAACGTTGGTTGTATAATGAGGCTTCCGGGCTTGGGATAAGGCGCTGCGATGGAAGCCAACATATTAACTCGAGAACGAACAGAAAAGCGCTTTACCCAGCTCATAGCAAACCTCTTTCGCTGCCCGTTCTCCCGCGCTCTGCGGCACGCAGCCAGGTCTAACGACGGGTTCGATGATGGCACTTCGGTGTAGGCCAGGGATGTCCGAGAACAGCTAGTCGAAGAGCGTACGGTTGTGCTGCAAAACCATTGTGTCCAGCGAAGAAATCAAGCCCCATAAATGAACTCGGCTGGATAAAGAGTCACAAATGCAATAGACGCTGCTGGTGCACTCAGTTTAACGGCCTGGCCCCGGGGGCTTGTGGTGATCACGATATGGTCGGGGAGGATCGCCACATTAATTCAAGCAAGAAAGCAGGAACAAGCTCCACTGCCTGTAAGTAATGGCACTTTTTGGAGGACTGCGGAGCTTCCAGAGATGAGTAACGAGAAAGTGGGCTAATGCTTTTGTTGTGACTAGGCTTGCACACGGGATGACGTAGCCGTATTTTCTGAGTCTGCCTGTGGTGAACTATGCCCGGCGCAACTCCTATAGGCATGCCCATTACTCCACGCAGAATACCCCAGAAACGTGCATTTAAAAGCATAAAGCCTCATTCGCCAGGATCTAAAATCTCTGTCTGAAAAGATATCTCTTTCGTTCGCAATTAACGAATCACCCTCGTGCCATCTCCATCTAAGCCCATACGCTTGGCCCCTCCAAAGCCCACCCTAGGCCTATCCCTTAACCCGGAACTGTTACGTACTAAGGGTACCTGATTTCTTTTACTTTTGTACTGAACTACGTGAACTTCGAAGCGCTCCTATGGTTCAATATTGCAGTGTCGTGCACTACAACCTCAGCCTTCTCCACTTTGCCCCGCTGCTCTTCCGGGGGCGTGCGCTCGCCAGCATATTTCTTCGAGCTCCAGCTACTACTCTTCTCCTGGATTACTCAGCACCGGTTGTTGCAGGAAGCCGCTGTGGTTGAGGTTCCATGCCCATCGCTGCAGCTTTCCCCTTGGTTGCAGTCTCGGTCCTTGCCTGCCTTGCCTGTTTGCCCTTTTGTGATGTGGCTATATAGATAAGGCTGTTATCTACTGCTCAGGCCTGGTCCCACTCTTGTCGTATAACTGATGCCATCTTCGGCTGGCTGGCGTGTTTCTCGTCACCCTGTTCGTGCAGAGTATGGTGCGGAGGAATCTGCTGCGGGCCCAGCCGAGGAGCATTTTGGTGTCCTCACCGTGCATTTGTTACCTTCTCCCCTCCCTTAACTGTCGTGCTTGGCCGAGTTGCTCACGGTGCGGTGTCCGTCATCTGCCGCATTCGCCCTAGGCTCCTGATCGCCGTCTAGGCCTATTTCTCCTTCAAAGCTCCTACATCAGTATGCGCTTGATCAGTATTTGTTGACATCTGTCTTCCCTGACTGTGTTATGCTTGTTTCACGTTGCATTGCTTGATTTGTCTTATTCGCTTGCTTATTTGAAAGCGTCTTTCCGTTTTATGTGTGTGGATTTGCTTATCTGTATGTGCGGCGCTTTGCTTCTGGTTCTGGTTTGATTGCAATTAAAGAAATATAGGTGCGCTCTCTGCTGTCTTCCTGCTGCTTCCATATTCCCTCTTCAGTTGCCACTTTGGTTAGTTAGCACTTACTGGCTTATATCACTTTCCCCTTTTCTGTCTATTCTAGTCCGTCTTTCTATTTGCTCATGTACTATATTATATGTATCTTCTTGTCTTTTGCTTCACCGCTTCCGTTAGTCCTGTTCTATTTGATGCAGCGAACATCTATGCTTGCCAGTTCATTTCTGCCGTTTCTTTCCAGTTTTCTTCTATTTTTTTAACTTTAGTTTCCTCCTTCCTAATTGATTTATTTTGCCTTTCTCTTTTTTCCTTTTCCTCTGTATATATTTTTAATATATTAAGAAACTTAATCTTGAAAATATAATAAAAATTAGAAATATCTTGTTTTACCCTTCTACGCTATCATTAATTTCACTGCAGTTAGTATTAGCAGTGTGCGTATACGGTTTGGTAATACGATTATAGCATGTTTATTTAGGCTTTCACTATTGGTGTGCACCGCACTGACGGGAGTGTGAGGGCATTGTGTGAACGCACCAGTGCAAGTTCGCACTCTTGCCTCCCTTCCTGCTGAAGGGAGGCAAGAGGGCAGCCTGGGGGCAGTCACTTAAAAAAGACGCGAGCTGAGGCAGTGTTTGAAGGGAGTGATGGTGTAGGGAAGGGGAGGGGTAGAAAGGGTAGGGAGGGTTCCACGTAGGGCAACGCAGCGGGTAGCGGAGAGCAAACAGGATTATATTGAGGAGGTGGCTCACCGGGAGGTGCAAGTAGGGCCGCTAGCTCCTGATGCCGACACAGGAGACGGCGTCATCTCCTATGTCGGCAGGTGTGCCAAAAGCACGCCCTTGCGCTAGAAGAAATTCAACTTCATACTGCTCCGTAGGGCTGCTAGCCTCGTTACGCAGGGACAGCCAACCACAGGCGGGCTTGGGTTTTTGGCAGCCACAGTAGGCTCGAGGCGATAGAGTGTATTGGAGTGGATGGAGTGGATATAGAAAGCATCGTGACAGGAGTATGTCTGCTGCAAGAAGAGGGGATAAGCAACGGTGCTAATATATTGAGTGATGCTAAACGTGCTACAGGAGTGGAACTCTAATTTAGAACAAGCATTGAGTACAGGTAAATATTTGCTGCTAATTTAGATCTAATCGCCACCGCACACCCTACTACGCGTCGTTTGGAGTTCGCGCAAGCCTCCTTCTGCCATTTGACGAGCAGGATGTAACTTTGTGCCCTGCCATACAGCTGCTGGAAGAGCTTCGTCATAGGGAGCTTCACGGGAGGGACTGACGCGCGGATGATGCTGAGATCAGCAACTGTAAGAGGGTTCTGCTCTATCATAACCTCGAAAGGGGGCAGTTCAGTGGAGGGGTCACTTGTTGTGTTCTAGGCCAACTCCAAGGCGGGGAGTGGGCGTTCCCATTTACGCTTATGGGACTGGATTGAAGCGCGTAGCATTTGTTCCCGGGTTCGATTGACCCGTTCGGTTCGTCAGTCAGTGGGGGGGTGGGAAGCAGAAAACATTCTGCGTTTGAAGTTGAACCGTGAGCACACCTACTGACGAAGGTTGGACTGCAACCGGGGATCGCGATCCGCAATGAGGACTTCGGGGAAGCCGCCATAATGAATAAGGCTATCAGCAAAAAGTTCCACAGCCTCAGCAGCTGCCGAAGACTTCTTGATGTAGATAAAGTGGCCCAGATTGCTCAACAAGAATGAGGGTACAGCAAAGACCAGAGGCGGTAGGAGGCATATCTGTAATAAAGCCCAGTCTAGCATACCTGCCGCACTGGAGTCACGTTATGGAGAGCGTTTGCAGAAGAACCTCAGACTTCTGATTGAGAGATCTGGAAGCACGATACTGAACGCAAGATTCCACATACAACGTAGTGTGCGATCGCATGCCTGGCCAGTAGTAGTGTCGGCTCGGAGCGCGAGACGCCTTCTCCCCGCCGGTATTGCCTGCCGTCACGCGACTATGATGGACGCACCGCATATGCAAGTGTAATTCAGGAGCGTAGGGACAGCAGGTGCGCCAAATACCATGAAAACAAATCCGCAGGTAAAGTGAGTCAAAACAGAGGGGTAAGTGACGGTTGCAGAACTTGCAACTGAAGGCCTCACCGGCTTGCTGGGCCGCCTTTAGGCAAGCTGAACGGGAATTAGGGCACTTGGAATGGAGTTTTAACAACCCTTTACGGGAAATATGACATTCGATCTTTGTTCGAGGGGTTTCTGAGAGGGGAATTGCCGGTTGAGTGCGTGCATTTATCCTTCGTTTCCCGCAGTGCGTCTGCACTGCGGAGGTTTCTCGCTCCTTTATCTTTGGGGCACTGATTATATTCCTTTTCCCGTAGCGGAAGCCAGCGCTGCTGGCACCGCTAAGGAATGGATTCTCCCGTCAATCCCCGGCGTAGGCATCTCAACAGTGTCCTCGAGAGGCCGCATTTGCACCCTCCACGGAGTCACCTATGCCATGCATACGACTACGCCGCGTTGAGTCTATCCATCCTATAAGCGCTCTATCATAGTAGTACGACCCATTTCTCTATAAGGCTTGTATTTTATACTCACCGTTTTAGCTTTTCTCGTGCTCTGCCTGCCATTCGCAAAGCGTAGTTGCAGACACTGCGCCAACGAATGAGCAAGTGTAGCATGCACCTGCTCGCCCTACCTTCAGATGTCAGATTCAATTTACCGCCGGTGTCAAGAAGAACTGCAAAGCCCATTCAGAGGAACTTCAATAGGCACTGAATTGACTCGAGGAGGGTGTGCCGGCGCGGCTTTCATCTCTTTCGGCCCCGTCACTGCACCGCATGCTGCGTGGGGGAATGGGCGTTTCCTTGATCGATTTGTTTGTTCTCCTTGCGGCATTCCTCGAAATCGTCGTTCCCCTATTCTTTAGCGCTATTAATGCATCTGCAATCTCGAACTGGAAGATCTTCCGGGATGCTCTGCGATGCAGAGCATCCCGGAAGGATTTCCTGGTGCTGGGGTGCTTCGGAGAAGCAGAGCCTTTTCTTAAGTGTACGCACCACCGTCCTGCATCCCTTCCTAATAGTGGAGATGCGAATACCAACTGCAAATGTTTCGGTGCTTTCTAAAGACAAAAGTATAGGCCGAAGTGACGAAGAAGCTCCTCTACTGCCTCGGCATCGCGACAGCCGCCATATCTTGTCCGCAGAGGTGGCGGCTTCTTCATGAATTGTTCTTGGTGGAGATGCACTCTCCACCGAATGGAATGTGGGTGTCGAACTTGTTTCTGCTCAGCGAGACGGCCAAGCGTGGGATGGCTCAACGGTCGAGGGCATACCACGAGCAGTATCCATCATGCAAGAAGAAAATGCTGATGTTTTAATAAGTCTTTACAAGAAAATGTTTACGCTCCTCACTTTGACTCTTCTTCGTTGTCCACCATCTCTTGCTGCAAGCTAAGTTTCCCTGCTCGTGAAGGTGGGGTTTGCTGCCCGCGCCTGCTCCGGTGAACCATGCAGTGCTACCGCGTGTAGGGAGAGTCCACCTTAGCTAACGACAATCATCGGTTGTCGTAGAAGCAAATAGTCAAAGCAGTTAGGAGAAGGAAACAGACCTTACCAGCATCCAGACGTCCTTGTCACAGCTGTCCAACGGCCTGGGCTGATGGAGACACGGGCCCGCCTGTCAAGGGCTACAACGGGCCTTGCTGCAGCTAGTGCTGGAACACTGCCCCACTTGCAATCACCGCAACTGCACCTATCCTGCATGGGCATGAAGTGTAGATTCTCCGTTGGCAGCCTGCGAGCAGGTAGGAATAAGAGTACCAGCATCACGCAGAAGCGCTGTAACACACCCCTGCATGCAACGACAGCCACAACCCCTTTTCTGTACTCAATAGCCCTGCAGGCTAAGTACTTACTTCGGCATCAGAAGGCAGCCTGCACGCAAGTCGAAATGCATCTTCCAATTTCAGACAGAGCATGACATACACTCCTTGCTGCAACTCCTACTGCAGGGCAACCCTCAATGCCAAGCCAAGCCATCTTTTGGAGAATGCACTAACACAGTGGAGAATTGTTATGCTCTACCTTAGCCATCAGTAGCCAGCCTGCGAGTAAGAATAAATGCTTGTACGGACGTGCGGCAGAGCGCGTTCGAGTTCATTGCAGTGCTATACCTTAGATGTACTTATTCGCCCTATTCACGTACCAGACTCCCACATGATATGGAAAGACATGTTAGTTATATCAGGGAAAGGGCTGTGGCTTATAATAATTATTCACTTTTAGCGCAAATATCCGTTGGGGGGAAGTAGTCTCAACAGCCCCAGCCACATTCTTGCCTGCCTTGTTGGCACTCGGATGAGGCAGCTTCCGTATGTAAGTAGCCAGACCCAACTGATGCCTGTCCTATTGCTCATCTTGCTGCATCCTGCTAGTTTCCCGATAATTATCGAGCCCCTAATAATGCAGGGGACTTGGCCTGCCCCTATCGAGTCCTGTGGTTGGTCCCCAACATACATCCCTTACACTTTGTCGCAATAAGAAGTTTTTCTTACTACTCTCCTGAACGTTTTACGGTTCTGTATCTTCTATACTGCTTCTTATACTCTGTCGAGATGTATAACTTTGGTTCCAGCTCAATACAGACTCGATTTGGCTATTCCGTTCTTGTGAAGGACGACAATCGAGCGCGCAGATTGCTTAGGCACAGGAGGCGCTCCGTGACTCGGTGAATAGTTAAGGTCCACATGGAAAGCCTATTTGCTCTTTGGCAGGTAGTCTGCAGCCGATAAAGCTCTCTATTAAAGGCAGCTTGTTCTGCGTGGGTTCGCCGCTCCGGGGCAACAGCAGAACTCCGATTGTGGGCTGGATTCGTCTTGTGACCAAGTCGTCGACCTGAAACCCTTTCGATCACTTTGTCATCTTTTTTAGTTGTGTGTTTGCTGTGGAGCAGCCAACAATGAGGGGGAAGTTTAGGCCAGGGGTGCTCTGGGCCTGTGTTTTCCTGCGGCACGAACAAGTATTGCCAGCGACGGAGGCACTTCTGGAGCTCTCCGCCGCTGAAAACCAGTGGATTTCTACAGGCACGTTGTCTGCAAGGGAGTCAGTTGAGACGCATACTGGACTTCTGCATGGGACAAGCCTGGACACATTTGACGGACGCGTAGAGCATCAGTCACCTGTGGACTCGAGACCATGCGAGAACTCGCCCATTACCGACAAACCGGAACTTGGTGCCCTTCGCAAGTCAGCGCTTACAAAAGGTTTTGGTGCTATCCTTGCACTGGTCTTGTGTGCTTTGTTTCTGAGCGCTGAGAGAAAGACACGAATTTTATCGACGCCGGAGAGCTCATCGAAGGAAGAGCCATCGTATCCTTCCCGTAAGGCAGCAGGAGAAGATGCTTCAACGCAAGAAAACGGCACTGCAAGCAAACGGCCAGTTGGCGATAAGTCGGAAGCGCTAAGGAGACTGCAGAGGGTACGAGTGCTTCTTCCGGCCGCATCGCGACTCGCTGCTGCTGTAGGCACAACTGAGGCTCAGAAGCTTCTAGGAAGTGTGCAGAAAGCTTTCAGTGAGGCAAGAAGCGCCGCCGAATCTGACGAGAAGCGTCTAGAATCGTCTCTTAACGACGGTATGCAGGCTTTGCGCAGCCTTCACCAAGCTGCCCTTCAACAGGCCAAGGTTCTCGCGCAGGATGGTGCACAGGTCCCTGTTTTTTCGTTGCTAGAGTCGGAGGAAGTTGAAGGCTCCATGGAGAACGAGCTAGAGCATGTTATCGAGGGTGACACTGTGCTCCCCTTCATGGTTTATTTGCGTTCGCTGCAAGAGAGTGTGATTGGCCTTTCTCGACGGTTTGAAGATGCTCATGAGCGCCTCTTGGCAGAGACCCATTTCGCAGATGAAAGGGATGAATACATGCTGGTTTCTGCAGTAGCAGAGCTCGAGTGGCTGCTCTCCTTAGGTGAGAGGAAGAGACAGGTCATCCAGAGAGCAACAACCTTGAAGGGCTGCGCAATTTGTGGCATACGGATACACCTAAGATGCCATGTAGAGGAGTGGATGCGAACGCTTCAAGGGAGTATGGAACTACTACAGGCTTACGTGGGTTTGGTTTCTAACGCCATACAATCATCCTTTGAGAACCCCAACCCGCTGGAGCTGGCTGAGGAAGACAGTAGCAGTGTTCACAACCTAAGAAGGAAGCTCACCGAGGTCAAGGAACTGCTGAGTGAATTGCGCAAAGCGAAACAAGATGTACATGCGAGCACGTCAGTGGGAAGCGCTGCTGCTGCATTTAAAAAGGCCGAGCAAATAAAGGGGGAGGCTCAGACCCTGCTGGATGATTGTTGGGATACAACAAAGGTTCTTCCTTCGCCGAATCACGAACTAACCACCAGCGACACAGCCCTGTTGGCGCGTTCGGCCACAAAAGCCCTGGTCATTGCAGATGAAGAGAATGCTGCAATAGGCGCTAGTTTATCTACAGTTTACAGCAGATGTTCGGATGCCCTCCAGAAAAGCGACACGGCAATGGCGAATGCCAAGCATATTAACCCCGCAGTAGCCGAGCAGCTCCGCGCTCATGCAAAGGAGACTGAGGACAGGGTGGCTTTGCACATGAAACGCATACAGCACTCTGCTACACAACTACAAAGCACAGAAGATCTAACGGATGCTATAATGTTGCTTGAAGACTTGGGAGAACATATACCAGTTCTTGTAGAGTGCAACAAGCGCGCGGTATTGCTGGTGCTGGAGAGCTACCTGCATACGCTTCTCGAAGAGGATATTCAAGCAAGTGTCAAGGCCGCTGCCCATGCCTTCTCGAGCAAGTTGACCCTCACAGGGCCAAATAAAATGTTATTCGAGAAGCTCCAGAGGCGTTTCAACAAGGCGAAAATGGCGGCTACGAAGGCAGCAAATTTAACGGAGGCAGCACAAGCTGCTGCAAAGATCAGAATGCATGGGGAGGCATTAAGCGATTTTGCAAGTGATCTTCGGAGAGGTCGGGTAGAGCCTCCTTGAGACCTGCTGGCGTCTGGGTATTAACTCAAGAAGCCTTCATTCTTTGTATTCCTAGAGAACAAACGACCGCACGACCACGCTGTTAGACAATGCACGACGCAGCTGCTCCCAAAGCCGCATGCAACCGACGAGAACCTCAGCGGAGAATGCCACAAAGTCATTCTGATGGTGATGTGCACTTTCCGCACCTGCGCATTAATTGAGTCTTCCTTGCCTGTAAATGGTTGGAAATGCCATTTTTGCCGTTGGGAGGTTGAAGCTGCTTCTACCCGTCGGTGTGAACTTCATGCTACGCAGTTGCTCCCTCCATTCCGCGTATTTCAAAAGGATGGCGAGCGCCTTTTTATTGTATTAGCTATGCTGCTTTTAACCTTTCTGTATGTCATCGAGCACCACAGACAAGTAGCTACACTAAATTGGTGCTTTCTGGTTCTGGGAAGGGAGTAACCCCAGCCATGTCTAGCGGTTATGGCGCCTCTAAAACAGGTTTTTTTCTTTTAAATATCTCCGAAAGGCGTTCACCAGACTACTTTCTGTGCTGCGGCAGCGCGCAGGATTGATGCAGTCATTTTAATTGCCCAGTCGCCTTTGGCGTGTGGATACACACCATCCTGTTGTCCACATGGAAGGAAGATGCTGAGTGTAACTGCTAAGTACAGTGCAACGCTTTTTCTCCTTCCTCTGTTAACAGTGCACCTGCCTTTACAGCGCATTGGACCGTGGCCGGCGTAGCGGGAGAACTGTCTCGGCATCTACGCTGGTGCCGGCATCATCATCGGCGGATTCGTTATCAGAGTGGGCAGGATAGTATAAACTGCATCGATTACCGGTAGACGCTGGTCTTGTGAAGGCTCTGGTCTAAAGCTTCGGCGGCCAAGAGGCGGGAGCTACTCCCTCATGGCGATAGTTTGGGAAACAACATCCGCAAACGAAGGTCAGCAACTTCACGAGCTTCCATAAATCCTGGGAAACGAAGGATGCTGCTTTCACGTACTCTATAGGATGGATTTTTTGGCACCCTAGTGGATTCCAGGTCTGCTGGAATATGTGTACCGTAGGTAGGTGCTTGCCACTGCACCTCGAGCAAGCCACAAAAAGCCTACGCACGCCTGCAATGGGCAAACCACTGGCAGCAGTTTACCGATGGCTAACTATCATCTTACATCTGGCAACTTCGCGTTAGCTTGGGACATGAGCACCTGATGGCTCATAATGCACTGCTTAATGCTGCGGAACGATGCCAAGGCTTAGGGCGTTATTATTGCCCCAGCTATATACCTCACATAGGCACAACATTGCTAGTTTTGAAAGCTAAATTTGGGTGTGTCCGTTTGAGGATACTTTGTCTTCCTTTGGCAGCATGGCACTTGGGCAGGGAACCAGAGTGTGGGGACATTTTCAGGGTTTTAGATTCACCGACGCAAAAACCGAAGCTTCTACTTAAAAGGAGTAGCCTAAACCCAATGCTGCCTAGTCTCAAAATATCAATGCGAAGAATACTGGGAGGCCACATCCCAGATCGAATATCAACTGTCCCCACACATCGGCGGATTGGGCATTTCTCTAGTGCTCTTATTGTACTTGAGTTCTGTAGGGCAGGCAGGAATGTTCGGTCACATGTAAAGGAGCGAATTCAGAGAGTAGGGTGACGGGAAGTCTTTTAGTGGGTTAATGGAAGTAGAAGCTTCAACGCAAGACGGCAAGTCGACAGGTATACCAACTTAGCGCAATCGATGAAAAGGACAAGAAGGTGACTAGACAATGTACTAACCTACTTCTGTCATGAGCTCTTGCCTCTGCCATAGACTCAGATGCAGCTCAGAGGCTTTTGGCAACTGTACAAGAGAATGCCAACGGCGCAGGAGAAGCTGAAGGGGCCGGTGCTGCCGTCCAAGACATGGCATACAAACCTGACCTGGCTTTGCTCTGGAGGCTTTGCGCTGTTTGCACCTTGCTGGGCTTCATGATTGTGAAGTGATGCAGGGGGCACGCTTATATCATTGCAGTTCTTTTGTATGAAGGCCAGAAGAGCCTTTCGTTATTGTTGCAGGGTGACGAAGGAGCTGTGAGCACGTTTCTTTAATGCCAGCTCCCGTTTGAGCAGATCGTCTGGGCAGTATCACAGGGGCTCGCTGAGCTCCATGTGGTACTGCCTCTTGAACAATGCATGAAAGGTGAAGCCTGTGGAGGACTACTAGCGTCTGCTCAAAAAGCCTCGGTTGGGTACTCTCTTTTAATGACAGAAGGAATCGGTCATGTGGTAGGACTAGGTGGTAGGAGGCGTCGTCTACACCCACGCTGTCAAGTTAATCTTGCCTCAAGCTATGGTAGAACAAGTGTGGAAGCTCCAAGGGGCACTTAAAGCGGTTCAGGCCCACATTTATTTGGCGTTTAGTTGTCAGAGGGCGTTTGTACATGGTGATGATCAGGTTGCAGTATATTCATTTCGTATGAGAAGGCCAAAAGATGTCTCTGCAAAGAAGGTTTGGAGCATACCTAAACGCCGTGCGATCGACTGCCTCAGCTGGCACTGCACTAGCTGTCTATGGAAGAGCAACGGAGTTGACGGAAGGTTGTGCCTTGTTGACACACTGCTGAGCGTTAACTCAAAGCCTTGGTATTCCTTCTTTGAAGCTTGCCGATGACGAAACTGCACTGTTGCTGCCCCCGGCAGACAAACTCTGGCTTCGGGCCCAGGCACAGCTGACTGATACAGACAAGACGTGCAATGCCACCCTCTCCAGCACTGCCGCGACGCGAGGGATTCAATAGCCTTGCGACAACTCGCTTGTAGTGGAGCCGGATGCGCCATTGCACAGACAGCAACGAAGCAAGCTACGCAAGCTAAGGCGCAAGAAAAACCTGATGTCGTGACCCAGTCCATGCACGCCCTGACATCCCTTAGTCTTGCGGAAGAAAGTGTAGTCAAGCTTGCAGTGCTAAACAAGCTCTTGCTCGTATTGCTGACTGGCACTTTGCAAAATCTTTATTCAGTGCATTGAAGACCGCGTACTAACCTTTGTGTACCTATGCTTGAGTAGATCGAGTTTCTAGGGTCAGGACGAAGGCTTTTAAATTGAGCTTGATCTGCATTTCGAAGAAAGCTCGAAAACTGTCAACGGGACGAAAGCATTCAACGAAGCAACACAGGCTGCAACACTGATTGAGGTACAGTCCTGGGTAATATAAAACTTACGACTGAGATCCGGGAAGGGAAGGAATTAGGGCATCAATGATATCACCCATTTTCCTTGTTTGGTAAGAACTAGCTACTGACCCTCACCCTGCGGGCTTGCCATAAGGAATGTGACGCTCTTTGGGTTGCCATATGGAACCCAAAGAGCGTCACATCGCCATTAAGGAATATCTCTGACGAGAAGCAAGATGAGAGAATATGAGTTTACAACCTTCGTACCCTTGTCTAAGCCTTAATCCAGAATGGAGATATGCTGCTGCAACTCCTCAGTGCGCTGGCTTGAGTGGAGACAGCGCTGAGCTGAGCACATTGCCAGTGGCCGACTGTGTCTTAATTAGCCTGGTTTATTCACTTTTTGCTTATACAAAGTTGCCGCAAAGATGTGTTGTAATTGTTTGGCCAGCACAGCACAGCAGGCAGGTGGTTTGTTGAGCTGCTTAAGAAAACAAGCTGCTGCGCTGTGGGTGGTTTTACAGTCACTTTTGTTTGGCTGGTTACTTCAACAAAAGAGACATTTTGACTTCCGTGCGTTTGCTGGTCATGGTATAAGATCTCACTGCATGCGCTAACTGCATGAGGGCGGTGCCGGCATCTCTTCTCATCGGCCAGAGCCTTTGAGTACTTCGTCCATCTGACACTGCAATCCAAGGAACAAGCGTAGCAGCTTGTAGACGAGCTGTAAGTAGCACTTTTATCATTTAGCTGCAAATCAGTGTATTGTGACTTCAAAAGCTTCTCCCAGAGACTCCTCCACGGGAAAATAAAACTCAGCATTGTTTCATATCGAGCCTTTATATCCTGTCTGTTTTGCCTGCTTAATCAGATGTAGCGGGATTTCTAATTCATCAGAAGAAGGCATCACCGGTTGCTAAGTGCGCTTCCCTGATGACGAAGCGGTTGAGCAAGCAGCCTAAGATACTGTCCAGCGCTGTGCGCTATTTGCCCATAAGCGAGGGAGTAAGCGGTTGCTTGAGGTGGAGGCGTCGGAGTGTACTGCTCGCACGCGCGCTCTGCTCTACAGTTCCAGCTTTTAGGGGTTGCCCTAGATTCTAACTCGCAGGTAGGGCTTCAGAAATAACGCCAGGGGGAGCCAGGAGCTCGACGAAGCCCATCATGGAGGGGAAACAGTAAAGAGTAGAAGGGGGAAATGCTGGCCAGAGGCGTAGGCACCCTTCAGCAAATGTTGCATCACATTCGCTATAGAAGCACAAGACTCGTTTCGCTGTTAATTAGACAAAGGGTCTTTGCCCACGGTTGATAAGGTACTTTGAACCGATCTACGGGAAAAAGCAAACTTGACGGAGAAAGCAGGCATGCAAAACGATACACGCGCAGAACGCGGACCCGCTGTGTACGTGGCTCCAGTGGTCCTCAGATTATCTGACCCTTGCAGTCCCCAGCTGGACTTTTGCTAGCATCTACGCAGGCTCAAAATCACTTCCGTGTTAAGCGTTTGGGGGGGTCAAAATGCTTAGCATGGAAACATCTAGAGAATCAGGAGCGCACCAAACTGCTTCCAACTTGCAGGGGGGGTTGGGTCCTGCAGCTACCTTGTGCCCCACGCTGCGGCTCAGCTTCGTCCTAGGACATAGACATAGATGGGAGGGCTGCCCTACACTTGAGACTCTAGAACTAACCTCTGAGTGTTCTTGCATGTGCGCAGCATCACGCAGCTTCTCATAAGTAATCCACAAGACTGATATCCTACCCTGGGCTGGAGTGCTGGTCTGAGGGCCTACCCTGTATCAAGTGATGACCTTGCTAGTCTTCGTTACTTGAATAGAGCCACGTCGGGCGAGTATTATATTGAGCAGTTCGAGCCGAAATTGTCCCTTCATCACAGGACGCCATTAACAATAAGCAAGCATTGCCGCTTCACGCTATTTCTGATCCATCCGAAAGGGAGAACAACCGTTGGCGTCCTGGCGCATTTTGCTGCAATATGGCGCCAGTTGAACCTTACGCGGGCCACCTCTCCAACAAACAGGAATGAAATGCTACTGCCGAGCTCCTCGTAAATATTACTATTATGCCTTTCCCAGATTACTCCTCAGGGGATTCTAGCGTACTCCTGGTTGGGGGCTTTCGACACCTAGTTCAATTTTGCCTGTATTGAAATCAGGTCCGGAAGTTTGAGCAAATCGAAGAATATCAGTCTCCGGAATAGTCAATTGTCCATGCGTTGTCTCCATTCTAGCCTGGTACTATTCGCTGTTTGCCCCCGCAGACATGACTGGCTTCTCAGCGCAGCTACTAGGGAGTCCTTGAGTGCATCCAGCATTCCCTCGCACTAAGGGCCTCACGAGTTCCCCAGACAGAAGCATTAGACCATTCTGCTCCCCTCATAAAAAAGCCTGTGGCTCTGCAGCTGACTAATAGGCCACTAGGCGAAGGTGTTGCACTGGTAAGTGCCAGCTGCTCTCTCTGGCATTGCACTCCATACTTACTCGGTGCAAGATGCAGCGAAACTCTGCAAAAGCCCTTGTGAATAATGTTTTTAAGCTCGTGCGCCATATTAAGGCGACAGAGGCAGGTGAACAGAGAGCAACTGCGCACTCAGGGCCGTACCACACTGCTCAGGTAGCGATTTATGTTTGTAGGCCACCAAGTTCTCTTGGACGGCTCGTCTCCTCACAAGCAAAAAGTGACTAACCTCGTTGCTGTATCAGGTGAGTGCTTCTACGTACACTAAGCCACTAACAGCGCACGGTGAATGGTAAACGAAGATAAGCATGCCTTCAACGCTAGTCGCGGGCATTCTGCTGGTCCGAGACACGTACAGGAGCATCCTGGAGAATGCACCAAGCTGAAAACAAGATATCCCAGTTTCTGTACACGATTGTTTTACTGTTTGGGGGGGAAGAAAGCGTGCCGGCTTTGTTCTGCTGCAGTGCTTCCAGCCAGGCAGCTTCCACTGAGCAGGGGACACAGCATTTAAATATCGCACACTCCAGAAACAGTTTGGCACTGCGCCTGCATCCCAAACGATTATAAAGGTGGAACCTGGGAAGGACTTCCAAGCATGTAACAACCTGCATCATATCGTGGAGCACAAAAGGCACCAGCGCACTGCATCGAACTAAAATGACGGGCAAGCACGCTTACAGATGCAGATGATAAATCCGCCACACAGTTAGGACAGGTCAGTACCCCCGAAAGGGCCCATGCTTGCATGACTACGCGATGAATCTCAACCAAATGGCAAGAAGAAAGATAAAGCAGCTACTTCTATTCATTTCTTCATACTCAGCAGCTCCCAAAAGCAAAGCGAAAGGCAACAGGCGTTAATGGGAGTGTGGCAGCCCCTTCCGCTGCTTAAGTAAAAGGTCTTCCATCGCCTCCGCGGTTTCCCGCATAATTGCCGCTGCTTCTACGGCTCCTTTAATCGTTTGTGCTTCCTTAGCTGCCTTCTTGGCCGCGTCAAATTTCGCCTGCAGACCCTCTAATACGCCCTGTTCGGATGGTGGAAGATTTACGCGAATTGAGGAGGCACGTGCAGCGAGCCTCATGCTGAATACGATGTCCGTGTCCAGCACCTTCAGCAAGCAATTATCCAGCATGAGCATATAGCACTGGCTGCTTAGCTTCACCATGGGGCTGACGGTGGCCGTCGCTTTCTGCACTTGACTTACCATGTGCTTTGGCTCGCTCACTCTGTGCAGTGCTTCCACCAGTGCTTTGGCGTCAGAATAGTATTTCTCAGCTTTTCCAGAGATTTCCTTTGCACTTTCTAAAAGGTTGGTAATCAAGAGAGTGTTAAGATGAGGGGTTGGGTTGGCTGCAAAATCAGGCGAGCCTGGAAGCACTGAGTTTGCTGCCTCGATCTCGCGCAGCGCTACTCGCAGTCCTGCCTTCTCCGAGACGGCACGCCAGTGGGCCTTAAGGGCCACATCCTTCAGCATGTTGTGTATATCTGGACGGGAAACTTCTGTCAAGTGAGGATGATCCATAGCGAAGGTAAAACACTTCAGCAGCAGTGAGCTTGCCTTGGCTTCTAATTCCTCAGCACTCTTGCTGACTGAAAGTATGTCACCCAAAGATATGTGCGGCTGGACGGATTCCAAGTCCAGCCGCACGCCCCGCAGCTTAACCAGCACTGCCTCCGCCATTTCTATGTTTTCCGATAGTGAAGACAGTATATTGCTTTGCGACAGATCAGGATCCTCTTGTGCTTCTTTGCCGTTACCGGCTTCTTTGTCTCCTCCGGCCGCTGCAGCCGCAAGCGCCTTGGCAATGCCCAACTCGCCCTCAAGATGCAGCAAACTAATTTCGCGCACTCCGAAAATATGTGTTCTTACGGCGTATAACATACTTTTTTCCAGCTTGATCGCCGTATCTAGCGCGTGTCCCTTTTTGTTGGCCAAATCCCGTAGCCACTCAACCTTCTTCGTAAGGGACAGTAGCAACTGTCCGTCCCTTTCGTCTACAAATTTGCGTTCTGCTGAAAGCTCATTACGAGCTTCACCGAACTGCCGACACATATTTGAAATGCTCTGGTCAAGTAAACGCAAGTATTCGACAAACGAGAGCACGCCCTCCGCTTTCATATCCTTCTCAAGGGCCCCCAGTAACGCTACTGACTCTTTATTTGAATCCAGCATAGAGAATACATGGCTTTCTCCTCCAGTCTTTACGAGCACCTCTGCGTGCAGAATGGCAGTTCGATGTAGGCTGCGTAGGGCCTCCAATGCGCAATTAAGCCTCTCACTTGGCTCTTTGTTGTCCATTAGTTTCCCCTCAAGTTGGTATGTCTGGTCAACATTTTCTTTCACAGTTGCCAGTAATATCTGGGCTTCGTCTGAGTCAACAGCCGAGGCGAGCCGTGATGCCGATGGAAGAAGTTTTCGCACCTCCTCCAGTCGCCTTTCCGCTTCCGCCTTCGGGTCTGCTGAAGGTGATTCATCTGCCTCTTTTCCCTCTCGCATCGAAGTCCCACCTTCCCTCGTCGCATCCAACGACAACCTTGAATCTTTTTTTGCAAACCCATCCCCCTTCAGTGCTGCGCGCCGATGTACGCCTCCACCCATCAAAAACAAGCAAAATAGCAGTGCTAAGGCAGCTCCTACCCCCGTGGCCACCGCCGAGGTCTTGTATCCCCCTGGCTTTGAGTTGGACAGAAGATTTTTGACGGCAGCTTCATCGTTGACTTCTACCAAGCCCACTGCCCGGCCATTTTCTGGGATTGCATCAATGGCCTCCAGGCTCGAGTCAAGGAAAGATGCGCTCTGTGTTGCGTCATGCTCTCTATCTGCCGACTCACTTGCAAGCGAAGCACCAGTTGATAGCCATGCACTTCGTGAGGAGGAGACCCCGATGGAAGCCTCTGCCGTTGGCGCACAGAGAGCATGACGCAGCAGGGGGAGCACCCAGCACACCCGCCATCCCACCTGCTCCCTCATCTTCTGCAACTATCCATCAGATTCACTGCATCAATGAACATGGCAAGGCTACAAAAGGCAACTCTAGCGACGAACTACCCAGGAACACAAGCCCGGGCAAACCGCCGGGCATGTGCTGCGTCAACGCGGCTACGACCGACCGAATGCGGCCAAAGCCGCAGTCGACAGTTCCACAACTGCCTATTACGATACAATATTTGCATTTAGTAGGCAAATATTGCACGCAGGCAGCCAAAGGAAGGTCGTCAAGCAGATCCGATAACAGTTCCTCTCCCGCGGGGCCTTCGAAATGGGTTCCTCTTGACCAGGAAGGATTCTATGGCTCCACGAACAACCATTGCACAATTTATGCAGTACTTCCATCTTTAACCCTCTAAGGGTCGGGATCTGGACCAGCCACAACACTATGGACCGCAGCAAGGGGACGACACTCAATGAACGTGTGGCGAAGCTGCAGTGGCATGGGATCCAGTGGCGCCAAGGCCTGGTGTTGAACATCTACTGGAGGTGCAGTAATCGAGCAATCAATAGAGTTTAATATGCATACATGTTTTTTACATGGATGGGAGCTAGTTAAGCGTGTGGTTTTCTTGCGGAGACGAAGTCTAGATGGTTGAGTGGTGACCAGACTGCACAGCTTGGCCCGTTTCAGAGACATCGAGCTGAGAGCTTGCATTCGTAAACGAATGACCCTTCGCATTAACAGCCAGTTTTTTGTAACCACAAGGTCTCTCATCAACTGTTTTCCCTCGGTGCTTAGGACGCTTTTAAACATTTTCGAACCTTCGGAATAAGGCATTCCGCGGACGTGGGGAGAGGGCCCGTATTTCCTTAGACGGGCAGGGGCAGCAGCAATAGGCCTCCTCATTCCGTCTGGAATGTGATCATTTGTAATTGTTTAAAAGGATCCGCATCAGCTCGCTGCGCCCAGTTAGCACGCCTGCGACTTAGAAGTTCCGGCCATAGCACTTATTTATACCTTCAGGTGCATTACTGTGCGTTACTTTGAATGGCAGACCATTTGATAATCAACAAAGGCTAACTTGTGCTTTTCCTCTAGAACAAAGGTTCAGCCATGAATACCTCCGCCCAGGTCCGTGCACGAGAAGGACAACGTGCGAGCGTTCAGCACACCGTGATCAAGACGTCTACTGAATGCAATATCAAAGCCATACAGGGAAGAAAGGAGGTAGAGGAGAGCTTCTTCAACCTACTTTTGACTGGGCTCTACTAACATAGTGTAACAAGTAGAAGAAAATACGGGCACCAACTTTCCACTGCATGAACACCCCACAGGAAGCTACAAAGCCACGCCCAATAACATGAAAACAAAGAAATGTCAAGACTTCCATGTGATAAATCATGAAGGTTCATGCAAAACACAAAGCCTTTACAAAAACGCCCCAGAACTGTAAGATGTAAGTGAGCAAAGAGGCATGAGAGGATGTCCCGTCATGATGCTTCAAAGAAGAGCACCAGCCTTAACGCAAGGGAAAAACCGCAATAAATCAGATCCTTTGGATCTTTCTAAGTGGACAGCACTTACACGAATAGCAACCATGGAAACGCATTGCCTAAAATGCAGTTTCGATCGCCGAGTTGCTGAAAAGTTTTTCGTCTGTTCCTTCGCACCTAGCCTTAAGTAAACTACATAGTGAAGCAAACTCACAGTTTGGAAAACGCACAACCGCGTAAAATTAAAAGTCCCGCTGTTCCCGAGGGCTGTGTAGTGGGAAAATGAGACACTGAATATGCATTTGCGAGGCTGCTTCCACAGACGTTCCATTTCTGTACAAAGCTCCCAAGTTAGCTCTGATTCCCTTCTTAAAACCATTATACAGGAATGCTTTGATCATCGTTCGGTACGAGGAAATATAAATGGGAATTGGCTACCTAATGGTGTGGTACGGATGCTTCCTTGGCCTTCGCAGCCAAAGTAGGCAAGGTCTCCCATTTATCTTGTGTAATTTTCTTGTATGCGTACTCGAAGTGATCTCTATCTGGCCTCTGCGTACCTCAATCACTAGCTCAGCAGAGCGCAAGGCCTGAATGGAACAAATTCTGTTTCCCTATCGGCTCACTTCTGAGCCGATATGTGCAAGCATGTGGGTTAGAAAGGCCGAGGTTCTGTAGCATATTTCACTTTGAAAATGCATTACGCTGAATGAGGCGGAAGAGCTAACATTCCTTTGAGGGCCATTCTCTTCCCTGAGACACGAAATTGCCGTGTGTAGATCCACTTGATATAAAGCTGTAGAACGTGACTTAAAATGTTACGCCAGACAGACTGTCTCATCAACAAAACCTCGGCCAACAAAGAAATGCAGGTGGTGTGCCTGCTACTATATATGGCGTCCATATATGGCGTCCATGGGAATCCTCTGTGGCGATAACGCTCACCTAAACAGGGGGAGAAGCCATCACTACGGAAGCAACCCATTTAGCGTTGATGCTTCGTGACTTGCTCCTTTGGGACTTCAAGCTCTGCTTTTTCCAGAGGACCAAAGAACAATTGCAGGCGCCGTTTTATGTCTTCACCGGCGTCTTCCGTTCCGCAGCTAGCCGTAGGAACAGTGTGATGAGCTCGCCGTACCTCATCTTCTGTGAGTTTTGCCGTGTCAAGATTTTGCAAAAGCCAACGCGGCAGCAATTGTTGTACGCGGGCAAGACTGTACCTCCTGTCCACAAGCAATATCGCTGCGTAGTCCTTGCTATGACGAATGGCGCGGCCTATTGTTTGATTGACCGTGATCATGCACTGCAACAAACCATAGTCAACGCATTCCTGCTCCCTTTGCTGCTGGTGCAGCTGCTTAGCGACCGCCGATCCGCAAGATGGAGTCGGCTTTGCTTCTTTGCCTTCATCTTCTGTAGTTCGATGCTCCACCATAATTTCATTATAATGCTGTTTGTGCAAAATGAAAATTTTGTCTTTAATAGACGGGAACGGCATGCCTACTACTACCAGAAGCCGTGCGAGCGCATTGGAGAAGTTCACTCCTTCACTTAGCCGGCCTCCCATCACGCAAAATAAGAATGCGGTTTTCGGTTTTTGGACCCCCACTCGAGTGCATGCAGCTTTGGGTCTCTCGTCCTGCCGAAAAGGCCTTCGTTCGCACACGGACTCCAAATTTCTCGCACATTTCATACTTCCTGCGTCCCATGTACCGCCTTGCGGGCCACCCCCTAAAACGGCGCAGTTGTACAGTTGCCATAGAGCCGCTCCGTATGCAATGTGGGTACCTGCGAGCACGTCGCAAGGGGAACCAAACAAAAGCCCAGAGACGGGAATTACGTGCACCTGTGAAAGTCATATACTGCCAAAAATATCGAAAGAAAAGTGCATTCCAGCCACTTCCATGCAATCGGCATAATATGGAAGCACATATCTGAAGGGATTTGGGCAAAAGCGCGTGTGTCGGAAATGGGAGAGAGGCCAAACTCTCGTCCACCGGACAGATGGAGAAGCGACGCGGCATTTCAAGGATGCATTCCAATGGAATGAACACACACAGACTTATAATTCATCCAAGTCAACGAAGGCATGCAGGCTAGTGTGTGCTGTTGGGTACTACGCATTCCTATGGGTTTCATATGTGCCTCCATGCACCATCCATTGCATTGTGGCACTTTCAAAATGGATACGAATGTAAGGAAAGCGTCTCTTCAGTAGGGGAAAAGGGCAGGTCAAAACCTAAAACAGACATAAATCCAAGCATAAAAAGAGAAACGTGATTAGGGGGTGGAGCTATGAGAGAAAAGCGGAAGGAGTTACCCGCGTCCGTCTTCGTGGGTCCCGGCGTCTGTCTCTCTGCAAAGATAGGCCCCCGCCTCTTCAACGCTTCTACAATTGGTGCAGCAGCAGCAGACGCATCACCGCCAGCACCGCCGCCACAGATACCAGCAACAGCTAGGAATGACTGAAGCATTGCAAACGAAGGGAAGAAAACAACGACACCACCGGAAACAGAGTCAGAGACGCTAAGCAGTAGGCGCAGCAAGGACACGAATTGCGCCGGGAAGTGCATCCTCTGTGAAAACTCGAAACAAAAGTCGGAACAGGAGGAGGAGACTGCGCCGCACACACAAACCGAAAGCCGATCCCTGCTGCTGTTGCTTTTGCTGCTGCTGTTCTTGTTGCTGTTGCTGTTGCTTCCACAGCTTATGCTGTTGCAGGTCTAGCTACTGTTCACGCTGATAGTTGTTCCTACCATAAGCCGTGGATACGCACTACCTGCAGCTGCAGCAGCAGCACAAAACACTTACGCCTAGAAATAGGAGCAGCCAAGACTCTGCCTTTTGCTGTGCCAGAGCCCGCCGAGAGGAACAGAGAACTAGAGGGAGGCAGACAGCGCACAAAACGAGAAAAAGACTCAAAGGGCGACAGAGTTCCCCCCATCAACACCACAAGACGAGTTGCCTTCACTGCGCACACATAAGCCACAAACCTAAGGTATTTCCTAAACCTCAACCCCCCAACCCCCCAAACCTAAGCCTCTTGCTTGTAGGTGCTTCAACGTACGTATGGGCTCAAAAGCCTTTTCTGCACAGTCCAGAACACATCACACACGACAAATCAAATTGAAAATTATGCAGAGGAAACATGATAGCTCATGATGCACGCTGGCTTCGAATGAGTCTAGGCTCGAATGCATTAGACTAACAAATACGTAATGAATGGTTTACCAGTCGCTAGGCATACAACCTCAAGTCTACAGCAGCAGCATGCTCTACTAGAGGTCAATTTTGCTGTTGTCCTATCTGCCGGGCTTCGATCTGCACCACCAGGAGGTCCCACTGCTGTTGATGCGGCTTCTCCCGGATGTTGGTGCAAGCTCCTAATGATGAGCCTATCAGCAGCGTCCATACCCAGCAGTGAGCAGAGAAAATTTTTAATTGTGTACAGGCAAGATGGCTCCATAATGTGCTGTTCCGTACGATGCTGATGCTTATCGTGCTCCTGCATACGCAGCCCTTCCGTCTGCTGCTGCTTTTGCTGCGGCTGCTGCCATTTGTTGTTATGATGCATTGCAAACCCTCTCAGTTTCTGGCAAATACGCCGACTGGGATCAGAAAGAAAATCAATTAGCTCGTGCAGGTCAAAACTGTCGAGCTTGAAGAGGCGCAGCAACGCCGTCGCCGTTAGGACTGTATCCGCGTCCCCTACAGGTTTATCCACAGCTGCAGCTCCCACTGCTGCCCCCATTGTATCTGCTGTCCTTGATGCTGGCGAACCCGCCGATGACTTATATGGGCTCGCATATGGATCTTCCACTGCATGATACTGCTGGTGCTGCTGGCGCGTCGACTGCTGCCGCTTGCCGCAGCAGCAGAAGGGCTCCAGCCCCTTGTAGATAGTTTCAGCCAACCTCGTGAGCTGCTGTAGCAAGTGGAGAGACCGTGGTGCCAGCCTACTAGCAAATTGTTTAACGTACAAAGAGAGGAGCCGCGATGCAGATGCAGCTGTCTGGTGGGAAAGTGCTGCAGATTTGCTGCTGCTAAGAGCAGCGGACAGGTGGTGGGCCTCGTCGACACACAACACTGAACCCGCCAGTGAGACGGCCCCGGTTTCTGCTGTGTCTCCATCAGCAGGAAATGCCAGGGAGAAGGGCAGCAACACGACGTCTGCTTCCGCTACTGCCGCTCGGCAGCCGTAATACGGACACCCGCCAACAGACTTTCCTAAGCTCCTGAGATCTTCTATGTCAAGCGGAGCAGTTACTGCAGCGTCTGAAACCAAGTGCTTCTTTTTGTAGTAGCTGCACAAACCCTTTGAAACCAAATATGAGCATTTGTCCCCCAAATGACTGCTGCTGTTGTTGGTGCCGCTGTTGCTGCTTATGCCGTCGCATACATCGGGGTGTATGCACAGTTGTTGCCTGCCCGCTGCAACAACTGCAACAAAATCCTTTATTTCGTCTCTCCTTCCCTGTCTTTGCATCCGCCGAATTTCACCAACATACTGCTGCAGTTGCTGGTGCGTCCTGCTACATATTACTATTTGCGGTTTGCGCAGACGATCAAAGCTTCCTTGTTGGGAAGAAATACCCCACCCTTCATGGCGGGACCTGGCTCCTTCTATATCCATGGAAGGACCAGGTTCCTCAGGAGCAAAAGCATCATATTCTGCATGCTTCTGCTGCTCCTGCATGCAGTTTGTGGCTGCGTGGCGCTTAGAGCCCACAGAAACATTGCATTCCCGATTTTTCTGCTGCTCCAGCTGCTGCCCAGGGTTAGATGATGTTGCTGCTGCCGCTGCTGCATCAGCCCGGGCCGCTGCTTCTTTTAACCGTTTGCTTCTCTCCCTAAGAAACTGCTGCACTTGCTGGCGCTGCTGTTTCAGCAGGGCTGTCTTGACCCACGCTGGAGTTTTCTTGATTTGTTCCGGGCCCTGCTGCTGCTTTTGCTGCATCTGCATCTGCTGCTGCTTCTGCTGCAGCAACAGCTGCTCCTCTTGTTGTTTTAGCCACAAAACAGAGGGGCAGAGGAACGCCAATGTCTTGCCTCCCCCTGTAGGCATTTCAAGTGCAGCAAACTTTGTCTTTTGGCTGCTTCCCTGCAGGGCCCTCCACACAGCAGCCATGAAATGCAGCTGGGAAGGATAAGGGATATAGGGAAACCCAAAAGTGCCATCTTCCTCTGCTGCTACTGCCGCCGGTATTGCTGAGCAAGTGGGTGGAAGGGTTGCTTCAGTTAGGTGTTGACCTGTATCTTTCATGCTTGCTCGGGCTCTCGCAGTAGGCCTAAGACAGAGCCATACACGGGGACAGCCCTGTCGTTGAGGCAAGAGCAGAAGCCTCCTCTCCCCTCCTCAGTCCGGCAAGTACAACCGCCCCTTTTCCTGTTGGAAGCGATTACACTGCCCTTTTGATGTCTTCCACAAGTATGCAACATCACACGAGTTATTTTTATGGATTGAATCCATCCCGAGAACGTACATAAACTGATGTGTGGTCTGAAGAGTCAAACTAGGCTTCTAAGGGGGGAGGGGGGGGGGGCCCTCGAAGATATGGCAGTGAGTCGGCAGAGAAATGCAGGTATCTCTAGTGAGTAACGAGCCAAATTCATCATTCACCTCGTACGCTCTCGGTGTGGATGCCTAAAATGGTGAACATTTGAGTTCCAGTATAACGCAGGGCCAAACTCTACAGTGCAGCAGCTGGAAGCGAGGTGAGCCCACACGGCCAGAGCCGCAATTGACAAAACCATTCGGCAGGCTGGTTTATATCCATATAATCTGCATTTTGACTCACGTCAAATGAAATCCACCTCTATTTTTTGCATGCCACCTCGTTTTACACCTACATGGAAGGATGGGCCGCCTTCAATATTGGGTGGGTTACGTCTTGAATGCTCTTATCGGATGTTGTGTCTTGCATCTTTAATGCTATTTATGGGCTAGTGCTACGGAGTCAAAGCAATGGTTTTCAAGCATTTACTAATATGCAACTAGCAAGTATGAAACTGCTAAATGTACACATGACATGCTTGGTCTTTTGGCGTCCTCAACTGTTTGCAGCTAGTCCACTTCAAGGCGCGGTGTAGCGCTGTAGCATGGCCTGTATGAAGCTGATATTTGTACCTCAAGTAACTCTCAGGCTCACTGCGAAGAGCCAAGTAAACTTTTAGCGACTGACTAAACTACACTCTACAATTTTAGTCCGCGCAGCAAAAGGATTGATCGTGCACCAACGTGAGTCGGAATTGGAGCACTAGTTGCAGCAAGGCGGCTTGCAGACAGGCCAGCCTTGTCCCTACCAGCCCAGGCCCTTATGCAACCCTGAGCAGGAAGCGAGAAGCCTCGAGCGGCGCTCAGGAGCTTTTCGTCACGCTTTCTTCAAGTCTTTGACTTTATGACAGCTAGCAAGGGTCCTCCGCTGAGGTCGAGGACTCTCGTAACGCTTTGTAATACCGCATAATTCATGGCTTATTGGCGCAAGTGCGAGCAGCGAGCCCTACCTTTCCCAGCAGCGCTATGGCTGCTGGTCATGATCAGGCCGTCGATTGGGGAGGCTGCCCAGGTCAGGAGCCTCGCTGAACAGAAACACGTTCGATGTTCCCACATGACCCAGTGAAAACTGCATTCCCACCAAGAACAATTCATGAAAAATATCTTCGCCTGTGCCGTTTATCCAGATATATCCAGCACCGCGATGCGGAGACAGTAGAGGAGTTCCTTTGTCCCCTTGGCTTATACATTCGTCTTCAAAAACGCTATGGAACATCCAAAATTGGTATTGGCATCTCCACTATTAGAAGGTGGCGCACGACGATGGATGCTACGCTTTAGCAGAGGTTCCGCTACCCGCGATCACATTAGGAGCATGCAATCCTTTCAGGATGCTCTTCGTTGCAGGGTCATTCTCACGTCTACTCGGGAGCAGGCTATGGTGGGACTGAGTACACTTAAACTCGGAAAGACTTTGATGGAACGCTGGATCAAGAAGCATCAGAATTTGGTGAACAGAAATCTAATGGTGAACTGGGGGCTTCTACATGATAAAATTCTATAGGGTTGATTTATTTCATGGTTGTCCCCCGGGGAGAGGCAGCCGGTCGCCGGCTGGGCAGCGGATAGTGAATTAAGGGGCAAAATATTTGAACTCGCCGAGATGGTAAAGTTCCCTTGCATCGAAGACAGGAAAAGAGCCACTTACACGGCATTAGCTGAGATGACAGCAAGCAGGTTGGGAAACGACTCGGAGTTAGAGCATCTGGACATTGGGGCTGTGAATGAAAGACCAGGCCAGAAAGGGATCGCAATAACTGACAGCAGCCAGCGAATTCTACACCCGAAAGGCGGGAAGGACGTATCGAGCAGTGTGCCTGCTTCCTTGCAATAACCAAGGTCACACGATTCGTGTTTGTAGGCGCATTCGAAAGACTGACGGACTGGAGAAAGGGGACTTCCAGCAACTCCGCAAGGATAACAAACAAAACGATCAGGTAAACACTCTGTCCCCCACGCAGCTTGCTGAACTGTGATAAGACCAAAACAAATGGCCGCCACACCGAGGGTAGAGGGGAGGTTAGCTGCTTCGGTGGGGCTCTTTCTTTGCGTCTTTGAGCGTATAGCTGCTCGCGACGGTCCTGAGCTAAGGGCGACGACCATCCCCGCACAATGTATTGAAGCACGCATTTAGATAGCCCTGCGCGTATCCGCACTTGCAGCCACTACAGCTGAAGGAAGGCCCCTACAGCGTCTTGAGGATTTGCTGCAGGTAAGCGCTCCTCAGAAACCCCCTCAGATGGTTGGTCCCTGGGCCGCTTAATGCACAGTTTACGTTTGTTCTGGCCCCTGCGAGTCGACGCACGTGCATCAGGGGTCTCATCTTCCGCTAGTTGGTCCTTCTTGCAGTGACATTGCTGCCGCTCTGTGCTGAGAGTTCGCGGGAGCTTCGACAATAACCTGAACCTTTTGAGGATATCAGCATTGGTAGTTTGATGTAATTATAACGTTGAGGGTAATTCTACCATGGAAACCATCGCGGTAATTGGAGCAAGCGCAATGAAGGGATCTACCCAACGCTTGGCAAACTTCTTCCGCTGCTCGTTCTCGTGAGATTTGGAGAACGTGTGAGTGCACTATAACCAGTTCGCCTGGGCGGAGCGGTGCTGTTGAATCTCGTTTGCTTGGTCTTCCTGTGCATTATTCATGCATCCCCACGCTACTGCAAGCTGTGCATGGAAGTCAGCTAGTTCTAACATCGGGTTGAACAATGGTTTTTTAGCGTAGACCAGAGATGCCGGGGCGCAATACGCCGAAGAGTGCACAGTTGTGTCATAAACCCATCCTGCGCAGCAAAGGAAACAAAGACGCTTCGACCAATTCTGCTAGATATAGAGTCTCCATGCTGCAGCAGCCTGCAGTTAGTGCGTTCACTCTCAGCGTCTGCTTCCGGAGGATTAACAACGGTCGTGTTATCGTGCTCTGGTCGATGCTGAACTGCTTCATGAATTCGGGCCAGCAAGCGCTAGCGATCTTCAGTCCCCCCCAGTGGCGATGCTTCTCGGAGAACTGTAGAGCTTCCAGGGATAGTGAGTATTTGATCCAGTCCTTCCGCCGTTGCTAAACTTCAGCGGGGGATGAAACGGTCGTACTTAAGGAATCTGTTTACAACAACGAAGGCGCAAATGCAGCCTCTAACTGTTTGTAAAGCCACTATGGAATCTGGCGATATGCTCGAGTAGATCCATTTGGGGACCAGAGGACTCTATAAAAGCCAGGAGTATCGATATCCTGCGGCTTCTGCTACTGACGTAGTAGCAGAAGCCGCGGGACATTGGTAATGTCAGTTGTTCACTGGCAACTGAAGGCATGTTTCATTCCGGTGAGAAGCGCATCCTAGGCGACTGAAAAGGCCTAGCAACACGATCATCGTCATTTTGTCTATGATCACCTGAAGCATGATTGTGCAAAGCGTTTGTGGGGAGCGGAGCTGGATCGTAGAATCGACGGAGCCCATGCTCTGTCTGGCACCACAAGAAATTGTCGACGCCCATCGGCCGTTGTTGATTTCAGCCAGTATTGCAGCAGGACGAGTATTTAATAATAATAATAATAATAATAATAATAATAATAATAATAATAATGGCCTTAGCAAGGAAACGGGGTTCATCCCATAAGCACAGCTACACGTCACAGTACGTGGCTGGTAGGGCGCCGGAAGAGTTCATCGCAGATAAGCACAGTTACAGAACATAGTTGCTCGCAGGTAGGGCGCCGGGAGAGTGCTTCAGAGATCATGTTGATACCTTTGCTATACTTGGCTGTGAAGCCATCAACGCACAGATAAAAGCGGAAACCAGAGAGCAGCGGGCGCATTCAAAACTTAGAAAGGCATACGGACGTGCCGAGAGAAGAGTCTGCCTTTTCGCAACAACGCCACAACATCGGTGACTAGATATGCACGAAGTGAAGCCATACGAATCACCGAAGTCCCCCGTAAGTCTCTCCGCAAAACAGCAGCAGCATCATTATGCAAAGGAACAACGAAGGAAGAAATACAGGATACTGAGGTCCTGGACACACATATAACGCCACAGAAAACGAAAATATTACATTAAATGCCCAGTTGACCTAGAACCCCACTACCGTTCTGAAGGCTGCACAAAGCAGCTCCTCAATAACGTGCCTTCCTTGGCTCAGCGACGGCTGCTACAAGCGAGACAGGGCATTCACTGCGTAAAGCTGGGCTGCGCAAACGGGTTTGTGGGCAGCTGCGGTGTAGCGTGTAATAAGCAACTGATTCTGATACCTTTTAAGTGTTTTCCAAAGCTAGCTATTTTCCTGCTATGGTCTACGCCCCTTCCGCTCCCTATGGCTAGCTCAGCGCCTCTGTTGAAAACGCTCCCATTTTCTCATATTTTGGGGCCACTTCCCCATTTTGCATGTGTCCTGGTTCCTCCTTTTACGTCCCTTTTGACTCTTAGCGACCTAAGCAGCTCATTGCATAATTTTGTGTAGGGTTGGCTGCCCCCATTAGTAAGCAGCTCTCACCCCTGACGCACGGCATAGAGAGCAGGCCTGTGGAAGGCTCCTGCTACTGCAGCGAGACGCACCCGACAGCAGCACTACTGCAACATGGGCAGGTATCTTTCGCGCTTAACCCCTCACGTTTATCATTCCAGTTTTTGAACTGAATACTATGGCCCCTTTGGTAGTTCGCTTTCTTCCCGTCGGCGCACTTCTCCTTGTTCCGTGGCTTGGCACATGGAGGCGTTTAGCGTTTGTGAAAAGGCGAAGAGAAATATGTAGCCTGCCTTGTCTGAACTTGATTCCTGCAGTTCTACTTGGGCACTGGCTAGGCCCCGGCGGCTACGTAGGCGCTTACGATGAGTAGTACACTGCTAGTGCATGTGTGAGGCGGCTGAGGTATGCTTCCATGTGGGGTTGCCTTGCAGCAGCGTTTGCAGCAAGGAATGCTTAACCTCATGAGAGCTCGCCTCCGTTGATATTGGGTAAGAGGCCATTTCTATCCAATATCTACGAGTCGTGGGCCCTTCTCGCCTTCACAGCATCCTGCTACAGGCTATCAGGAGTATATGTGGATGCTGAATAGTGAAATCGACCTAAAGGCTTATCACTTTGTTTTGGCATCAGTGTATCCAGCGAAAGATAGCCCGAGGGTGTGGCAGCATGAGTCGCACCAGGAAGTGCTGCAACTCACGAGGCTCCCCTCTGCACCACCCTTATACGCCGTGCTTGGATAATAATATTAATATTCGTAATTATTCTACTAGTGTCCCCTACTCCCGGCATTTACTGCTCCGGGTACTGAGAAGCGCCCCCCAAATATCTAAACAGATTCCTTTATGACAGAAGCGTTTAAAGACCGATTAAACTTACAGAAGCGTACACCCACGAATAAAATCTACCCACGTATCCCTCCTTCCATTCTTAAAGGATAGTTTAGGGATAAATGCGGCCCACAATGCCGCCACGATGTTCCTATACGCTGTGCAGTGCGCCGACGATGCTGGATAAGCCTGATGGAAATTCCTCTTCAAACTGTACTGGAAGCGGCACAGAAGATAAGTATTGAGGCATGAGCCCAAGCCGCTCTGGCCAACAGATCTGAGTACTTCAGAGCTATAGGTAAAATATGCCTCAGCGCACCAAACCTAATGCAGAGAAAGCGCTAGCGGTGCACCCAAGGAGGCTCATCCAACTGCAAGCCCCCGAATCGAAAAAAAGTAGGTGCTTCCTTTGGGGCTGTCAACTCGTGTGATTCCCGCAAGCCAAAAACGAAGTCAAGTGTGCACAAAATTAACTCGGCCGGCTGCGCTGCAAACGAAGTTCCTCTGCCACAGTGCCGTCCGCCACCCACCTGCGTATGATATTTCTCGTCAAATGCATTTTCTTCGCTAAAGCGTGGACAACTGGGTGGACGGGCTCTTCAGCTGTTGTGTCGGCTGTCGCAGAGGATGCAAAACCCCCTGTAGGCTGATAACTCCGCACCAGTGCAACCAGCGACGAGCGAATGTCTTTTGCTGGCTGCTCCTCTGCGTAAGCACTGCATCCTGTTAGCGCTTGTTCCAATTCTTGCCTAACCGCCTTTTCCGTCTGCTGCAGTAGCATTATCAGCGACTGTTTCGATTGCTGCTGTTCCGGGGCCATCCGAGCAGAGATAGCGCCAGCAGTGAGGCAACGGCAGGCATTCAGCATGAAGGTGAACACAGGCAGAGGATTTGGGATGGCTGCGCAACTCATCGTGGCTATCGCGTTCGCCAATATGACGCAGAATTGCAACGCACTATGCTGCTGTTGCTTCCAGGCAACTAGGAGAGCGGAAGGTGTGGACTCCCTTTCCACATCATTGACTAGCGCTTGGAACACAACTGAATAGAGATATGCTGCTTGAGACAGCAGATGCCAGAGACACAGACTATCTTTTGACCTTCGCTGAGTTGGAATACGCTCAAACGCTGCCACATCGGCTGCCGCTTGCCGCCAGAGAGCAAAGAAACGAGGATTCCTGAAGACGAAAGCCACAACAACAAAGTTCTAGGCTGTACAAAAGCAGCAACGTCACCGCCGCCTCTAACACCACCAAGGCAGTCGGTAGGCTCGGTCGCTTATTAACCTTACCTGAGGGCCATCTCCAGAGAAATCAAAAGTTCTTCCCTCATCATTGGTAAGTCTGGAGCTGGCGGGCGTAAATTCCTCCGTGCAGCTGGTCTTACGTAGTTAAATGGTTCATCTAGACGCAAACCCAGTGTCTGCAACGCGGCAGAGGCAGCGGTGCAGCAAGCCCTTAGGTCTTTCGCTGCTGCCACTGCCCCCGTAGCTACAGAAGGGGATTCTGCGCACAGCAAGGGCAGCTGCACCACAAAAGGTCTTGCAATGCGCAGAGTTAACACCCTCATGCGTGCTGCAGCAGACAGGGCATCAGCTGCAGAATGCAGTATACGGCTCCTGTGTTGCTCCTCCTTTCTTGCCCGTGAGGGCTTCAGTGCAGCAGCTGACTGAACTGAATCCCTTGGGCATATCACTCGAAGTGACTGAAGTGCTGAGGGCTGCTCTGGGGTTAAGCTCAGTTCAAGCGATTGAACTGTTGCTGCATTTGCTGGCCCTGCTGTTGCATTCGGAGTGGATGCCTCGACAAGCGGTGCGTCAATACGCGTTGGCAGATTCTGCTGCCGCTGCTGGTGCAATTGCAAAGCAGCTTGCGCTTGTGCTGCATATCTCATCTTCTTGTCATGCTGCTGTTTTATCTGTTTTTTCAGAGAGGAGGGCGCATCCTTCGGCAAGATGGGGGGAAGAAGCGGACCCGTGTCGATCAGCAGTGTCTGCGTGCCGGTAGTTTCGGCAAATGATAGGCCAAAAGGGAACTTTTGCTGCTCAAAGAGTTGCGGCAGCAGCTGCTGAGGTAAAGAACTGCTGGTGTGATGAGGCAATGACGCCTTTCCAGAGGCGTCATGCCTTGCAGGTGCCGCTGCCTCCACATTAGCGGTCGGTAGTGCATGGCGCGATAGGACAGATACTAGCTGGAACGGCTGTAGAAAAGCGCGCCGACAGCAAGCCCAGCGTCGCATCGAACCTGCAGCACACTGAAGACGGACAGCAAGCAGCAAGACGAAAGCCAGAGATCCTCCCAAGTGGCAGCATGCATTTTACCACCACTATCTCTATGCACAATTGTTCATCACTTCATTAAGCATACACCTTTACTCAGCCCCGCGTACGTATCGCTTAGCCGGAGTTACAGGCTATCTAGCACTGAATGTATGCTTTAACCCTTCTGTTGAGTTAATGGCTGAAGGACAGAAATTATTCACAAACAGCAAGAAGCCTGCAGGATGCTTCAGTAACAGCCCTTACCTTTCCGTACACAATGCGCTTTTTCGTTACGCCTGATACAGATGCTGCAATGCTGGGGCGCGTTAAAGTTGCATGTGATACTCCAACTGCCCTTTTACTATCGTTCCCGCGCTGTCGCCTTCCGTTTGTCGCTGTTAATCCTGTTGGTAAATATCGGGGAACAACAGCGACTGTAGATTTCATCCTTAAGGCAAGCCGACGTAAATAGCGACGCCGAAGCCTCGAGAGAGCAGGGGGTCCTTTGGAGCCCCAGAGTCGGTAGAGGCGTGCAAAATGCGCCTGCCACACGCACTAAGAATCCCTCCCCCTATCGGTTAGGCTGCGGTGCTTAAGCATCAAACGTGTCCCTCTAAACTCGAAAAGCAGCCGCATCTTCTTGGATGCTCAGACGTCAAGGCAGCGAACAAATTTCGTACTTAACAAATATGCACAAGGGAGAGAGAATGCTGACAGGGAAAATCGGTGCCCGATGCCCGTTCACAAAGCTATCTACAAAAATGTATAGAAAAGATGAAACTGCAATTGAATTTTGGAGAATCGCAATTAAAAGGGATGCGCAACCAACAGATTTGAATGCAAGATGTAGAAATTGCACCCAGGAGAAGCTTATCAGTTGTGCTCACCTCCCTTTTTGTAATTGCCCGAACAACTTCTGCTCCTGCCGGCACAAATCCGTTTCCTTTACTGCGACTCTTCCGAGGTAGCCGGTTGCTACTGTTGGCAGTCGGCAGATCTGTGCCAAGATCTATGGCCTTTCTGAATTGAGACACGAAGGCGCTCCAGGGCAAAGTCACGAACAGCAACTCCTTGTGCAATCCTTGCTCCTTCAGCCTCCTTACTGTGTCTTGGTCAGAAGGGCCTAAGAGGGGCCTTGAAGGTTGCGGCTTGCTCCTAGATGATTCAGCGTTGATACGCAGGTCTTCCTTCCGTGGCTGATGGTCTGCACTATCCTGCCCGCGACAGGCTTCGGCAATCTGTCCTGCAAGGCGGGTTCTTTTCAAATGGCCCCAGGGAGGGAAGAAGGCGTCCGCTGCAGCGGTCACTGATGAAGCAAACTGTGCCCAGCTTTCGCGCAGCTCATGGGTGCCGACAGGGAAGCCACGACGCCTCCTCACTGTAGCATCAGTTGATATCAACGCTCCTGGACTAGTGGCCGGCACAACAGCTGCAAATGATACATCAGGAGGAGCGGCCGCCACAGCAGTTGTAGGCACTTCTTCGCGCGTGTCGGGCAGAAGCGCTCCTAATTCCAGACAAGACACTAGCCGAGTACTGGCTGAGTTTCCTGTTACACGGGCATGGCTGCTGCGTTGTAGACCAGCAGAACTCTCTTGCTGAAAGAGACGCTCCATGCGCTGCTGTTGTGTATAGTTCGCAGCAGCCGCTGAAACGGATGCAAGCAGCCTAGATAACAGTTCCGGATCTTTGTTGTGCTGTATGCGAGACAAGTGTTGCAGCAAAGCGGCAGAGAGCAATGGGTCAATGCTGGCTTCTGCAGTACGCGGAATGGCACCACGAAGAGAGAGTAGTGCCGCAGCTGCTTCAGCCTCTCCTTGTACAGCAGCTTCCGCCCTGTATGGCATTGCCTTCAGTGGAGGAACTCCTGGCGAATTCTCTGCTTTGAAGCGCCGCCTACTCCCCGGCAATCCATCAGTAGCAATCAGTAGATCGTATGTGTCCTTAGAATTTCCCTCTTGCTGGAGCAATGGAGCGCTTTCAATTTTAGCCTCGCTAGTATAACGTTCAGTGGCAAGTGGAGGGGGCAGGTGTGCGTCAGGAGGGAGCCGTGCAGGAACTTTCAGCCCATGCAGAATCGTTTGTGCTTCTTCTGGTGACCCGGCTGGTAACTTCAGTTCTTGTTGGTGCTTCGATTCGAGTTTGTGCTGATTGTGCTGGTGAGGAACAGTAGACGCTGCTTTCGCTGTTGGGGACAGAGCTCTTGCCGCAGCCGTCGGCATTGTTGCAGATACAGCTGAGAGTTGGCCGACAAACCTGAGAGACGGGCGGGGGTACTGTTGAGGATGGTCCTGACTTTGTTGGTGGTGATGGGGCGCTGCGGCGTACAGCAAGCACCTTTGAAGTAACAGAAATAGCATTAGGGGAAGCAGCGAGCATAACCTGCTGCGCAGAGCCCACCAACTACAAAAGCGGCCTTAAATATCTAGCCAATGAAGCTTACGCTCGATTTGTTTGTTCAGCAGGAAGGCCGAAAGGGAGGAAAGGAGGGAACTGTGGCGGTAGAGCAAAGTGTCAAAGCTCGAGATGCAGCCTGACAACTGTGAAGAAAAAGCGTAACAGCAAAGCAAACGCCGACGTAAATCTTGAGCAGCACTAGTACCGGTGAATGCAGCAAGCCTGCTTTACTGTTGCCGAAGAAGCAGGCAGCCGCTGAGTTAATGGCATGGAAGCAAAACCTGAATGAAGTGCTGTTGGCCCTGCACTTGCAAACCGCGGCGCGGCAAGCCGAAAGAAGACGGATGCGCCATCTGGCGCCAAACAACAGCCAGACGAGCAAGTAGTATCATCAGTTTGGAAACGGAAAGGCGTACAGATACGGAAGCAGCACAAGAAACGCATTCAAAGTGCAGCGGCAGCGGGGGAGAGGAAAAGAAGTGCAGTGCAACAGTAAAACTGCTAAGTCAGCGAGTGACAGGATCGCATGTAAGCAGCATAGATTAGCCCCGAGTGAGTGATGCAGCAAGCGACTCAGACTAGGTATAACAGCGTCACGATGGCGGTGTTACCAAATTGGGTGTATAAAGATGCAGGCTATGCTGCACAGCCAAACCCAGTTTGTTTAGAGCGGACGTCGGCCGGTGCTTCATCTTTGCTAGAAGGCTGCAGAGGACAAAGTGCTGCACATGAAGTGCATCATAATGAGGCAGAAGCCCTTCATATTAACGCAAGCTCTGTGCATAACAAGTCCACGCTTGTATTCACAGGGTGCCGGAAGTATAGCATATGATTCCACAATGGCTCTAGGGTATGCACTAGAAAACGGGCATGCAACGAAAACGAACAACAGAGTCCTATGTTCGGACACATGGCAGTGCAGGAAACAGCTACGAGAGGTTGTGCGCAGTTACTTGAGTGTCGCAGAGACTTCCGTTGGCGTCATTGCTGCCCAGTGGAGCTCCACTTCTCTCTCTACGGCCTACAGAAAGACAATGAAGCAATAACTAAGCTTGCATATGAGGTTGGCCTCAGCCTCTTTCTTCGTTTGCCTTCGACCCTTCACATCTTCTACAGCCATCTTCTCATTGGCAAGAAGCGAATAAAATGCACCTCAGCGTCAATTTGCTTTTCGAGTTGACGGATGCGTGGGTTCTCTGTTCGACAGCACAACAATGACTGACCCAACAGAAGGCCGACGGCAGCTGCTTAAGGTTTGCGGCTGCAAGACTTTTCCCCAGATGAAGAAGGCAAGAAAGCGATGAAGGGGAGGCCAGGCGTTCCTGTTGCCTCTGCAACATGTCCTGATGATATTGCGACTTGAGGTGGTCCGAGCTTTGCTCATGCGAATGATTAAGTGCTCCCACCGAGGGAAAAGGCTCCTGCTGCAAGAGCAAAAACGAAGAAGCCCCTCCGAGGTGCTCGTACACTGCAGCGCTGAGGCATTCTGCAGTCTCTCTGAAGCCACAACATCAACAGCGTCAACGAAAAGAATAATAGTGAAGGGCGATATTCTACCAAGGAAGTCGATCAGCAGCCACCCCTGCTGGTACAGCTGGGGTTGTTACTGCACCTGATCCTGCCACTGCTGCTTCTCCTGTTAATGCTCAAGCTTTCACTTGTCGCACGGTATGCTCTGTGAGTAAGTGGCCCTAAACAGTGGCTTCAAAGCATCGAAACTTCCTGAGACCCTGCCGCCCCATTTAATGACTCTTGTGAACAAAGAACCCCGGCGAGAAGCGTCCGAATACTTGCGCATAACCGACCTGTCCAGTTCTTGCCTTTTCAGCAGCAGAGACGCAAGCGCAGCAGCTTCGGGAGGCTTTAGTGCAGCAGTATTTCGCTTGAGCTGCGGCAGGATGGAGACTAAGAAGGGCATGCTGGCGAGCTCCGAAGGGACGCTCAGCTCGTCCTGAAATATATACAAGTGGAGCACACAACAGCAGTCCTAATTTGTCCTTCGTGGCATGATTGCACAGAAGATGCAATAGCGCAACAGCAACAATGGACGAAGAAGGCCCTCACGCCCAACATGCCCGTGAACACTCAGTGGAGCATGGGCGCAATGCCTGAACATCGAGTGACTCCTGGTCTGGCTTGCCAGTCTGGACACCGCCAGTGTGTAGCTGCCCACATTTTGTTTTCTACTAATGTGAACGTCGGATGTAGGCAGGTCTTCAGCCCCTTATCCACTCTCAACAAACACTAAGGCAGAAGTACAACACGTGCGAAGAGTAAAGTGCAGCAGCAGTAGGGGCAGCAACGCCACCATTCCCAGTTGCATAAGCACGCGCAGCTACCTTCACACTAAAATGCACATAATGCTACTAAGGGCAACAGAGCCAAGAGGGTCGGAAGCACTGAGTAGCAGAGCAACATGAAGAAAGCATGTTCCGCGCACTGCAGCAAAGCAGTACGGGGACATGGTTTCAGTATATACTCGGGGAAGGCCCACTGCTTCGGCAGCATGAAAGTCGTACAAGGAATCGCTGAATCTTCAGCAAGTCGCTGACACTGAGACACTTTCGTCTCCTCTCCAGGGAACCAAAGTAAGCAAGCAGGTGAGAACCACATGGCAAGTACCTAAAGACCCACAAACAATTCAGGGAGGAGCCTTACGAGCGAGAACAGCTGTCACAACCAGCAGGGAAACTGCCAAATGAGAAGGGCGGACTGTAAATACAGCTAAGCAAGGATGAACGCAGAAAGTGTAAGGGCTCATAAGGAGGGATCAAGTGAATAAAGACAAAAAAAAGGGGAAAGTAACGGAGACAGATAGAGAGATGCGGGGTAAGTGAAGACAGACGAGCAGAAGAACACAGAGAGTAGAAGGAAAACTGCCTGCAGAGTGTCAGAGGTAAGTAAAAGCTGCCACCCAAAGCATGTCTGTCCCTCATGCAGTCTGTGATGAAGGGTGCGAACGACAGCCCACACAACGCTAAATTTATATAGGTCGCTACTAAGGGAAGCTATCGGGTGGGAGGACACAAAAGTACTAGCACTTGTGTGAGAGAATACTCGAATAATATTACCTAAGTCGTCTCAGCGAATCCAGAAAAAGGATAGTCTGGCTCGCCTCCGTCTGCTTCGCAGCTACCCGCCACCTAAAGGCTTCACACAGTCCCTGTAGAAGCAATGGCGGCCGGCATCCGGAAGCAGCAAGCAATGCTGCAGCTTGCTGCACTTCTGACGAACTTAGTAGTGGTAGTTGCTGCATCAGCAACAGCAAAGGTGGCGTCCAAGCCTCTGGCGTACGGATACGTGCATTGGTGAGATCGCGCAACACGGAGAGCAAAACAGCAGGCCCTTCCTTGGTTTTCGAGCTGGGAAAGGGAACAGGCAATGACTGGGTTGGAGCAGCAGCTCTTTGTGCATCTTCTGGCTCCGTCGTTGTTGGGCTTGTTGGCTTTGTAGTCTGTGTTGCCGAAACAGTTCTGCGCCGGCGGCTTTGTGATGAAGCATTCTTATAAATGATATCAAACACTGAAAACGACTTCTCTACTGCGTCCTGAAGAGCTTCTGCATCCTCTTCGTTGCGTTCAAGGTTGTCGTCGCCAATGCTGCTGTCGCTACAGCTGCTGCCGCCAGCGCTGTTGCTGCTGGCTCCGGTACTGTTGCCGCTGGTGGTAGGCCCGCTGCTTAGAGTACGCCCTTTGCATAGTTTCGCCTCGGACGCATTACTAGAGTTGGAAGAATCAAGCAACTGCGCCCTTGCTGCTTCGTTAACGTACCCTTCACGCGCAAGGAATTCCCGTGTTGCTGCTGTAGTTGCCTGCGCAGCTTGGACTGCCGAAATATTCAGTCTTCTGAGTCCTTCCGGAAGTGATAAGTACCTTGGGGCTTCCACGTGATTCCGCCTTAAGAAGACGCAATGAGATAGCCCCCAAGGCCCCCGAACGTGAACCGCCATCGAGGCGAGTGGTCAGGTCTTGGGGGCCCTCACTACGGTACCGGGCATTGCAACACGCCTTGTGGCTGAAAATTTGAAATAAATATGGGTAAAACTACGATAACAACGCACAGAAATGTATTAATATCTAACAACCGGACCATACCGAGTACACTCAGAGCTAACAAGGCACAGTTGGCTGCGTTTGGGGCTGAAGGACTCAGCTTCCAAAACGTTGCATCGCTGTCCAACAGATTTTCTAGTTCTACCGCTGTTTGGAAGTCTTCACGCTTCTCTCAGAACTAGAAATGCTTGCTTGCTCCAGGGTGGCCGTTCCCGTGATGGGTGCATAGTGCACTCTGATCTGTCTTCCTTGTTGCCTGTATTTATACTTGAGGGTAGACTAGCTACTGAGGGTCAAGCCAGTGTTGATCAATTGGCCATATTATTAGCACGTATATCAAAGGGGGCTTTACTATGATTGCTTGTGGGCTTGCCTTGTAACAGGAGTTGCCGCAAGGAGTGCTGCACCTCAGGGTGCAGTATGGTTTGCGTGCTACAGGTATTCGTATCCCTGCTTCCTCACACCATCATTATGGAGGAGCATGCATGTTTTCAATGACTGTCTGCACAGTACTCTACAGTGGTGGCGCATGAATCAGGATTGGTTGTGCATGCACGTGGGGCTGTCTAGTTGCCCTCGTCACAGCAAGGTGCGCTACAGCACGTGACAGGCAGCCCCGTATCCCCGCCAGCTACAGGGCTCTTGTCCCGCTGTTCTCAGCAGACCAGGAGGCTGGAGCAGAGGCCAGCTGTTTCTTGCGAACGCTTTGTTGAAGTATTTGACTGTGTTGCAGTTCATGACGATCCTAGGCTAAGAGCAAGGACTCTCGTTACACGTGGCATGGTATACTCTTTGTGGTGTTGGTACTTGTATCCCTGCGTGCTCGCAGGTTCACTGTGAAGGGTCGAAAAAGTGTTCAGCGGCAGTACGGTCTGCGATGCTAGCACATGCAGCAGAAGTTGCACGGGCTGTGAATGCATGTGGGGTTGCCTTGGAATAAAAGCTGTGCCTAGGTGCCATGCAGCTCATGACAGGCTGGCCGGCGCCACCCCCAACTTTAAGCCCTTAGGCTGTTGCGCCCAGGAGGTTTAGAGGCTGCAGGGGAGGCCAGCTGCTTATGGACTTTTCCGAAGTCTCCGATTCTACTGCATCTCGCTACGGTCATCGGCTAAAATCGAGGACTCGCGTTACACTTGGTGGCATCACATGGTTCATCGAGACAGGTGCGAGCGACGAAGGCCCGCCTGGCGGCTGCAGGGAAGCTTGGCATGTAGCAGTAGCTGGTGAACACAAAATATACAAAGAACACTATACTTCTGAGAAATATTTATCAAGAACAGCCTTTTCTTCTTGTATACTGGATATTCATCATGATCTCGTCTCGGCGGGAATACCCCACGACGGGGAAGCTCGCCTAGCAGAAACAACCAGCCCCCCATAGCCCATTCAACAGAAAGTGTATTTCCACCAAGAACAATGCATGAAAAATAGCTTCGCCTGTGCCTGTGCCGTTTATCCAGATATATCCAGCGCCGCGATGCGGAGACAGTAGAGGAGTTCCTTTGTCCCCTTGGCTTATACATTCGTCTTCAAAAACGCTATGGAACATCCAAGATTGGTATTGGCATCTTTACTATTGGAAGGGGCGCACGACGATGGATGGTACGCTTTAGCAGAGGTTCCGCTACCCGCGTTCACATTAGGAGCATGCAATCCTTTCAGGATGCTCTTCGTTGCAGGGTCATCCTCACATCTACTCGGGAGCAGGCTATGGTGGGACTGAGTACACTTAAACTCGGAAAGACTTTGATGGAACGCTGGATCAAGAAGCATCAAAAATTGTTGAACAGAAATCTAATGGTGAACTGGGGGCTTCTACATGATAAAATTCTATAGGGTTGATTTATTTCATGGTTGTCCCCCGGGGAGAGGCAGTCGCTCCCCGGCTGGGCAGCGGATAGTGCATTAAGGGGCAAAATATTTGAACTCGCCGAGATGGTAAAGTTCCCTTGCATCGAAGACAGAAAAAGAGCCACTTCCACGGCATTAGCTGAGATGACAGCAAGCAGGTTTGGAAACGACTCGGAGTTAGAGCATCTGGACATTGGGGCTGTGAATGAAAGACCAGGCCAGAAAGGAATCGCAATAACTGACAGCAGCCAGCGAATTCTACACCCGAAAGGCGGGAAGGACGTATCGAGCAGTGTGCCTGCTTCCTTGCAATAACCACGGTCACACGATTCGTGTTTGTAGGCGCATTCGAAAGACTGACGGACTGGAGAAAGGGGACTTCCAGCAACTCCGCAAGGATAACAAACAAAACGATCAGGTAAACACTCTGTCCCCCACGCAGCTTGCTGAACTGTGATAAGACCAAAACAAATGGCCGCCACACCGAGGGTAGAGGGGAGGTTAGCTGCTTCGGTGGGGCTCTTTCTTTGCGTCTTTGAGCGTATAGCTGCTCGCGACGGTCCTGAGCTAAGGGCGACGACCATCCCCGCACAATGTATTGAAGCACGCATTTAGATAGCCATGCGCTTAGCCACTACAGCTGAAGGAAGGCCCCTACAGCGTCTTGAGGATTTGGTGCAGGTAAGCGCTCCTCAGAAACCCCCTCAGATGGTTGGTCCCTGGGCCACTTAATGCACAGTTTACGTTTGTTCTGGCCCCTGCGAGTCGATGCACGTGCATCAGGGGTCTCATCTTCCGCTAGTTGGTCCTTCTTGCAGTGACGTTGCTGCCGCTCTGTGCTGAGAGTTCGCGGGAGCTTCGACAATAACCTGAACCTTTTGAGGATATCAGCATTGGTAGTCTGATGTAATTATAACGTTGAGGGTAATTCTACCATGGAAACCATCGCGGTAATTGGAGCAAGCGCAATGAAGGGATCTACCCAACGCTTGGCAAACTTCTTCCGGTGCTCGTTCTCGTGAGATTTGGAGAACGTGTGAGTGCAGTAGAACCAGTTCGCCTGGGCGGAGCGGTGCTGTTGAATCTCGTTTGCTTGGTCTTCCTGTGCATTATTCATGCATCCCCACGCTACTGCGAGCTGTGCATGGAAGTCAGCTAGTTCTAACATCGGGTTGAACAATGGTTTTTTAGCGTAGACCAGAGATGCTGGAGCGCAATACGCCGAAGAGTGCACTGTTGTGTCATAAACCCATCCTACGCAGTAAAGGAAACAAAGACGCTTCGACCAATTCTGCTAGATATAGAGTGTCCATGCTGCAGCAGCCTGCTGTTAGTGCGTTCACTCTCAGCGTCTGCTTCCGGAGGATTAACAACGGTCGTGTTATCGTGCTCTGGTCGATGCTGAACTGCTTCATGAATTCGGACCAGCAAGCGCTAGCGATCTTCAGTCCCCGCCAGTGGTGATGCTTCTCGGAGAACTGTAGAGCTTCCAGGGATAGTGAGTATTTGATCCAGTCCTTCCGCCGTTGCTAAACTTCAGCGGGGGATGAAACAGTCGTACTTAAGGAATCTGTTTACAACAACGAAGGCGCAAACGTAGCCTCTAACTGTTTGTAAAGCCACTATGGAATCTGGCGATATGTTCGACTAGATCCGTTTGGGGACCAGAGGACTCTATAAAAGCCAGGAGTATCGATATCCCACCTCCTCTGCTACTGACGTTAGGGGCAACTGAAGGTATATTTTGTTCAGTCAAGAAGCGCATCCTAGGCCTCTGAAAGGACCTAGCAACATGATCAGTCGTCGTTCTGGCGCATGCATGGTCCCTGAAAGCATGATTGTGCACTTTACTCAACACCCCTGCTGGGGCGTGCTGGGGCGTACAATCGACGGAGTCCACACTCCGTGTTGCACTACAAGAAACCGTTGTGGAACGCTGTAGTAGTACCTAAGGGCCTGGGATGCTGGGAAAATGAGCAGATCTGTCACGAGATGCGGAGCAGCTAGCTGCAGCTATTGCTGCAGGGCAGCCCCACATGCAAACACAACCAGTGTCCCTTTACTGAATACGCTAGCGTTGTAGGCTGTTCCCTAGACTATATTTAAAAACTTACCTGATCCTGCATAGTTAACATGCAAGCCGGTAGGGATGCGTCACGCTGGGTATGCCACATTTGTCCACTGGCTGCTGCGCGTGCTTAAATGGATGCGTTATCTCAAGCGAGAATTTTCCTTTTGTCTGAGCGATCAGGCGATGTAGCCTAACAATGGTATAGCCTGGATACACCGAAGTCAAACGGGCTTCTTAAGCTCTGAGTGCATATCTCTCACTAGCGTGCAGCATGCAAGCGGATACCTGCGCCGCCTAAGGGAAGCGCCAGGGATCGACTACCACATTAGAGGCTCTCAGGCCCGTTACGCCCTGTGTATCGGATTATCGACATGTTTAGTATTGTTTCAGTTAATATAACTTGATACTGAAAAAATTTTAAGGCTTGTATGACGGGAGGATAGTCTGCGAAGAAGAGCACAAGGACTTGTGCGTTGGGTGGCGGCTCTTTGTGCAGTGGCGTGTGCGCATGCGGCGGTGTTGGCCTCATCATTGTCCATACTTTTTAAATTCACGTTGACGTGGATATACAGCAAAGGAAGATGAAGTATGTAGGTGTCTGGAGGTCCCTGCTCCTTCTTTCTTCTACCAAGTTCTGCCTAGAGTGGGCAGGAGCCTCGCAATTTCCTGGTGCATACCAACAATGGGAAACAAACGCAGAGCTTAATACGGAGCCCTGGGGTGTGGGAACTGACTCTGTGGGCGAAAATGATTCCATTCAGCAAAGGACTGTAAATGCATCTCTTGTCGCAGATGAAGATCTTTTGGCATTACCGGCGGTAGAGATTGCTGCTCCCTCAGTTGAAGTCCCTGCCGATGTTGGTAAACCTGGAGGAGGGAAACCGACTGTTAAGAATGTAGCTCTGGGGGTTTCCCTGATGCTGCTTATGTGCCTGGGTTTGTTTGCCGTAGCCAGGAAGGAGAAGGTGCCCACCCCAGCCCCGCCTAAAGAGGAAGAGCTGCCTGTAGCCAAACCCAAGCTGACTACCCATGAGCAGCTGCGCATCAGAGTAGAACGTGCGCGCGCGGTTTCCCGTATTGCAGAAAGGATAGCCTCAGCCATAGACGACCCCGAGGCGGCTGCCGTGCAAGCCCAGATCAAGCGGAATCTAGACGATGCGAAGAATGCAAAAGACGATTCGACGGTGGAAGGGAATTTGAGAGCTGCAAATGAGCTAATCAACGAAATGGACATGCTGGCGAGAGAATACTGTGCACTTCTTGTGGATAAGTACAGCACCTCGCCCCCAATCCCTGATCTGCTCATCAAATTAGATGGCCAAGAGGTGCCTTTCCTGGAGATTGTTGATGGTTTCCACGGCAACAACGTGGTGAAGAACGTTGCTAATTCCCTGATTTCTCTGCAAAAGACGTCTGAAAAGGCAAAGACGTTCGTAGTGCAGCTTGGGGAAGAGATCGCCAGTGCCCCTGCCTATTCAGATGAAAGGGATAGACTGCAGTTGGAAAAGGAGGCCAGCAGACTCGAATACCTCAAGTCCCTTGTTGCATCGCGAAGTCGTGAAGTTTCTGTAGGGACAAAGCTGAAGAAAGAGGCAGTTGAGGGCTTGCATGCGCTGATGTGTCGGGATGGCAAGGAGTCGGTGTTGTTGTTGGAGAACGACGTAGACCTGTTGGAAATATCCATCAAGGTAATGCAGAAGAGAGATCCACCTCCTGGAATTGAACCAGCTGATTATCAAAACGCATGCGCCGCTCTTGGTGTACGATTAAAGGACTTGCAAGGAACTGAGCATGAATTGCATGCTCATCTAGAGGAGCTGCAGCGGAGTCGGGCTTTGCAGCCAATGTGCCAGGCGGACTCTGAACTTGTAAAAACCATAAAGAAGGCAAAAGCAGACTTGACAAACGTTTGGAAGACTGCAGCGGCTGTTGACCGCGGATTTGATCGCATTGGTGAAGAGAGTAAAAATTTAATTCCAACTAAAGTCCTTAATGGACACGAAACAGTCGCTTCCGAAGTAGGTTATATCGATAATTCCATGAAAACATTGGAAGGTCAGATTAAAAAATTAGCAGAAGGAAGAAAACCAGTTTCTGATGAGGATGTTCCAGGACTCAGTCCTACTATAACTAATGACATAGTGTCCAGATCGAAAGGCATCATGGCTGTGGCAGAAGGAATTCGACATCGAAGTAGAGGAAGGATGCATCTCAACTTTCAGCAAGTGGGGCCGCAGGATGTTGCATCTATCGTTGAAGAATATAAAGGCCAGATGGTTTCTTTGGCAAGGACAAGGAAAGGGGCAGATATGTTACATGTGGAGGCTGGGTACTTTGTTGCCTTGGAAGAAGAACTCAAACGACAACTGGAGGAAGCTGAGGAAGTCGCTGCTTTCATGTTTCCCGACGATAATTCGCGTTGTCAAAAGCTGGCACGACTCAAACGGCGTTTCGATGAGACAACCCAAAGCATTGGACGAGCAAAAAACGTGGCGGATGCAGCAGATACTTTGTCGTTGTCGGGAGGCCTTCTAGATTCCATGCATGAGCTGGTCCGTGAAGCCCTGAAGTCACATTGATTCGTATCAGATGAATCATATCTAATTGGAATTGATACGGCTGTTGTTGCCTCCGCATCTGGCCGTATTCTAACCTTCTGCTTCCGCATCCAGTCAGGAGAAATCTCGCCAGCTCACAACGATGCAAGCGCCCACCGGAGTCAGAAGCCAATCAATATGGGCCAACTATGTGATTTTTGACTTCACTGCAGTCTAGAGAAGACAATAATGCAGTGTGTATGTAGGTATACAGCTGCGGGCAGGCGTATATTTCGTTTGTTCGCTGGCGAAGAAGATATGTTGTCAGTGTCCCCCTGTCGATCCGTTTTTTTCTCGTCTTCGGCTTCTGCCCCAATCTAGGGGGCAGTTGCGGTGCGTTTCAAAGCTGATCAAATGCGGCCTCAGTGATCGGATGTAACCAAGGGAGGAGAGCCAGCAGGTGTTCATACGCAGCGGCTCATTCGAGCAGACCCCACGACTTTCAAAGCTCGAACCTCACTGGGAGTATTCCGCATCAAAGAAGAAAAATCCCAAAGCAGGGGAATCTTCGTACGCGGAATAATTAGTCTTACAGTGTGCACGTTTTCTTCCCCATTTCCCCCGTAATTCGGCCAATGGGTCCGGAAAGAGAGGGAGCTTTCAAAATCGTTTTATCACAAAAACTGTGAACCCACATCCATTAACTTTTCCACGAACACCACAGCTGCGACACTGCAGTATATTCTGCCCATATCTACATGGCTAGCCGCTTTATGTGCTGGTCGCTAGGCTACGGCCATTCACAGCTCCACATTGAGTCATTTGCACATGCATTTGGTCATGTGCAGAGCTCTTAACGTACATCCCAGCAAATGTATTTATCTTAGCAAAGCACCTGGGCTAGCAGTTCACGAATTATCAGTGCAAATGCGCAGCTGATCCCTAGAATGGCTATCCAAGTCGCGTTGTGAGTAGCTCTGCCGCTAAACTTACCTCGTGAAGGCAGAGGTATGTCAACTTCATCTTTTCTGGACAAGGGAATTCGCTCCGGTGGCGGCGGATATACGTTTCACGGAATACAGGTCCAAGCAGCTCACATAACCCAACTGTTGCTGACCGCCTTTGTTGTTTTTGTTTGGTTGGTAATTTTGCACTTCTAGCCTGTAATGCAGATTCTTGGGAATCGTTATCGTCTTGTTGATAACTTTGAAAAAGTTATGATCATGTTGTCCCACAGCCTCCATGGCGCAGTTGCTTGCCTTTGTTCACATCTTGGCGGTTTAAAAGCAGCACCAACACGCCTATGTCTAAAACGCAACGCATGAACAATCGTTGGGCTTGGTTTTTCTACTGAAACAGAAGTTGAATTCAGCACGAGCTCGGATTAACCTCTGCAAGGGTTTGCGAATTTAGGGCATAGGGTTGACGGTTCTAGGACCCTGGCATGTTACCCGAATCAAGATATGGCTGCTTCGACAAGGAGCGGGCGAGTTGGCTTTTGTTCAGATACTCTTCCTGAGTTGCTACAACTCTAAGCACACACCGAGCAACCACGTGAAACTCGCGGTAGTAGTAGTATGCCCTATGCAGCAGCATGTCGTGCTTTCCATTAATCATTTTTTGAGGATTAAATTCGGAGCAATTGCATGCAGCACCTCCTTGCTGAGCTCGTCAGGAGGACGACAGACCGTACCGCTTCATTAGCCGCTTTTCAGTCTTATTGTTGCCCAGCGCTGCTTGTTGCTCCATCTCGAGGTTTTTATCTTTCCAGTGGGGAAGCCCTGCACTCCCAACCCGCAAAAGTATACCAATCAAACACTGGCCATATTCACATTAGCTGAACCCAACGGACACGGTAGCGCAGTCCTAGCCGAAATCTTCTGGGCATTTCGTCAGCTAACAGCCGCAGAGATTTGGTAGCCGGCAAGTATGTGTGCTGAGGAGTACAGCTGTCTCCGTCAAGGAGCATTTTTATTGAAAACCCAGGAAAATGGTTTGTTGGGGCCTATTGTACTTTAGGGCTCGGTATTTCGGGCTTAGCGCAAGAATACAATCAGGACACAACTGTAGCTCAGGATGATCAAACAAACCTGCAGCACGGAGAGCAGCAGGATGGTATAGAAGCTCTGCGACGGTTTTCCTGCCAAGTTACAAACACACCAGCCTCGATACAGCAGACAAGCTTGGGAGCTTGAATATATGCGTCGGCTTTCGAGTGGCAGCTTCAACACGATGTGAACAGATGCCGCGAACAACCACCAGTGGTAGTCTATACGATTAACAAATAAAGAACCCAATGCTGTAGGTTTTATGGAGGGAAGAAGGGCAAAGCACAGGAGAGGTAACAAAGAGGCAGAAGGCATAGGCAGAGACAGGCGGCGGAAAGAAAGAAGAGTCAGAAGGCATTCGCTTGTCTTGTACTGCGTACTCTCTTCTTAACACAGCCTGTACAACGGCTTTCCGCAGCAACAACTCCGATGCCTCTTCCTGCAAAAACCGCTTTCACTCTAATCAAAGTACTTGGAAAAGAAAACACTTGGGGTTGGGAATCTAGAGTTGAAGTCGGTCAGGGAAGGCGGAGGCTCACGTGCAGCGCGATAAACTCATCTGTTTCCTGCGTAGAAAACACAGCGGCATGCCTCAGTTAGAGTATTAGCACCTCATGAGATTTAATCTCCATTTGTATGAACAGCATATGAGCGATTCGTAATGCTACAGCGTTGAGGGAAGCATCCCGAAGCTTGGTGGTCACAACCGCTGCAAATGCCGGTGTAAGCGCCTTCATGCATGTAATTAGGGCAAATAGTTTCGGTATACTCGGGTCAAGCAAGCAGTAAAAAGAAAAGAAGCTACTGACCGTTTCGCGTCTTCGAACATATTCGTGAAGCAGAATGCAAACATCATCGATGGACAGAGCTTCCCAAAATGAGGGTGTGCCTTCAAAGCAGCACATAGCAACAGCAGCAGAATATTTATTATTCAAAGGAGTTTGGGTCCGAAGCTGAGGAGTTAAGGTCTAGCATCAGAAGTTTTCAAGGGGTTTGAAGCTGAGAAGAAAAGGAATGACGCCAGTCTCAACAATGAACAAACAGCCAACAGCAAGCAACAGGAGTGGAGATTACCCCAAACCACAGCAACTACTTCATCACGCAGATGTTGAACCGCAAAATCCTGAAACATACACAAATCCAATACATTTATTTGCCCTACAACCTCAAGCTTTCATCAACAACCCTGTTGAGGTTTTCACAGACTTGAGTGCCACTACAGTGTAGTGAAATCTGAATATATTTATGCCAGGATTTTGTGTTTCTGCCTCGGTATAGTGAAGAGCATTTGACGCACTTGACGATACTAGCTGCCAAGACAGAAAATTTAGAGTCAACAAGAATTGAATTATATCAGAAGAGCGCTAGGCCTTACAGGAAGACAAGATGCAAGGGGAGTGGATTTGTTTGCAGGACCGAGGGAATCAGCCTTATCTTGCCCCTCCCCCTGAAAAGACACGAAAACATAAATATACAACACTCTTAAGATTGCAATTTATTGTTTAATTTAATTTAATTATTTAATTTAATTTAATTTAATTTATTGCAGGGTGGGGTTCGGAGATGGCACTGACTTTCATGTGGAAGAGGCCAAAGGCCTTAGTAAGCGTTAAGCCGGATTTCTGTACGAAACCAAACACAAAGGCAGATAGCTAGGCTACCCTTCATGTAAGCGACTAGCAAACTAGCTAACAATCTAGCTAGCTAGCTAGCTAGCTAGCTGCCGTGGTAGCTAGTTAGCTGTTATCGTGGTTTGCTATGGGGATAGCAAGGGGTCTATCCGGGGTGATAGCTAACTAGTTAGTTATCCATATTCACTAGCTAGCTGACTAGCTAGCTAGTGAACCAGCGAACTAGAGGCTAGCAGGCTAGCAAACATATGATTGGCAGCATAACGCCTTAGCATACATTTGCCTTAGAACCCCTCTGCCGCAGCTCCACCTGTCTTCTAAACGTATCGGGTGCCCCGAGAGGCCAGGCGGTGATGTGTGCAGCTTCATTGTTGGCTTCTGTATCTGCTGCTGCTATGTCTGCTGCTGCTGCGTTGGCTGCTGCTGCAGCTCGTTCAACATGAAAGACCACAGCAGGATTGCCTCCTACGAAGGTAGAAAGGAGATCTGCAGCAACGAGAGAAAAACAAATAAAACGGCAGACAAAGCAAACAAATACTTTGCAGATAAGTACAATGTTTCAAACAAGTGCTCGTCCCTCAGCAAAGGCCAAACCTCCCCCCCCCCCCCCCCCCCCTTCCCCCCGGCTCCCCCAACAACACCACCACCATCAACAGGCTGCACCGTAAACCCTAAACCCTACATCCTAAACACCTAAACACACCTAAACAGAAACCCTAAACCCTACACTCAAACGCTGAACTCAACAATGAGCTCAAGCCATATACCATGAACCCAAACTGTAAACCCTAAACACTATCCTCAAACCCTAAACACAAACCCTAAACCCTAAACACAAACACTTAACCCCAGGGGCTTTGCCTATGTGCCATTTTATCTTTTCAAACCCTCGCTTCTGCAACACACCTTGAGGCAGAAGACTAAGACAGCAGACGGTGCAGCCTTGTTGAATATCTTCTTTTGTGTTTTTGCATTCGTTGAAAAGAAGGGCATCTGACAGACAGCGTGAAGATACAAAATTTGCAAATGTTTCATAGATAGGCAGCACGGTAGATAGTACGTATATATATATATATATATATATATATATATAATAGTACATATATAAAGATTGAAGTAGCGTATAAACGTATGAAGGATACCCCTCTATGCAATACTTGTCTTGTTATGCTGTCAACATTAGCGAAGTTGAAAAGAAATTGTTTTAATCATGTGCTTTGGCTTCACCATGAGAGACGAAGAGGGCAGCAAATCGCTGAATTATATCTCGAATTTCGAACTTTCGTAGCTGCACAGCAGAGCGGTCATTTGCTGCTGCTGCTGCTGCTGCTGCAGCAGCAGTAGCAGCATCAGCAACGGTAGTAGAAGCGGCAGAAGTAGCGTCACCAGTAGCAGAACCAGAAACAGCAATCGTGAGGGAGTCTGCTGCGGGGCCTAGCTGCTGAGTAATGAACTGTGAAGCAAAGGAACCACCGACGCCGCTGGAGCAGCACACACTTCGTTCACCTAGGTGTATATACACCTGAAAGATAAAATATGGAGAAAAGAGCAAAACTACACATTCCTCTTGCTCTTGATGGTTTTCTTCTGCAGCAACAGCCTCTGCTGCTGCTATTTTTTGAGATTGTGGCTTTTGCTGCTCGTTTCACGCAGTTTACCTGAGGTGTTTTCTGTGTGCAGAAGAGAGAGAAGGAGGCCCGAGCTGTGAAGTCACTCGAACTTAGGATTGCTTGTTGGTGATGTAGAGCGGGCGTATGCGGGGAAGCACAAGCTGCTGGCGTTTTCTTCTTGAGATTAAACGCTGTAACATTGAGGAAGATACACAATTTTCTAGCATTTCACGGGAAATTTGTTATTTTTGCCCGTTAAAGAGTGAGGGATGGCTACAAAAGACAAAAGATGACTCGAAACATGGCTGTTGCATTCAAATTTCGTTTGAACAAACCAGGCGTACATACACCTGAGACTCACCGTTTGAAGCGGCAGCAAGGCAAATTGGCGGAAACCAGGGCTTCATTGCACATATCTTTAGAGATTTTTTAGGACGATGAACCCTCTTTTCCTGTTTTTTTCCCGTTATACTTGGAATCAAAGAGAAAATACAGGAAATAATTTTGGTTTCAGGTGCAGACACTACCTGAGTTGCGCCGGCTGGCTCCCACCGTCGTTGGAATTTGAGAAACAGAGTCTTCTGACTAAGGAAACCTTACCCTATTATGGCGAATAGTACAATATAAGTATACCTGACAATATATATTTAACGAAATGAGGCTCCAAATAGATGTAACACACGTAATAGTGATACGCTGGATTGCCAACCCCTCAACGGGGGGCCCCCAAGGGCCCCCAGCTCATTGTTGTGCTGCTGCTGAGACATCCAGTTCTGGCCTATTCAACCCTTTTGTGCTTAGTGCTGATCACAATAATCAGTTTTCATGAAAAGGAGAAGTGTATTTCGAGAGAAGGAAGGGGATATCCCTTCTCGAAACGTCAAGACCGTTCTAAAGTGTCTGTACAGGAAACGCATGTACCTCCAGCTACCCATAAATATATTGCGGCTAGCTGCAGCTTGGGATGCAACTAGCTACTACCATGCCGCTACTTGCCCCTACGGGATCAACAAACCCGTCCAATATACTCCCTGCACTATGCTGCAGATGCACCCAGAAACACAGAAGAGCGGGGGAGGCAATCTTTTCTGAAAAGTATTAGTGAGAAAACCTCCACGGCGGCTCAGCTCACAACTGGGTAGACTAGACAGGCAAAGCCAGCCCGAGGCCATCCCCTACACTAACCCTTCCTGCTGCGGTATTCTGGTCTGCCTGAAGCAGGCAGCATATGCTTTTCTTACCTGCGTACAGGCTGGCTCATGGTGGCCAGTATATAAGCGATTAACAGTTTTATACAGCATTATCACTTCATGTATCAAAAGAGAGTTTGATTTTGCTTACGTGTGTGGCATTTGCCTTATAGAGAGGGTCCAGCTGCTACAAGCTGTATATGGAATTCAGCTGATGTGAGGTGTACGTAACTCACTTCCAACCATGAGATTCAACCTTGATTCAAACAACGGCACTCTCGTATACAAAAGGGTTGCCGGATAGCAACGGACTGAAGGGCGCGCTGGTGTATTATAGGCCCGTTTCTCGCAATGGGTGAATTTTGCTGGGTATAGAATCAGAAATAGAGCACAAGCGTGAGGCTGGGGCATTCAGCATGAGCGTAGACCTAGGGATGGATCGAGGCGCTCCCTTTGTGTTGACATCAAGGTGCCTCATAAATTCACGCCAGAAGGAGCGGAGTCACGGGAACCGGGCTTCGGTTCCCCGTGAGAAATAGTGCTATCAGGAAAAGCTTGGAGGTTCCAGCCAGTGAATAGTAAACAGTAGAGCCGCCTATTCTGTTGTAACTAAACTCGGGAGAACGATGGAGTGGGCGTATTTGCTGAGCTTATCCACAACAATGTAGATGCTATCTGCGCTCATCGCGGAAGGCTTCCACAATCGCCGTTACGGTATCCACGTTACGGAAATGTTGTGCAGTAGCTCTTGTATAATGACCATCGCCGCGCCCTCCCTTCCACTAAGAAAGATTCCAACGCCAACATTAGTTGTTCGGGAGCCTTTTGAAGGCACATGCGCAACACCAGGCACACAAAGAATTCCTCCTTTGGAGCTGGATTGGGCCACCCATCATATATGGGCGGAGGCATTCCTCATTATTAGTTTTGGTGCAGAAACATCTTTAGCTGGATGGGGTACGGATCCTCCACTTGTTTTACTGTGCGATGATGGGGAGGCTGCAAACGGAGGTTGTTAGCAGCCTGCGCACCGCAGGGCGCATGTAGCATTCTCCACGTGATAATGGTACTTTTATCCCTACTTGCTGGCAGGCTCACTACGTAGGAGCACGTAAGTATTTAAGGACAGTCAACAGTACAGGCTACATTGATAGGGTTACTGGCTGTGCTTGCATGTGAAGCTGCCTTGTAGCCCTAGATACAGGATGGTGCACTACAGCGCACGACAGGCCTGTCCGTATCCCCACCAGTGAAGGTCCTAGGGTAGCTGCATCGAGTAGGCTTGGTGGCTGGAGTGGAGGGTAGCTGCTTTTAACAGACTCTTTCTTCATGCATTTGGCTGTGCTTCAGCTCTTGAGGGGCCATGGCTAAGATAAAGGACTCTAGTTACAGCGCATCCTAGTCGGTCTCATTGTGCAAGGGGAGAAAAAGGCTGAAGAATTGATAAAGATCAATCAGAGATTGCCGACTTTCCATGTTTTCCTTTGCAGAGTGTCTCCTCTACTATTCACTGCAGTGCATCACGCCTCCCTGATGTAGAGGCGAGGTTATCTGCCCGTCTCTGCCCCGATGAACCCTATGGGGCATGCATCGAGGGGTTTCCACCTTAGCTGAGCCACGCATTGAAGCGCAGTGGAGTGGAGTGAAAGGCTTGAGAAGAGAGTGCTCCCCAATACAGCTAACTTCCGCTCAAGCCTCCAGGTGACCTGAGTAATATCGTCCGAAGGGATTGGGAGCTGTGGGTGCGGGGATGTGTTGGCCTTTTGCCACAAGCTGCGATGGAGTTTGCGGTTTACTGCAGCAAGTGCTGCAGCACAGCCCCACATGCATGTACAAGCAACTTCTTCCTTCGTGCATGCGTAATAGCATCATAGACTGTAGTTCAGATAATTGTTGTTAAACACTTATTTGGACATACATAGTTAACCTGCAGACGAGTAGATATACGATTACTCACATCTGTAGTGAAGGCTGCTGAGGGCTGAGACTACCATTCAGTTTATGTATACTACTTACTTAAGAGCATTATATCTCCACTTATCTGCTAAGCTCAGCCTCTGTCCCTTAAAACAGCCCCAAACCATCGAAACATCCCATGTCAGGGTTTAATTTATGAAAGTAGAATAATAATGATAATAATAGTGAGGTGATAGCCGACGGCGGACCAACGCCTCGGCAGCAGCTGTAGGCTTACATCCCCGCATTCTGTAGATTCTTTTCGGGTTAATTGATTAATATTAGCTTTATATTAATTAATTTATTTCGAATAACTATTTTCAATGCTCCCCCCAATAACAGGAAATCAAGCAGCCGAACTCGTCCCGCAATGCTGTGCTAGCGTATCACAACATCCAGCAGACCTCACTACAACTATGGTTGTATCTATGAAGACAACTACATTTTCAGTATCATATAATAATAAAAACTGTTGGTTTATCCCTCTGTTGTCGCTTGTTTTCTTCTTACGGATAGTGTTTGAAGATACTTGCTGGGATCGTCGGGTGTACGTACACCGGGCGTTTGGCGTTTGTGGGCAGCATATTGAGTTGCTTATATGGCTGGTGACAGGATTGTTATTTGTATCTGTGTTGATGTTTCTAATGTATTACTTTGATTTTATATTATATTATTGTATGTATTTGAAGAATAATCAGGTTAATTTGCTTGAAATAGAAGAAATTGTTGAGGGGAGCGTTCCTATGTATGGGACTGGCTAGTCTCGATATGTTGGCTTTTAGTGTTTGCTTTGGATGGTGCGAGGGTTTTATTTCTCATCAGTTTAAGAAGAATTGAATTAATATATTGTGACTACATAATATAACATGTTTTAATATCTATTAATCTGTTTTCATGCAGAAAGAAAGAAAGAAAGCTCGCTGCGTCTGCTGGCACCGACAGCGGAGAGCACGAGGCCTACAGCAGATGCGGAGGTGTTTTATTTGAAACATAAAATTTATCTATTTTTGTTTATTTTGGGGTTTGTCTTTGATAATAATGGGAGGAAGACGCTGGAATATACAAAGGGGGGGCTTATTTTGGCTCTCCCTCCTGGTTGGCACATGCCCTCAGGTGTATATACACTGTACAAAACAGGTAGAATCCTACCATGCAGGTCCTTGGCCTCTCCAATCAGATTATTTAACTCAAATCACAGGAGATACACAGACGGATCCCTATCGTTTCGGCCAGGGTTTTATTGATGAGCCAAGTCTTCCTGTATTAGAGCCTACCCTAGCACCTCCAATAACAGCAGCATCATTAGCAGGAGCAGCAGGAGCAGCAGGAGGAGCAGGAGCAGCAGCAGCAGCAGCAGGAACTGGTGTTTCTGTTTCTCCTCCTGCGTCTCTTGTACAGAAAAACTCGAGATGGAGGAGGGCCCTTACAACGAAACAAGTTAAGATATCTGCAGCAGGGTTGTTAGGTTTATTGCTTCTATCTGTTGCAGCAATTAATTCTACTATGAAAAGTTTATCAAATAAAAGAAACAAAGAAGGTGAGACAGAGTTAACAGCAGCAGAAAAAGCAGCAAATGCTGCGCGACAGCAATTAAGATATATTCAAGATTGTATGCCTGCAGCAGAAACACTAGCTGACATTATAGGCGATACAGCAACACAAGAAAGTATACAAACAATTAAAAATAAAATTATGTATATAGATATGAAATCAATATCTCCTTCTACTGCATCTGAATTAACAGATGATGCGTATACGGTTTTAGGTGTATTACCAGCAGCAGCATCAACAGCAGCAGAAAAAGTAAGATGTGCATTTAATCGTATTTCTAAGGGAGAAATATTAAAAGAGATTGACGAAATATCATATACACAAGTAGCAGCAGAACAACATGTAGGAGCTGATGTTGAACCATTTGTGGGGTTTATTCGATCCGTTCAAGATAGTCTATCAACACTGTATTCACGTTTTCACGAGACAGAGATATGGATAGATGATTTGCTGCAGCAGCAGCAGCAGCAACAGCAGCATCAACCAATAGGTTTTAGGGGCAGAGAAGATGCGTATTTACTGCAGCAAACAGCCGCAGCTTTGAACTGTTTACAAACAACAAATAAGATAAGAGCCAAAACATTAACAGCAGGTTTAGAAGCTAGAAATGTTCTTCTTCAATCATTTAAAGTTGTTGTTGCATCGAAGAGAGAAGCTGCTGCTGCTTTCATTCACGGAGAGTTGAATCTAATACAGGCATATGCAGCACTTCTACGTAATGGTGTAGATCAGCAGCACCAGCAGCGGAAGCAGCAGAGGCAGAAGCAGCAGCAGCAGCAGCAGCAGCAGAAGGGGGAGGAGGGGATAGAGGAGATATGGGATCTTGAAGCCGAAGCAACATTATCTAAAGCTGAAAAGATAGCAGCAGATATATCGCGTTATTTAGAAGAGCATATCAATCATGTCAATTCTATACAAGATGGTTTAGATATAACAGACGTACAACAAGCTTCGATTAAAGCCTCTGCTTGTGAGCAGCAGCTAGAAACAAACATAGGGAACTGTTGGGAACTGTTGCTGTCTCTAGTGTCTCCTGAACAGGAGCTTGATATGCAGGGAAAAGATATTATACAGAGAGCAGCTAACAATATAAGCAACAGAATCGAGCCAAAACGTACTGATCTAAAACGTGTTTTAGAAGAAACTAAGAGATATGAGCAGCAACTGCAGCAGCAACAGCAGCAGCAACAGCAGCAGCAGCAACAGCAGCAGCAACGATTACAAGAAGAAAAACACGACACAGAAGATGTTGCTTCACAGGAATATATAAATAGTAATCTAAGGGCAGGTCTTATAGAAGAGATTCTATTAAGGATAGAAGATGCAGAAGAATTAATACAAAATATTAATATTGAATTAGAAAGTATAAAAGCAACAAATATAAGAACTGACGCATTTCGTTCTTTGCATAATGCTTCAGAAGATTCTGGAAGGCTTTTAGGTGTATGGACAGCTACTCAATTAAAATTAAATAGTTATAGGCTTGCTCTTCAATTAAATGATGAGCTAGAAACAATTGATAGACGTAGATTGATAGCCCTTCAAACACTATCAAACAATCAGAATCATATACTCGATAGTGTGCAGCTTCAAAACCTCAATGATAAATGTATAGAATCAATTAAAGATGGAAGAACAGCAAATAATGTATGGGATGCTGCTGCTGCTGCAGCAACTCTTCGTAGTGTTACAGATCAACTTGAAGATGCTGCTTTTGCTGCTATTCAATTACCGAACCCACACAATTGATTTGATTGATTTGATTTGATTGATTGATTGATTGATTGATTGATTGATTGATTTGATTGATTGATTGATTGATTGATTGATTGATTGATTGATTGATTGATTGATTGATTGATTAGATAAACAGTTATTGCTGGAGGGGATATAGTACAGTGAATCGAAGAGATAGAGAGAAAAGAAACGAGATAGATACAGAAACAGAAACAGAGACAAAGAAAGAAAGAGAGAGAGAGAGAGAGAGAGAGAGAGAGAGAGAGAGAGAGAGAGAGAGAGAGAGAATGAAAAGAAGTTGATGTTCTAAACTCTTTTACTTTTATTGATATAATAAAAGATAATAAACAAACAAATAAAAAATAATAAACAAACAAACAAACGCT
>OY986954.1:990631-998131 GCA_963920595.1 Eimeria praecox
AAACTGATGATGATTGAATAAGTAGTGGCTTTTGTTTATTTCGTCTCTTTCTTTCTTTTTCTTTTTCTTCTTTTTCTTCTTTTTCTTTTTTTCTTTTTCTTTTTTTATTTTTCTTTTTTTCTTTTTCTTTTTCTTTTTTTCTTTTTCTATTTCTTCTTTTTTTATTTCTTCTTTTTCTTGTTTTGTTTTGAAAGCAGCAAATTCAATAAGTTGAATTAACTGTGGTAGTATATACACTACGTGTTTGCTGTGCTGTATGAAGTTGGAGATTTTCTTTCTTCTGTTTGTTTGTAAACAGAAGAAGAAGATAAAATATATAATTGTTTATTAATTCTCTCCTCCTTTGTCGCTGCATGCAACAGAAAGGAAAGGGGTTTGTATCCTTACATTGGGGCTGTATGCTTTGCTGCTATTTGCTGCTGCTGCAGCAGCAGCAGCAGCAGCAGCAGCAGCAGCAGCAGCAGCAGCAGCAGCAGCAGCAGCAGCAGCAGCAGCAGCAGCAGCAGCAGCAGCAGCAGCAGCAGCAGCAGCAGCAGCAGAAACCGAATCTGTCCTTGTCTCATCTCTCTTGTCTTCTCATCATCACCACCAACATCTTCTGCTGCAGCATGCTGCAGGCCTAGAGAGAGAAGGAGAAGCTGAAATGTTTCTTTGTTGTTTTATATTATATATTATATTATATATATTTCTATGATATTTATTGTGCTAAGGGCTCGGGGGTCTTGGGCTTATAAACAGAGGACTCTACTTATGTATAGATAGTATTTATGAGCAGATATATAAATATAAATATACAGATATGCAAATATATGTGTATATATATATATCTTTTAATATATATATTTATACTTTTAATTATATTTAAATGTATTAATATATACACTTCAAGGTGTATGTGAATGTACAAGAAGAGTACTGGGGCCACCGCCGGCTGCTTGCCTTGCAATAAGATAAAAAAGACGAAATGCTCATAAAATTTGATATTATTTTGAATATTAATTAAAATAAATATAATTTAAAAATTAATTTCATAATTTACATGTTTAAATATCTCTTCCCACTGTATCTCCATCTATTCCACCGGTTCATCATGCATCCTCAACTCCATCCGGGCTGAGATACTCGCGAATCTATGGATTAAATCAATTTAAATATATTTAAATACGATAATTTTATGAATTAAATGTTTTAATTTTAAAAATTAAAAGGGAAAATGAAAGGTTTCTTCTTATTTATTCATGTTATAATGCTCTTGCAGTAGTCGTGCTACCTGCAGCGGTTCAACCCAACGGCTGCTGTATAAGATAGATAAACAATTGATTTCTCTCTGTTTTCGGGGGCTTTAAAAGTTTCTTCTACCTTTTTAAGGGTTTTAAAAGGGTAAAAGTATTCTGATTTTCTGTCTCCCGTCAGGTTTCAACTGCGGTGTATATACACCCCGATTGCTTGCAATGCACGACGGTGGGAAGGTTGTTTAGTTTCACTGCTTTCTTCTGTTCGAACTTCTACGATATCCGACATTTTTGCCTCGAATTTCGAGCATTTTCAGGTTATTTACGTTTATTTTCTTTTTTCATGAGTCCATGTATCGTGGAAGCTAGATCAGGCGCAGGTTTCGAGAGGAAGAATATTTAGTATGGCCGTCGTGTTGAAGGAAAGCTTTGAATACATCTAATATTCTTGACATTTCCAAGTGTGGGATATACATAGATACACATATATATATTTATACAAATATATTTATATTGATATATTTATATGTATAGATAGATATAGATATATTTGAATTGCCTGTACACCCCACCACCATGGAGGTTTCGGAGGTCAGCGGGGCAGGTATTGCCACAATAGCTTTTATTTGGGAAGAGATATTCAGCAGTCTTGCAGACTCTGCAAGTAGTTTGAAAGGTTTAGGTTTCTCACCCCTAGGTGAGTGTCTTATAGCCTTTGCAGCTCCTCTATTACAAGCTGCAACCTACGGTATTTTATTGTGTTTACATTGTGTTCTCTTCACCATAGCTGTTGTACATCCAAGAGGTTCTTTATGTTTATTACCAAGGCCTTGTGATGCTCCCCCTGATATTCGTGAAGTTGAAATTAGATGTATTCAATGGGCTTGCATAGGCCTCTACATAACTACTTGTGTGTTGCTTACGAAAGTACTTATCCCTCTATCTCTTCCTTTTCAACATCTTTATACAGTTTAGTGCTTAACACATCCAACAATATTTACAGGTATAATGAAGTAGCTGAAAGCAGCAAAAAAAAGAAGAAACTAAGAAAATCATCATTTTCTTATTCTCTCAATAACAAAGAAAACAAAAGAAAAACAAATTAAACAGTATTCTCTATCTTCTCCAAAACTTCAGAAACTCTGCATATATATATATATATATATATATATATATATATTCAAGTCTTTTTTCTTCATATAAGGAATGCAAAAATCAGGTAGCTTCAGTTATTTGCTTTGTTTTCGAAGAAGAGGAGAAGAGATGCTTTCAGCTATATACATTATATATATATATATATATATATATATATATATATATAAAGTTTTTATAAATTCATATATGTATAAGTATTTATAGGGATTTATCTTCTTTTCCGTATGAACGGCGTCTTCGTCTTTTGTTGCTGGAGACAGAATCTGCAGGTTTATATTCTGGTGTACGTACAGCTGAAATCGCAGCAGCTTTTAGAAGCTGCTTCAGCATGCATGCATGCATCATTCGGTGTTGAAGAAGACTCTCTGTCTCTGCAATTCAACTAGAAAAAACAAAAAAAACAAAACTTACGGGGGGATACTCTAGAGCCGCCTTCTCCCCTGTATATATATATATATGTATATATATATATATATATATATATATATATATATATATATATATATATATATATATATAGATTTATCTATTTCTATATATCTATATCTATACATAGATATCTATATCTATGTATATATCTATATCTATATCTATATATAGATATAGATATATACATGCTCCTAATCAACTGTTTATTATGTTTTTTATGCAGCGTTAGGTTATTTGGTAGAAACAACAATAATCGCTTTAACGAACATCCATACACTTCAGGTGTATTATATTTATGTATATATATATATATATATATACATTTATTATATATATATATATATAATTTAAATATAATAGTATATATAATATATATTGTATGTATTATATATTTATAGATATACACGCTACAGATACAATATAATGCAGATCTGCTGCATGCATAGGCTATGTATCATTTACTCTAAATTAAGTGTGGTTTCTACAAAGTATACTCTATAGAAATATACCCTAAGTATAATATAGTCTATATATAACTAATAGATATAGAATATAATCCCTAATATATATATATATATATATATATATATATATATATATATATAACATACATATAACACAGCTTGTTAGCTATTCTAAAAATCTACGCTACGAAAAACTACTGCTTGTTGTTGTATGAATATAAAATAATAAAGGATAAATAAAAACAAAAACAAAAAAAACTAAAACTGCTCAGGTGTCTGTACACCTCATTTGCTGAAGATAAGCAGGAAGACAAAAGTAAATGTATCCCTAACAAAAGAAGAGTTGAATAAGCAAATAAATAAATAAATAAATAAATAAATAAATAAATAAATAAGTAGATAAATAAGTAAATAATAATAATTGAAGTAAGTTCAACTTTTGCTGCTTTCTCGCCTGCACAGTGGCAATCCTACAATGAAAGACAGCAGCAGAAAAAAAGATAAGAGGAAAGAGAAGAAAAGATATTAGCTGTAGCAACTCGAATACAACAGCCCGTCTATAAATATATTTATGCTTGCATGCGGTATTTCTCTATGTAAAAAAAAAGAATATGTAGTGGCGAGCGGTGTACATACACCGCAGCTCACAGCTATCTTCGGTGTAGCAGCGTTGGAAGAAAAAGTAGAAGAAAAGTAGAAACAGAGAGAAGAAAAGAACTTAGAAAAAGTTAGAAAGAAAGAAAGAAAAGAAAGAAAGAAAAGAAAGAAAGAAAAAAATAAGAAAAGAAAGAAAGAAAAAACAAAGAAGACAAATCTTCTACTGATAGAGACTCGTCTGTTTCATAATCGCCATGAACTCCTCGAAACTGACTGCACAAAATATAAAGAGAAAATAAACCCTAAACCCTAAACCCTAAACCCTAAACCCTAAACCCCAAACCCTAGACCCTAATTTTTTCATTTTCTCTTCAGTAAATGCACCACAACACTGCAAATTCGTTCGTTAATAAGACAAAGACTTCATCGTAAACACAAAATAAAACCTCAAAAACATACAAACAAGTTTGTTAAATGTATTACTGCTATCTACACAAGAAAAATGCTGTATGCCAACGAATAATAAGAACTAAGGCACCTAAACGCTCTCCCTAAAGGAAATTTGATGATTGTGTGTAATATTTAAACAAATAATTAAAATAATAATATAAAAAATATAAATAAAAAATACAAATTAAAAATAATTTGAAAAATAACCTCACTCTCGCCATCCATATCTCGATCAAATTCATCGATCATAGCTTGCAGTTCTTCATCAGACAAATTTTCTCCCTGAAAATGAAAAAAATATAAAAATATAAACAATAAATCAAATAAAGTATTTAAATATAAAATAATCCATGAATGAAATACAAATATCAACACGCTTTCTACTTTTTCATAGAAATCTGAGGTGTACGTACACCTGAAAATCCTTCTACATATATATTGTTTATTCAACAATATATATATAGAGGTGCCTATACACCTGAAATAATTCTACATATATATATATATATATATATATATATATATATATATATTGTTTTTTCAACAATATATATATATATATAGGTGCCTATACACCTGAAATTATATATATATATATATATATATATATATATATATATATATATATATATTGTTTATTCAACAATATATATATAGAGTTGCCTATACACCTGAACTTTATGTGTAGATATTCTCACCAATTCTCTCGCAACTCTTCTTAGATTTTTCACAGATATTTTTCCAGTATCATCATCATCGAAAAGATGAAATGCTTTCCGCATTTCTTCTGATGGATCGCGATCAAGATATTTCTGTGTCACTGAGTTTATTCAAACAAACAACACATATCAAACACAGGATTATATATATATATATATATACATATATATATATATATATATAATAATAATAATAACGATAATAATAATAATAATAACAATGATACGATATAATAATAATAAAAAATAAGAAAAATATGATATGGCCATAACAACAATAATAATAAAGATATTGTCATAATAATAATAATAATAATAATAATAATAATAAGAAAGATATATAATAAGAATAATAAGTTTAAAGAAAAATACATGCAAGAAAAACAACAAAAAATATTATAATTACACTCATGATATATCCCTGCAATTAGAACAGACTCTTCTTCCCTCTAAATAACAAAACAGCTGACATATATACATATATATATATATATATATATATATATACACTTACTATATCATATATAATATAGATAATATATATATATATATATATATATATATATATTATATATATTACATATATACTATATATCGTAGCATATTTCACACAAATACGCTTATATATATATATATGAAGAGAAAGATAATCTCTGAGTATGCAAAACAAAACTCGACATCAACAAAACCAACAACAGCTCTCTGTTCTCCATCCCCCTAAACCCTAACCCCTAAACCCTAAACCCTAAACCCCAGACCCTAAACCCTCTATTCTTACTAATTTCTTCGAAATCGCTCTGAGATATAAACCCAGTATTTTGTTTATCGTACGCTCGCATGATTTCTTGTACTTGCGCCTTCTTAACTTCGAAGCCAAGAGCCCTCATGGCAACCTAAGAATATAATATTTATATTATATTAATATAATATTAATATAATATTAATATTATATTATTATTATATTAATATTATATTATTATTATATTAATAGTATATTAATATTATATTAATATTATATTAATAGTATTTTGATATAATATTAATATTATATTAATATTATATTAGTATTGGTATAATATTAATAATATTATATTAATAATATATTCTTAGGTTGCCATGAGGGCAATATAATATAATAATATTTAATTAATATAATATTAATATTATATTAATACAATATTAATGTAATATTAATATAAAATTAATGTAGTATTAACATAAAATTAATATAATATTAGTGTAATATAAAAATAATATTAATATTGTATTAACATAATATTAATATAATATTAATATTAATCTAATAACTGTAGAGTAATTATACAATAATATAATTATTGTAACAGTAATACTTATTCTATGTTAATATAATATTAATATTAATATAATAATAATATAATAATTATTCTAGTAATAATTCCATATTAATATAATGGTAATATTAATATAATAATTATGATGCAGTAATAACTATATTAATATAATCTTAATATAATCTTAATATAATCTTAATATAATCTTAATATAATATTAATATATATTAATACAATATAATAATTATTTTAATAATAATTATTATACTTTAAGGGCTATTCATATATTCTTTCCTCATGCTGTAACAACAAACGCCATCGAGAGAGAAAGAAACAAACAAACAAAAATAAACAAACATATAAATAAACAAACATATAAATAAACAAACATATAAATAAACAAGCATATAAATAAATATAAATCAAATAGTAAACAAACATATAAATAAACATAAATAAAATAATAAACAAACAGATAAACAAACGAAAGGGGGGACAGACACATAGACAGATAAAGACAAAGACAGAGAAAGAGAGAGAGACAGACAGATAGAGAAAAAGACAGACAGAGACAGAGATAGAAAGAGACAGAGACAGATAAAGACAGAGACAGAGACAGAGACAGAGAACGAGACAGATAAAGACAGATACAGATACAGATAGAGGCAAAGACAGATAGATAGATAGATAGATAGATAGATAGATAGATAGAGAGCTCGAATAAAAGAAGAGAAGAAGTGAAACAACAGAATTACCTTCAACTCATGATAATCCATTTTTCCTGTTTTCTCCGAATCGAAAAGTTGAAAGGCTTCTTTAATTTCTATCTTCTGCTCTTCTCGCAATTCTCTTCTACGCCCTCCTCGGGGCCCTGACGCTGCTGTTGCTGCTACACGGGGCCCCCCAAAGGCAAGAGGGGCTCCTATTTCTGTTTTTCTACTCATGTTTAAGAAGAAAGATGAAGAAATAGACGAAGAGAGAGGAATATAATAATATATATATATATATATATATATATATATATATATATATATATATATAAGTAAAGATCTATACTAAGAGCTGAAAGAAGAAAGAAAGAAAGATAATATATTGATGTGTATAAACAAACAAATATACAATATACTTCTCCCTAATGGAA
>OY986954.1:1003131-1005631 GCA_963920595.1 Eimeria praecox
GAACGACTGCCTTGAGCAAACCCTAAACCCTAAACCCTAAACCCTAAACCCTAAACCCTAGTGTCTGAGGTGTATATACACCGGAGGATTTGAAAACAGTGTTTATTATCTTTTTATTGTACTCGAAGCCTCCATATCTAGAGGCGAAGACAAACCCTAGGATGTACAAACCCTAATTGTAAACCCTAGTGTTTTATCTAAACCCTAATGAAAGGGTTTAGAGAGGCCCTCGCCTCTCTTTAAATAATTAAGAACACAGTGTCAGTGGCTTCTTCATAAAATGCACACAAAATAAATAATAAAAATAGCTGAAAAAGAGTGAAACAAACATTAAACATAGAAACAAATAGAAACAAATAGAAACAAACAAATATAAATAAAAGATTTAAATGCAGACAGAGTTGAGGAGAAACATTAGAACAGAAAAAACAAACAAAAAAATAATAAAAAATATAAAAAAAACAAAAAAAATACGAAAAAAACAAAGAAAGAAATGTTTGAGTTCTCTCTCGATATTGAGGTGTACGTACACCTCAGCGGGTATGGTATGACGATGTCAGATAATTAATTAAGGAGTTTAATCAATTAAATTAAATTAAATTAAATTAAAATAAAATAAAATAAATTAAAATAAATTAAATTAATTAATTTAAATATAATTTAATTAATTAAACACTCCAAATAGAAGCAGAGATCGATGCCTACATTCTACAAGCTCCGTGTTGCTCTAAACCCTAAACCCTAAAAACCCTAAACCCTAAACCCTAAACCCTCGAAACCCTAAACCCTCAAAACCCTAAACCCTCCAAACCCTAAACCCTAAACCCTAAACCCTAGTTGATGTTTATTTCTCTGCTGTGTATCGAGATTGTACGGAGTTTGTTTTGTTTGTTTCTTTCAGCTTCAAATAACTCGCTCATAATTAATTAGGGTTTAGGGTTTAGGGTTTAGGGTTTAGGGTTTACGAAAAACAAAATATATTACCAAATATATTTCTTTATTATATTTCAAATATCAAAGACAAACAAAACACGAAAACTCAGGATGCTCTCGACGCAGCAGCAGCAGCAGCAGCAGCAGCAGCAGCAGCAGCAGCAGCAGCAGCAGCAGCAGTTCTTCTATAGAAACAAATTATGTGTTTTTTTTAATTAATAAAAACAAATAAACAACAAAATAAATTATTAATTTGTTTAAAAACAACTACAGAGCTTAGATCTTTTCAATCCTATTGCTCGATTAGGGTTTAGGGTTTAGGGTTTAGGGTTTAGGGTTTAGGGTTTAGGGTTTAGGGTTTGAGGGGCCCCCCTGTGTATTGTACATCGAATTTAAATTTTGTGTTTAGTTTTTATTTTTAAAATTATTTTTCGTATTTTATTTTTATTTAAGTTTTATATTTAGCTGCATATTATAAACAGATTTACTATATGCCATGATCCTAAACCCTAAACCCTAAACCCTAAACCCTAAACCCTAAACCCTAAACCCTAAACCCTACAATGCAGGGTTTAGGGTTATATCGTCTTCCCTCTCTTCTGTTTGCATCTCGCATTCCTCTCCGTTGCATGCGAGGGCCAATATTAACATTGGAGCTGCCTATACACCCGAGACAACAACAACAACAGCAGCAGCAGCAGCAGCAGCAGTTAGCTTTTGTATATGAAAGGCTGAGGTGTACATACACCTCAGCCTTCCCAATTATCCCTACTAAAACATTTAAACAATTTGCTGCAGCAAAAGAAAATAAATTTAGATTTGATGATGTTAGATCTAATATCATATCTGAGCTGCCTGTACACCCCAACGTCTCAGCCGCTGCTGCTGCATACTACAGCAGCAGCAGCAGCAACAGCAGCAGTAACACCAGCGACAGCAACAGCAGCAGCAGCAACAGCAGCAGTAGCAACAGCAACAGCAGCAATAGCAGCAGCAGCAACAGCAGCAGCAGCAACAGCAGCAGCAGCAGCAACAGCAGCAGCAGCAGCAGCAACTCAACTCAACACTTTGATACAGAAGAAACAAACTCTCAAACTCCTCAACAATACGCAGCAGCAAAAAGGTAAAAATATACAAACACAGCAGCAGCAGCGGCAACAGCAGCAGCAGCAGCAACAGCAGCAGCAGCAGCAACAGCAGCAACAGTAGCAGCAAAAGCAGCAGCAACAGCAGCAGCAGCAGCAGCAGCAGCAATTTAATGATTCGCCGCAGATGTTTTGTTGAATGTACGCGCAGATTAGTGAAGGAAGAATTTAGACGCCCTGTAGGACTTTGGCTCCTCGGTGCGTCTAGGGTCTAGGGTTTAGGGTTTAGGGTTTAGGGTTTAGGGTTTAGGGTTTAGGGTTTGGGGTTTAGGGTTTAGGGTTTGTGTTGTTAGGGAGCACTTGTTGGTTATTAGTTTTAATATTATTTGGGGGTTTAGCTCGTTTAACAGAGAGTGGTTTGTGCTGAGTAGGATGATTAGGGTTTAGGGTTTAGGGTTTAGGGTTTAGGGTTTGTGTTGTTA
>OY986954.1:1023131-1025631 GCA_963920595.1 Eimeria praecox
TATATATATATATATATATATATATATATATATATATATCTTTATTATATTATTTATTATATAAATAAATAATAATTATATAAATCTGTATATCTATATATAGAACATAAACAAAATACAAATATTAATAAAATACATAAAAAACAAACAGATGCAAAACCCTAAACCCTAAACCCTAAAGCCTAAGCCCTCAGCTCAAAGCTTCTCTCAACCCAAACCCTAAACCCCCTAAAACCCTAAACCCCTAACCCCCCTAAAACCCTAACCCCCCTAAACCCCTATCCCCCCTAAACCCCTAACCCCCCTAAAACCCTAACCCCCCTAAAACCCTAACCCCCCTAAAACCCTAACCCCCCTAAAACCCTAACCCCCCTAAAACCCTAACCCCCCTAAAACCCTAACCCCCCTAAACCCCTATACCCCCTAAACCCCTAACCCCCCTAAAACCCTACCCCCCCTAAAACCCTAACCCCCCTAACCCCACTAAAACCCTAACCCCCCCTAAAACCCTAACCCCCCCCTAAAACCCTAAACCCCCCTAACCCCCCTAAACCCCTAACCCCTCTAAACCCCTAACCCCTACTTGTAAGTATTTATCTATAAACATGAAAGCATTCGGGACATTGCTGTCTCCTAAATGTATAACCGAAGAACCGATCCAACCCTGCGTTTTTCGCTGAGTTCGTTCAACAATTATACGAATTGCTCGTAATACGCGAGGGGCTTCTTGAATCCTAAACACAAAAACCCTAAACCCTAGATAGAATAGATACAATAGATATAATTGATATAATTGATATAATTGATATAATAGATATAATAGAAACAATAGATACAATAAACCCTAAATTTTATATACAAAAAAAAACATATACAAATATATTACAATAAAACAAAAATTCAATATAGCAAATACCCTAAACCCTAAACCCTAAACCCTAAACCCTCAAACCCTAAACCCTCAAACCCTAAACCCTAAACGCTAAACCCCTCAAACCCTAAACCCTAAACCCTCAAACCCTAACCCCTCAAGCCCTAAACCCAAACCCCTCAACCCTAAACTCAAACCCCTCAAACCCTAAACCCTAAACCCTCTACCCCTCAAACCCTAAACCCTAAACCCTCTACCCCTCAAACCCTAAACCCTAACCCCTAACCCCTAACCTGTGTAGTCCCTGTCCTGTGTCTCTGAGTCTGTAAGGATTATTCGGATGCAGCAGATCTGCCTCAGCTAAGGACCATAGAAGATATATCTCCGATAGAATCTCATTCCATAGAGTGAGAGATTGTAGGACGTATAAATACTGACGGCTGAGACATAAAATAGAATAAAATAAATAATAATATAATTAGTAATTAAAAAAATTTAAAAGAAAAAGAAAAGAAAACAAAAAATATAAAATAAAAAAAAAATAAAATTTTTTGGTTCATCAGGTGTATGTACACCCCAATTAACCTATAAGAAGATTTGTAAATATATTAATTTATTAATTTAATTATAAATTAAATATATAATTAATTAATTAATTAATTAATTAATTAATTAATTAATTTTATTATTTTATTTTATTAAAAAAACAGAAAGTATTGACTTAACTTGTACAGACAGAAAAATGAAGATTTGAGTAATAAATAAATTTAAAAAATATATAAAAAATAAATAAATAAATAATAATTAATAATAATAATAATAAATAATAATAATTATTAGTAGTAATAAATAAACAAATAAATAAATAAAATTAATGAAGATCAACCTAGGAGAGTGTGTTAAGTCTAGAACAATCATAAAAAAAAATAAAAAATAATAATAAAACAAATAAAGTAAGCAATTAAACAAAACAAACAAAACACAATAAAAATAAACAACTGAAGTAAATAAAACAAAATAAAATAAATAAAATTATATACATATATATATATATATATATATATATATATATATATATATATATATATATATATATATATATATATATAACCTGTGTGAGTGTAAATCTCGAAAAAAAACATAAATAAATCAAATACATAAAATAAAAACACACAATAAAACAAACAATATAAACAACTAAACAATCAAACAAAACAAATAAAACACACAAAACATAATAAAATCAATACAATAAATAAATAAAATATATATATATATATATATATATATATATATATATATATATATATATAACCTGTGTGAGTGTGTGAGTCTGGATCCCTCGCTCCCAAAAGAAATAGAAAGAGAAAATTCGCCTTCGACTTCGTCAGGACGAAAATACTCTTTAAGATATCTGAGCAACCAATCAAATAATTTATTTATTTTATTCTATTTATTTAATTAATTTAATTTAATTTAATTTAATTTATTTAATTTATTTAATTTATTTAATTGCAGAAAAAAGAAATAGCTACTCGTTCTTGAAAAAGAAATAAATGAATAAATGCTGCTGCTGCTGCAGCAGCAGCAGCAAGAGCAGCAGCAGCACTAGCACTAGCAGCAGCAGCA
>OY986954.1:1033131-1045631 GCA_963920595.1 Eimeria praecox
AACTATATTAGATCTTAGTATAAAATAATTGGTGTAGATTAATATTATTATATATATATATATATATACATATATATATATATGTATATATATATATATATACTATATTGTATCGCTGCTATATTGTTATATATATATATATATATATGTATATATATATATATATATATATATATATATATATATATATATATATATATATATATATATATATGTACATATGTATATGTATATATATATATATATAACAATTCTGTATATGAGTTTTAAATGTTGTAGTTTTTTTCTTTTGTTTTTATGATTAATTTTATTAATAAACATAAAACACGGACCTGCAGACATCGATGTCTATCTAAGTAGATAGATAGATATAGATATCTATAGATAGATAGATAGATAGATAGATAGATAGATAGATAAACAAATAAATAAATATATACATATATTTGTATTATATATGATTGTTTGAGCTTAAGATATATATATATATATATATATATATATATATATATATATATATATATATATATAAAGCAGCATACATAAACGTGAGGGGAAAGCAAGAAGCTAGACAGCAGAGAAGAAATGCTGCATTTGTCTTTCTTAACTTAGAATAAATTATTATTTTAATTAATATTATTTTTTTAAATTTAAAATTAAATATATCTCTGTATTTTGTTGCCTATCTTTGTTTGCTTCTCTACCGAGCTTGGTTGTTCCTATTGATGTATATATAATATGTACATCATATTATTCTTTATTTAGATATAAATAATACAATTAAACGATAATATGTATTTATTTATGACAAATAAATCAAAATTAATATTTAAATAATATAATTTTATTATTTTTTGTGTATTTATTCTTGCTTTCCTTCTACTCGTGTCGCCCGCGCTGCTGCATGCTGCCGTCTGTCTGTCTGTGCTACCTAACAGAGCGGCGCACGCATCTGCGGGTATAAAAGGGCGAAATGTGTCGAAATAAGATATTTTAAGACTCCTTCTTGAATAAAATTTATATTATTATATGAATAAAGTATTAATTAATCCATTAAAGGTAAAAAATTAAAAAATTAAACATAAATTCAAGACGTATTCTCCCCCGAGAAGGCTTCTTCTGTTTCCAGCTCAGCCAGCCCCTTGCAGATGTTTCTCTATGTTTAGGGGGCTAGGGTTGATATCAATCAAACAGGTTTGTATCCCTGTAAATATATTCGATTCAACTTTTTTTTTCTATTTTCCTTCGGGAAATTAAATAAATAAAGCCGTCGTCTGCATAGACATTCAGGTTTCTTCTTGAGGATTCATGATGCCAAAGGTTTCTCTAGCACAGCGTGCCGAGGTACGCCCCACGCCTCTTCTCTCTTCCCCTGTTGTTTTTTTTGAGTTGTATTTAATATAATTTATAAATTTCGTATTGTTTACCTTTAAAGCACCCATTTGATCCTTTATTTATCTTCTAATGGAGTTGTCAGCCCCCCCAGCATCTGCGGTGTCACGGCAGCTCAGCTTCTGTGATGTAGAACCTGAATAGAAGACAAATTCAATTCTTTTATTTCCTTCTTCTTTGGCTTTTATGATATTTTTGCAGGCCGCTTTGGCCCCTATGCGGCTCTCTAAGGAGAAAATGGCGGAGTTGGCTGCCGCTTTCAAGGATGAGCTCATGAAGGTAAATCGGAATAGCACAAGGAAGGGTAGGAAAGCTGTATTTTTTTTGGTTTTTCTTTATCCATTATAATCTTTATAACATATATGATCCGTTTCTCTCTCTATTTGTTCTGTTATACTCTGCTTTCCTCTCCTTATCCACGTAAGTATCGTCGACCTCACATGAAAATATGAATATCTGATGCGGTGTCTGTACACCTCAGGGTCTGCAAATGCATAAGAAACATGGGCTGAAGTGGGTCCCAGAAGAATGCTCTTTAAGAATGTTGGATTCATGTGTTTCTTCAATTCCAACTGGAAATGAGAAGGGAGTTTTCTATGCTTTAGATTTTGGGGGTACAAATGTTCGAGCCGTACGATGCGAGTTAACTGGAGGAGGAAAGATTGTATCTCAACAATCTCTCAAGAAGTAAATCATTATTTTAGTTTAGTTTATTTATTATTATTATTCGTATTCTTATTATTCTTTTATTTATAGTTTTATTTTCTTATAATTATAAGTATATCAGAAACAGCAACAGATACGGCAGATACAGCAGAAATAGCAGCAACAGCAGCAATATAGGAACAGCAAAACCAGCATCATTTTCTTTATTTTTCTTGTTTTTTTTCTCTCTGTTTGTTTGTAGCTTGTATGAATGCGGTGGAGATGTAGATTTGATGGCGAGAGAGACCTCCGCTTCTCTTCTATTTGATGTCTTGGTTGCTTCTGTTGAGGAGTTGATAGACTCAAATAACGATAGAGAGGCACTTCAGAAGAATCCAGCTAAACTTGGATTCACATTCTCCTTCCCTTGTGCTCAGAGCGTAGGCATACTCCTGCTGCTGCTGTTGCTGCTGCTGCTGTTGCTGCTGTTGCTGCTGTTGCTGCTGCTGCTGTAGTGTTATGTATATCTTCTATAGGAGCACGTTCTTACTTCTTTTCTTCTTATTTTTCTGTCTTTCTTTCTAATTTTATTTATATATATATATATATACAAATTATATCCTTATTTATTTATCTCTGTCTCTTTCTATCTCTCTCTATCACGATTATAAATCTACATACTTTAAAATAAACAAAATAAACGAACAAATAAATAAATAAACAGAACATACAAACAAACTAAATACGTCTCTCTCTACTCTCTTCTCTTTCTCTCTCTCTTCTCCCTCTCGCTACTCTCTCTCTTCTCTCTCCCTACTCTCTCCTCTCTCCCTCTCCCTCTCTGTTCTCTGTCTCTAATCTCTCTACTCTTCTCTCTCTCTACTCTCCTCTGTCTCTGTTTCTTTTTCAGCATTTAAACAACAGTGTGTTGGAGTCGTGGACTAAGGGATTCGCTACAGGCCACGACACCGACGATCCCGTGGTAGGGAAGGATGTCGTGGAGTTGTTGACGCAGGCGATCAAGAGAAAAAATCTGGGGATAGAGTGCGCTGCTGTTGTTAATGATACGGTGAGACCCTATGTAGCTATATAGCTAGCTAAGATATATCTATCTGTATCTATCTGCCTATCTGTCTTTCTATCTATGTCTGTCTGTCTCTCTCTCTCATATATATATATATATATATATATATATACCTATCTATGTATCTATCTATCTATCTATCTATCTATATATATATATATATATATATATATATATATATATAGGTAGATACAAACACGACAACATTAAACGGGTGATGTCGAGTGGATATCTTTAGTATGGAGAGACACCCAAAGCAAATTATCGTTTATAATTTTTAATATATAATATATATATATATATATAATATATATACATATATATATATATATATAACATATATATGTATAGATTTTATATATAATCTATATAATAAATATATACGTATATATATATATATATATGTATTATGATATGTGTGTAGGTAGGGACCCTCCTGTCCTGTGCCTATCAGAAGGCTCAAGGTTCGGGTGTATGTACAGTAGGAGTTATCTTAGGAACGGGAGCGAATTGTTGTTATGTTGAACCCGAAGCAGAAAAATATGGTTATGTCGGTTCGATTGTTAATGTAGAATCAGGAAATTTTAATAAACATCTACCTACAACTCCTGTAGATCTTGCGGTAAGTATTGAGGAGAAGCAGGGGGAGATAACGAGGGTTTAGGGTTTAAGGGGGTTTAGAGGGGTTTGTAGGGGGCCTAGGGTTTAGGGTTTACAGGGGATATAGGGGTTAGGGTTTAGAGGGGTTTGTAGGGGGTCTAGGGTTTAGGGTTTAGAGGGGGTCTAGGGTTTAGGGTTTAGGGGAAGGGTTCTAGGGGATCTAGGGTTTAGGGTTTCTAGGGTTTCTAGGGGGTCTAGGGTTTAGGGGAGGGGTTGAGGATCTGTCTTCTTCTCTGTTTTGTTGGTTGGTGCTTTGTCTTCTGGTTTGTTTATTTGTCTTCTCTTTTTTCTCTCATTTTATTTTATTTTATTTTCATTTTATTTTTATTTTATTTTTATTTTATTTTTATTTTATTTTTATTTTATTTTATATTATTATTATTTTATTCTTATTTTTATTTTTAATTTATTCTATCTCTCTTCTCTCTCTTCTCTCTCTCCTCTCTCTTCTCTCTCTCTTCTCTCTCTCTCTCTCTAATCTCTCCAACCTCTCTGTCTCTCTCTCTTTCTTTCTTCTTTGTTTCTGTCTCTTCTCTCTTCTCTCTCTTCTCTCTCTTCTCTCTCTCTTCTCTCTCTTCTCTCTCTCTTATCTCTGTCTCTCTCTAATCTTTCCAACCTCTCTGTCTCTCTCTCTTTCTTTCTTCTTTGTTTCTCTCTTCTCTCTCTTCTCTCCTTCTTTCTTTTTCTTCTTCTTTTTTCTTTCTTCTTCTTCTTTGTTCTTCTCTTCTTTTATTTCATTGTTTGTTTCTCTCTCTGTCTCTCTCTCTCTCTCTGTCTCTCTCTCTCTCTCTCTCTCTCTCTCTCTCCTTCTTTTCTTTCTTTTATATTCTTTTTCTATTTATCTTAACATCGTTATTTGTTTTTGTTGTATTTCTCTCTCTTCTTCTTTGTTTATTATTTGTTTATTTTTATTTGGATATTCGTCTCAACACAAAACCTGTATATATATATGCATGTCATACTATTTATATTTACTATATGATATTTGCATTTATATTTATATTTATATTTATATTTATATTTATATTTATATTTATATTTATATTTTATATTTATATTTATATTTATATTTTATATTTACATTTATATTTACAATATAATATTTAATATTACTATATATATTAATATTTATATTTTATATTTTATATTTATATTTATATTTTATATTTTATATTCATATTTATATTTATATTTATATTTTATATTTATATTTATCTTTATATTTTATATTTATATTTATATTTATATTTATATTTATATTTATATTTATATTTATATTTATATTTATATTTATATTTATATTTATATGTATATTTATAGATAGATAACAAATCTCCCAACAAAGGATATCAACTCTTTGAGAAGATGATTTCGGGTTTCTACATCGGCGAACTCGTTCGTCTTCTAACGATTCAAATATTTGAGGAGAATGCTCCTCCTAAATCGAGGTAAAATAGAATAAATAATTATAAATATATAAATAAAATTAAAATATATATATATATATATATATAAATATAAATATAAATAATAATTAAATTAAGACGATAGATTCAAATTTCTCTCTTTTTTATTTTTTTTATTTTTTTTCTATTTCGAATATTTCGGGTGTATGCTGAGCTTTGTTTCATTTGGGTGTATGTATATTTTTCAATATTTTTATATTCATATTTAATTTTAATGAATATACAACTGTATATTATTATGTGTATGGTGTGTATAGAGACGAATTTTCATTAGATTCAAAGCAAGCAGCTATACTTGCTGCTGCTAGTCTTCCCGATTATCCCCCTGCTGACGAACAGTCTCTAATTCGTTGTAAAACCATGTTGAAAGAATGTTGGGGATGGGAGGCAGACAGAGAAAGTTTGGGGATTATGAGAGATATTGCCTTTGCTGTATTTGATAGATCTGCAGCATTGGCTGCTATCTCCATCGCTGTATTGACTGAGAGAACTAGGGTAAGATATATATATATATATATATATATATATATATATATATATATATATATTTATAATATAGTTATTCGTTTCTATCTATATATCTATATATCTATATCTACATATAATATATACTATATATATAAATATATAGTATATATATAATATTATATTTGTTTAATTATATTTGTTTTATTATATTTGTTTTATAAGATTTGTATTGCATTAGTTTTATGTTAATATATAAATATTATTCTGTTTGTATTATAATTTATTATATTAGTATTATTTTATTATATATTATGCTAGTATTATGTGTATATCTATATCTATATATCTATATCTGTATTTCTGTATCTATATCTATATAGCTCTATCTCTCTCTCTCTCTCTCTCTATATATATATATATATATATATATAGGAAGGCATCAGCAAAGAAGAAGATAAGCAACTTAATGTTCCTACTCTTTGTGTTGCTGCTGTTGCTGCTGCTGCTGTTGCTGCTGCTGCTATTGCTGCTGCTGCTGGTTGTTTTTACGTGTTTTCTCTGCTGTTTCTGTGTCTTCTGCTTCTGTTCTCTCTCCTTCTGCTGCTCTTTCTGCTGCTGCTCTTGCTGCTGCTGCTCTTGCTGCTGTTGCTGCTGCTGCTGTTGCTGCTACAGAGTTTGGAGGGTGGGGGCAATGTGACAGTAGCAGTTGACGGTTCGTTGTATGTTCGGAATTCGTGGTATGCGAAGAGAATCGAAAAACATTTAATTGCATTAGTAGGAGAAGAAAAACAAAAACGAATATGTCTTAGAACTGCAGATGATGGATCAGGGAAAGGCGCCGCTATTTGTGTTGCTGCTCTACATTAAACCCTAAACCCTAAACCCTAAACCCTAAACCCTAAAACACCTACCATACGCGATAGATACAGTACACCGTTGATGAAACCAAATATATACATGTAGACTACTACAATATTTTAAGTATATGTATATATATAATTTAAATATATATATATATGTATATATATATATATGTATATATATATATATATATATATATATATATATATATATATATATATATATATATATATATATATATATATATATTCTATACGTATTTTTGTATGTATTACTGTTTGTATTTTTGTATGGATCGTGTGGGGGTGTTTGAATATAATAAAGTAAGGATGTATAAATATAATATTAAATAAAATATAAAATATAAAAACATAAAAATATAAATATAAATACGATTTAAATATAATATACAATTGTAAAGATAGCAGAGAAAGAACAGCATCAGCCAACAAACAAAGTTGAAGAAAACAAACAAAAATAAACAAAAAACAAAGACAAATAGAAAATAAATACAATAAATTTAAATTGAAATTTAAATAATAATATAAATATAAATATATAATAAATTTAAATATAAATAAACAAAGTTTGAATTACTACTGTGCTGAGGGTGTTAGATGTGTACAGCGACTAACATACACATTTAAATATATATATATATATATATATATATATATATATATATATATATATAATCTATACAATGCCTGCTTGTGTTGTATTTAATGCTCTTAAACCTGTTAATATCTATATAGTATCTATAGAATATATAATATATATATTATATATAATATATTTAATATATATATATATATATATTATATATATTATATATTATATATGTATATATATAATATCTATCTCTAGCGTGTAAGACAATGAGGGACAGTAGAGAGATTTTCTCTCTTTTTGTCTCTGCGGCATTTTGCTGTTTTTTCTGCTAACTCAAAAAAAAACAAACAAACCACAAAAAAACAAATCCGCGGGAAACCGCTTTTTTTTAACATATCTTCATAAAATATTATATATATATATATATATATATATATATATATATATATATATATATATATATGTATGGTAGTCGTAACGAAATATGCAATAGGAGAGAAAAGCAGAAGTAGAAAAATATAAAAAATTTTTTTTATTTTGTTTGTTTTTTTGATTGAAGAAAAAATTAAAAAAAAACAAAAAAAGTTCGTAGATTTTTTGTTTAATTAAATAAAATTAATTTATTTTTATTATCTGTAGATTTGTCTTTATACTTATTTATATATTATCTAATTTAATTTTATTTATTTAATTTTATTAATGTAATCTAATTTAATTTATTTTATTTATTTTATTTACTTAATTTGTTTTATTTCTCCAACTTTCTTGTTTTTCATAAATTTACAAAATAATTAAATATTTAAATATTTATATATTTAAATATTTACATATTTACGTATTTATATATATATTTATTTATTTATGTATTTATATTTATTTATTTATTTTTGTTTATTTTATTTTCTAGTATTTTGTTTACTGTTGGGTACACCCCAATGCTATTTCTTCTTTCTTTTTATTTTTATTTTATTTTCATAAATAAAAAAAAGAAGAGAGAAACAAAAATTAATAAATTAAAACAAAAAACAATCAAATAAGCGAAGGAATTATATCCTTTGCTGCCGCTGCTGCTGCTGCTGCTGCTGCCACTGCCGCTACTACTGCTGCTGCTGCTGTTGCTGCTGCTGCCGCTGCTGCTACTATTACTCCTACTGCTGTTGCTGCTGCTTCTCCTGCTGCTCCTGCTGCTACTGCTGTTGCTGCTGCTGCTGCTGTTGCTGCTGCTGCTGTTGCTGCTGCTGCTGCGGCCTGCGTTTTAATAATTCTGTTGGTATGAGTTGTATGATATCATCAATTTGTTTTTTTGATTTCGAAGTTTTATAAATAGCATTAACAAGCATAGATATTTGTGTGTTTGTAAATTCGTCTTTGTTTTTATTTAAATAATTTGATATTAACAAACGTAAATCTGAAGGAGAATTAAAAACTTTAACGCTAGTTGATGTTGTAGGAGCTGCAGATACACCCCAACATATCTACTTTGTATTTTTATAGATATTTTAGATTTTATATATTTTATATATATTTAAGTTATGTAGAAATACATAAACAAATTATAATCCTAAATAAATATATATACAGATCTATATTTATATTATGCATATTATACATATTATATATATTATATATTATATATATATAATATATATATATATATAATATTATATATATATATATATATATATATATACTTATAAACATTTCATAAATATGAAGAAAAGAAAAAAGATAGAAGCTGTCGACGCCCCTTACACTCAAGCAGCAGCAGCAGCAATAACAGCAGCAACAACAACAGCAGCAGCAGCAGCACCAACAGCAACACTAGCAGCAGCAACAGCAATAAGAACAGCAACAACAGCAGCACTAGCAATAAGAACAGCGACAACAACAACAACAGCAGCAGCAGCAACAGCAGCAACAACAACAACAGCAGCAGCAGCACCGGCAGCACTACCAGCAGCACTGGCAATAAGAACAGCGACAACAACAGCAGCAGCAACAACAACAACAACAGCAGCAGCAGCAGCAGCAGCAACAGCAGCAGCAGCAGCAACTCAACTCACTTGTCGCCTCAGCACTATCAGCTAAGTGAGGGGAGTAAATGCATTTGCTATGGAGACAGCCAACGAAGAAAAACAAAAACTCAGATACTCGCATTGAAAATATCTGAGATGATAGTCGATCGCAAAGAAACAATAACACCGGCGCATCCTGAAAAGCAGCAGCAGCAGCAACAGCAGCAGCAGCAGCAGAAAGAACAGCAGCAGCAGAAAGAACAGCAGCAGCAGCAGCAGCAAGAACAGAATCGATATGAAGTTGGAAATATATAAAAATGTTAGGAATTGATTTGATCGAGTTAATAATTTAATTTAATTGTCTTTATATAAATTAGTCTTTATATATATATAATATTCTAATACTATATTATTAATATAATAATATTAATAGCATACTACTAATATATTAACATACATTAATAATATACAAATAATATATTACTAACACATATAAACATAAATTAATAATATATTAATAATATATTACTAATACATATCAACATACTATTAATATATTACTAACATATAATTAATATATAATTAATATATAATTATAATGTAATTAATATATAATTAATATATTTCTAATATATAATTAATATATAATTAATATATTATTAATATATACTACTAATACAAAAACAGATATATTTTTAATTTAATTAAACACAAGAAAAAATATAATAGAAATAAAATAATTTAATCGTAGATTTCAAATAAAGTAAATTTTTATATAATTAATTATCAATTAAATAAATAAATAATTAATTTAATTAATTAAAATAATTATAATAATCAATTATACCAACCAAAATAATTAAAATAAATAAAATAATTAGTTAGATTAATTAAAATAATTAATTAAAATAATTAAAACAAGAAAAATAATTAATTAAAACAATCAAAATATTTAGTTAAGTTAATTAAACTAAGTAAAACAATTGATTCAAACATCAAAAATAACTAATTCAATTAATTAATTAAATAAATTAAATAAATTAAATAAATTAAATAAATTAAATAAATTAAATAAACTGAATAAATTAAATAAATAAATAAAATAAATTAAATAAATTAAATAAATTAAATAAATTAATAAATTAAATGAAATAAATTAAACAAATTAAATAAATTAAATAAATTAAATACATTAAATTAAATTAAATAAATTAAATAAATTAAAATAAACAAACCTTAGGAAGAGTTTGACAGAGACGAGCGAACTCCACCGCCCCGAACTTCTCTACCGACCGTAATATCTACAGTTATAAACATAAATAAATAAATAAATAAATAAATAAATAAATAAATAAATAAATAAGTAAATATATAGTATAGATAAAATAAATTAAATAAATTAAATAAATATATAAAATATATAAAATAAATAAAATAAATATATAAAATAAAAGAAATGGGTAGACATATAAATAAATAAATATAAAAATATATAAATAAACAAAAAATAGAAAAGTAAATTAGCAAACGAATAAACGAACAAACAGAAACATAAATAAACACACGAATAAATAATACATATTATATATATATATATATATATATATATATATATATATAGACAGATAGGCAGATAGATCGATATAGATATAGATAAAGGTATATAGATATAGATATAGATAGATAGATAGAGATATAGATAGACAGATATAGACATACAGATATAGATATATCTGCTGCTTGCCACATATCAAATACATTATACGTTACAAACAAATAAAACAAATAAAACAAACAAAACAAACAAAACAAACAAAACAAACAAAATAAACAAAACAAAATAACTATAAAATATTTAATACAAATTAACTAACAGGTTTTTCTATGATTCGTTCTATCCTTTCAAATTCTCCTAATTGTTTAAAACACCAAGCTATCTTCACTAGCAGAGACCCCGGCAGCACATCCACCAAATTCTGCTGCTGCTGCCGCTGCTGCTGCTGCTGCTGCTGCTGCTGCGGCTGCTGCTGCTGCTGCTGCTGCGGCTGCTGCTGCTGCTGCTGCGGCTGCTGCAGCAGCCCTTCTCTTCGAATTCTGTCTGTCAACGCTCGAATATATTCTGATGCTTCCAACGTACTCATCTTACTTAGCTTCTCGGGATCCACATGTAAAGAAACTTGCTGCTGCTGCTGCTGCTCGTGCTGCTGCTGCTGCTGATCGTGCTGCTGCTGCTGCTGCTCGTGCTGCTGCTGCTGCTCGTGCTGCTTCTGCTGCTCGTGTTGGTGTTGTTGTTCTTGCTGCTGCTGCTGCTCCTGCTGGTGCTGCTGCTGCTGCTGCAGTTGCTGCTGTAGTTTCTTCTGCATGTCTTGCGATTTTGGTGTTGGTTTGTTATTATATAACATATAAACACATTCTTCTAAAATATCTTGATGTTTGATTCCACACTTCTGTAGTAAATGTAGAAGATGAAATATCTGAAAGAAAGAAAAATTATCGAGTTGGAGATGTAAATCGATTTGTTTAATAATTTGATATAAAACAATTATATGAGGATGCTTAGAAAGAATAGATTGCAACTGTTTCTCTTCGTTCAGATCCCCTTCCTGTTGTTGCTGCTGCTGCTGCTGCTGTATTTGCTGCTGCTGCTGCTGCTGCTGTATTTGCTGATGCTGCTGTTGCTGTTGTTGAGGGAAAGCAGCAGCACCGTATGTGGCGATAGATCCAACGATAGAAATAAGTTCTGGAGGTTGAAGTTGTTTAATAATATTTTCTACTTTAAGTTGAAGTCGATAAACAAATTTTTGTATTTCTTTTCTTTCTTCTTGTTTAAATGCATCTTCTACAGCTAAGGCTTTTGTATAACAACGAATAAGAGAGAATAAATTTAATAAAGACAAACCAGATAAAAGAGGTTTCTCATCTTCTAATTTTTTCTTCAAATCTAAAAATAAATCTGATTCAACTCCATTTGTCTTTCCCAAGATAGCAGAAATAATACGATTTCTCTTCTTTTCTGATGTTGTTGATGTTGACGAACCAGCATACAACAACTCCATGAGAGAAGCAACAGAAACAACTTCTTGAGGTGTATGTACATGTTTCATATTATTTCGTAAATGTTTTAAAAGAACCTTCTCTACTTCTTTTTCTCTCAGATTCGCAGGCAAACGCCCATAGGCACATCCAACCTCCCCAAGTTGTGTGAGAGAAAATGATGGAGCCATATGTATAATTTGATGTTCTAAATGTGGTATAAATGTTTCTGATATGAAATTAGGGGGAATTGCTTTTTTAAAA
>OY986954.1:1053131-1055631 GCA_963920595.1 Eimeria praecox
ACCAACAGCAGCACCAACAGCAGCAGCAGCAGTAACAGCAGCACCACCAGCAGCAGGACCAGCAGCACCAGCAGCAGCAGCAACAGCAGCAGCAGCAGCAGGAGAAGACAGCTTAACCTTTGCTCGTTGCTGTCTGTCTTGGTGCTGCAGCAATGGAGGTGAGGTGTTTGCTGTTGAGGGTTATGAGCTCTATCCCATTGTTAGTTTTAGGAACAAGCAAGGCACTATTATTACCGATGAAGCAATAAACATACAGCAGCAGCAACAGCAGCAGCAGCAACTGCAGCAGCAGCAGCAGCAAGGACAGCAGCAGCAGCAGCAGCAGCAGCAGGGAGCTGCAGGGGAGGATTTGAGCGGCGAGAAAGCAGCAGCAGCAGCAGCAACAGAAACAGCAGCAGCAGCAACAGCAGCAGCAGCAGCAACAACAGCAGCAACACCAGCACCAACATCAGCAACATCATCATCAGCACCAGCAGCAACATCAGCAGCAGCAGCAGCAGCAGCAGCAGCAGCAGGATACGAGTATAGGGTGTTGTACAGGTGGCTTCGTGGCCCTCGTCGAGCTGTCTGTACACTCCATCCACATCGTTTATCTATTTTACAATGTGTTTATACTCGCAGATGTTTTTGTAGTTATGTTTGTTTCAAACAACAATATGAATATTTTAGAAAATATATTACTTCGGGCGGAAATATCAAGCTGCCTAGACACCCCAATCCATTCACATTCCTACCCTATCTTGTAGATAATAATAATAATAATAATAATAATAATAATTATATTAATAATAATAATAATAAGAGCAGCAGCAGCAGCAGCAGCAGCAGCAGAGCAGCAGCAGCAGCAGCAGCAGCAGCAGCATGGATGGAGCCTGCTGCTGTTTGCTGCTCGTTTCCTCTACAACCTGTTAAGGGAGCATTTGCTGATTATCCTGCTGCAGCAGAACAGCAGCAGACACCATCTGCTGCTGCTGCTGCTGCTGTTGCTGCTGCTGCTGCTGCTGATGTTGCTGCTGCTGCTGCGCCTACTCAAAACGCTGCTGCACCCGCAACAGCAGCAGCAGCAGCAACAACAGCAGCAACAACAGCAGCAACAACAGCAGCATCAACAGCAGCAACAACAGCAGCAACAACAGCAGCAACAACAGCAGCAGCAGCAGCAACAGCAGCAGCAGCAGCAACAACAACTCTCTGTCCTTCGGGGGGTCCTTGGATAGCTGTTAGTTATGATAAGAGCTACACCCCAACAAAGGAAGACGTAGCCTGTCAGCTTCTGTTTCAAACTGTGTTGCTTCCTACCTCTATGCTGCAGCAGCTGCAGCAACAGCAACAGCAGCAGCAGCAACAGCAGCAGCAGCAACAGCAGCAGCAGCAGCAGCAGATGGAGAGGATCTGGGGGTGGCTGCAGCAGCAGAAAGATATTTGTTATGAGCAAATACTAACAGGCTTCTGTACACCCGAGTATAAACTAACAAACCCGAGGCGCTTTCTACCTATCCAGACCCCACAGCAGCAGCAGCAGCAGCAGCAACAACAGCTGCAACAGCTGCAGCAGCTGCTGCTGCTGCAACAGCAGCAGCAGCAGCAGCAGCAGCAGCAACAGCTACAGTTCAAACTTTCGCCGGAACAAATGCGACAGCAGCAACAGCTGCAGCAGCAACAGCTGCAGCAGCAGCAACAGCTGCTGCTGCTGCAGCAGCAGCAGCAACGTTTGAGTCATCAGCAGCAGCTGCTGCAGCAGCAGCAACACTTGCAGCAGCAGCAGCAGCAGCAACAGCAGCAGCAGCTACTGCAGCAGCAGCTGCTGCAGCAGCAATCGCTGCAGATGCTTCCCCATCATCATCATCATCATCAGCAGCAGCACCATCACCACCTGCAGCAACAGCAGCAACAGCAGCAGCAGCAGCAGCAACAGCAGCAGCAGCAACAGCAGCAGCAGCAACAACACCAATACCCCTCATTATCTTCTACCTTAGATCGTATATTAACCTTCGGCTTCTCTCAAAATATATATACTAATTTTTCTTTTCTATCCAACAAACAAAACATAAAAACATCAAACCCTCATCCTTATCAAACCCATATACACCCTACTACACCTCAGGGGCCCCCCCCCTTAGGGGGGGGGCCCCCTCCGGGGGCCCCCCCCCTAGGGGCCCCCTTCCTGGGTGTAACAGGATGGGGTGGGGGCCCCCATCAAGGGGGCCCCCCACCCCCAGGGGGCCCCCCACATCCAGGGGGCCCCCCACCCCCAGGGGGCCCCCCACATCCAGGGGGCCCCCCAGCCCCAGGGGGCCCCCACCACCCCCCTGGTATGTATGAAGGGGATTTGTTAGGTGATGGAGGGATTGTTGTTGAGGGGCCCCCAACTATGCCTGGGGGGCCCTTTGGGGGGCCCCCCTGGAGAGGACCCTGTTGGACAGGGGGCCCCCAAAGGGGACTGGAGGGTACAGGGGGGCCCCCAGGGGGGCCCCCAGGGGGGCCCCCAGGGGGCCTCCAA
>OY986954.1:1063131-1065631 GCA_963920595.1 Eimeria praecox
TTGACCTTGAGATATCTATCTATCGTTCTGTAGGTTTAATCTAGGGTTAGGGTTTAAGGAATAGGGTTTAGGGTTTAGGGTTTGACGTCTAGATATCTATCTACCTCTCTTTAGGTTTAATATAGGATTAGGGTTTAAGGATTAGGGTTTAAGAATTAGGGTTTAGGGTTTAGGGTTTAGGGTTTAGGGTTTACTTGGGAGAATAAAGAAGACTGATTCCGCAGCCTCTCAGCTGTCCCTTCTCTCCATACCTGCATCAAACCCTAAACCCTAAACCCTAAACCCTATTTCTTTCTCTCTTAATAATATATATCTGAGGTTAAAACCTTAGACCTAAAACCCTAAACCCTAAACCCTAAACCCTAAACCCTAGATATAGAATAGAGGAGGTTCTGTCATCTCACTTTCTATATATTTCACGTTCTCTGTATAATTCAATCTCTATCTCTCTCTCTCTTGTCTTCTCTGTTTTTACCCGTATGAATTCGTCTTGGATAGAAGAAGATAATCCTACAGATGTGTCTTCTTGAAGACGAGCAGCAAATCCTGAGATACACATATATTTATAATTATAATATTATTATTATTTTAATATAATTATATCTATATTTATAATTATAATTATAAAATAATTATAATTATTATTATTATTGTAATACAATATAATTGTAATATTATATGACATATGATGTGTAATATAGTATTTAACATAGTTCTAATTATAATGTATAATACTATATATATATATATATATATATATATATATAATATTTAATATAGTTCTAATTCTAATATATAATACAATATCAGTAACCATAAAAAAGCAGTAACAAGAACACTAACAACAACAATAACAATAACAACAACAATAACAAAATGACAATAACAACAATAAAATAACAAAAACAATAAGAATAGATGCATACAAATGGGGTGTATAGGCAGGTGCTGCCTGCGGTGTATGGATAATATCAGCAAATATAGGATTCAACAAATCCGTAAGGGCTGAGCGATCTGTGATATTAAATATAAATAAAATAAGAAAAGAAAAGAAATAATAATAATAATAATAATAATAATAATAATAATAACTTACTATCAATCAATTTTTCACAAATGATTTGAACTTGAGGCTTTCCTTCAACATGCAGATTCATCGTTTATAAATTTAAGTTTGAAGAAGAAACCAAAAGCATCTCGAGATCGCCGAATCGAAGGATAAAACAAATAAAAATAAATTTAAACAAATCCACGAAATTTATTTTGTTAATTTCTCACAACAAAAAACAAAAATGCTTGCTCAGAATTCAACTCGTAACATAAACAACAACATTCTCCTCCTTCCAGCATTCGGGCCCCCTTGCATGCATCCATCTTCTTCGAAATATGATGATATATAGGACAAATAAACAAATAAAAACACATATATATTTCTTTTTTATTTAAAAAAAACATTTATTTGCAATTCTTAACAACAAAAATTAAAAGAGGTTTCCCTCCGATTCGTACTGTACATACACCTGAATATATCTGAAACTTCTCGTCGCATTCACCAACCACAATGTCTGAGAAGGGGTATTTCGCACGATCTTAACATTTAGACTTTCTTTTTTTATTTAATTTTTAGATAATTGTAAAGGTAATTGTATTTAATGCATTTTCATTCATGAATTTCTTGAAAATGTGGTGATTTCCCCCCATTTCCATGCATGATCACGACCTCAACCGCATCTGATCGCATCTTGTATGTTTTTTTTTTTTTCTGTTTGTTGCTCATAGCGGCAAAGTCACATTCAAAATAACTCTCGCCTCCGATAGTAAACAACCTTTCAAAGTCCTCTCTGTCCCCGACGCTACTCCTTTCTCTGCTGTTATTAAATTCGCAGCTGAAGAGGTAAGCCTTTCTCGTGCTGCTACACCAGCAGCAACAGCAGCAGCAACAGCAGCAGCAACAGCAACAGCAGCAACAACAGCAGCAGTTCTTCGTTCAAGTGTTTCTTTCTTTCTTAAACTCACAGATATATGAATGATATTCAACACAATTTCTGACAGTAATAACGAGAGAAACAACAGTCATTTGTATTTGTAGAGGAAGAGAGAGATAAACCTAAGAAGTTTATCTTCTCTCCTTCAGAATAATATTTTTTCTGCTTTTGTTGCTGTATTTATAGTGTATACGGTGTATGTACAGCTTCTATACATGTATTTACTTTTTATAATTACATATTTAAGTAGATATTTGTTTATACTTACATATTTTAGTTGTGCTTTTGTTTGTATACACGAAAGCGGATACACACTCTAACAATTCTTCTCTTCCTCTCTCTTCCTCTCTCTCCCTCTCTCCGTCAGTTTTTTGTATTTGTTTTTTATTTACTGTTTTTTGTTTCTTTCTAAGACTTTTCGTTTGCGCCCTGTGCTTATTATCTACATATCTACCTATCTATCTGTATATCTGTATCTATATGCATATATATATATATATATATATATATATATA
>OY986954.1:1108131-1110631 GCA_963920595.1 Eimeria praecox
TCTCTAAAATATTTAACAAGGAGAAACATTTGTCTCCTTCTTTATTCTCTTCAAACGCTTTCTTCCAAACATAGCTCGAAAAACACCTGCAAATACAAACCCTAAACCCTAATAAACCCTAAACCCTAATAAACCCTAAACCCTAATAAACTCTAAACCCTGACCTTTCGTCTCTCTTTGCGATTCTCAGCTGCTTCAATGGCGCGTCATTTCAACGAAAACTAAACATTAGGGCTTAGGGTTTAGGGTTTAGGGTTTGGGGGCTAGGGTTTAGGGTTTAGGGTTTGCCTGCAGAAGAGATAACAATAATAGTTTGCGCCATAATATACAAGGTGTTCGAAAGCCCTAAACGGGGGGCGTCCTAACAATTCTCCCAGAGGTGTTGTTGTTATATCATCATACGATTTTCCTAATATTTTTCTTTTTTTGAAATAGCTGTCTATACACCCCAATAAACCCTCTAGCTCTTTTGTTTCTATGGATTTACACAAACTACCATCAGGTAACAACAAACCCTCCGAAGGTTTGTAGCTATAAAATGCCTGCAAACAAACATACAAACCCTAAACCCTAAACCCTAAACCACAAACACCAAGATGCAAACCCTAACGGCCTCAACCCGAAACACGCAAACCCTAAACCCTAAACCCTAGGCATCAGACCCTCAGACGCTGTCGCTGTAGATCACAGCCACAACCCGAAGCCTCTTCTCTCCCGTCTTACTGCGCAAGAACGGCTGCAACCCTAAACCCTAAGCCCTAAACCCTAAACCCTAAACCCTAAGCCCTAAACCCTAAACCCTAAACCCTAAACCCTAGGCCTATCCACCCCTCTTCTTGAGCAAGCCTGCCGTTTAGGGTTTACACGGGTTTCTTAGCAGCAAAGCTATTTATTCCCACGCTTCAGCGGCGATCTTTCAACGCTTCAAAGGGTTAAATATTTAGGGTTTAGGGTTTAGGGTTTAGGGTTTAGGGTTTAGGGTTTACGCGATCGAGTAACGCGAGTTGCAACTGGTTTGCAATATGAAGTCCTATAAACTGTGTATTTGAGTTTGATGAAGAAGATGTTTTATCTTTAAATATATTAGAAATAAAACATTCAAATAAATGAGAGGGAAACTCAGCAAAATCCACAGCGCCTCTCGTGCCTGAGGTGTACGTACACCCGAAATATGTGAAGTTGAATAATCGTGAAGAAAAAAAACCCTAAACTAAATCGCATGCAACATTCAAATATCTTGCCTTCTAAACCCCCCTCCCAAACCCTAAACCCTACTTAACAATCCCCCAAACCCTAAACCCTACTTAACAGTCCCCCAAACCCTAAACCCTACTTAACAGTCCACCTCACTTCTTTTCAAACAGAAAATGCAAGAAGTCCTACTTCTATAGAGTCTATCGTTCAATTAGTAGGGTTTAGGGTTTAGGGTTTAGGGTTTAGGGTTTAGGGTTTAGGGTTTCGGGCTATCGTGTCAAATAAATACCACAACTCTATCTAAGTTATACATGTGAATAGCAAATGCAATCCCTGCATCTGCAGCGTTGGCTATTCGCCTACTCAAGCTTAGGGTTTAGGGTTTAGGGTTTAGGGTTTAGGGTTTAGGGTTTAGGGTTTAGGGTTTAGGGTTTTCTTGCCTGATAAATGCTGCAACTCTGTCTGAGACAGCAAACCATGAATAACATGACCGAGTTCATGAAGAAGATGAATGCTTTCTTCTTTTGTAAGCAGACAATCTCTTAACAACGAATACGCCTCCTCAATGTCTCCTCCCCCTGTAAACCCTAAACCCTAAACCCTAAACCCTAAACCCTAAACCCTAAACCCTAAATCGTTCTTAGCGTCAAAGCAGAAGCATACACCGAATCCTTATGTCCAAACCCTAAGCCCTAAACCCTACCTTTCAACAAACAAAGAGTACACAGACACCCCCCATGCCTCAAACCCTAAACCCTAAACCCTAAACCCTAAACCCTAAACCCTACCTGACTCTATATGATGAAAACGTGGTGGTGGTTCGAAGTTACAAACCAAAGCACAGCAAGGAATTTGTCTTAGGGTTTCACCCTCAGCAGCAACGCATGCGCGTGTTAGAGGGCCCCCCAACTCCCATCCCTGCACTCCCCCACAAACCCTAAACCCTAAACCCTAAACCCTAAACCCTAAACCCTAAACCCTAACTACCCTAACTACCCTAAACCCTTAGGGTTTATCATCCTTAAGATATTTGCCCTGAACCCTAAACCCTAAACCCTAAACCCTGGTCCCTTAACCTGAACGACCGTGAACGACTCACCCTAAACCCTAAACCCTAAGCCGTAAACCCTAGCATGTTATCCCTAAACCCTAACCTCCAACTCAACCCCACAAAACCCTAGACCCTAAACCCTAAACCCTATCCCCTTAGAGCAGACTTTCAATCCCCCTCTCCCCTAGACCCTAAACCCTAAACCCTACCCCCTTATGGCAGAACCCCAATCCCGCAAACCCCCAAATTCAAAAC
>OY986954.1:1115631-1118131 GCA_963920595.1 Eimeria praecox
TACCCGCATGTCAGTCCATGTGGGGTGTATGTACAGCCTAAAACCCTAGAGTGCTGCTGCAGCAGCGAGCCAACAGCAGCAGCAGAAAAATAGAGTGGGGGTTTTGTGTTAGTTAATGTTTGGGTGTATATACACCTCAGACACCCCAAACCCTTTCTCCATATCCTACGATACTCTAAAATATTTAAATTATTTAAATACATTTTTATTTGTTTTAGTAACAAGACAACACACAAATAAACCCTAAACCCTAAACCCTAAACCCTAAACCCTATATGCATGAAAGCACAAGGGAAGACAACCACCACCCTCTATCGAGGGTTTAGGGTTTACAGATTAGGGTTTAGGGTTTTGATAAACCTGCCACCCTACGCCTTCATTGCAGAAGGTTATGTTGTCTGGGGTTTAGGGTTTGGAGTCGTTTAGGGTTTAGGGTTTAGGGTTTAGAGTGTGAGGCCTCAGGACTCTTCCCTTCATCGTTGATTAAGAACCGCCAGATACGGGGTTTTAAAATCGAGGATTTAGGGTTTAGGGTTTAGGGTTTAGGGTTTAGGGTTTAGGGTTTAGGGTTTAGGAGGGGCCCCTGGGGCCCCCGGAATCGATGGCTTGCGCTGATCTCGCGTAAGTTCTGAAAGATCATAGATATAAAACCAAAAGAATTATTAAAATTAAATATTCTAATTATATTTTAAATTAAAAATAATAAAAATATTTAATAAAAATAAACAAAGGTTTATATGTAGACAGCTGCACAGTTGTCTAGATGTTGTTGTGTAGGTAAGACGGCTCATAGGAGGATCTTCTTGTTCTTGTGTAGGAAAATAAATATAAATTATGAATAAATATATTAAAATATAAATTAAACAATTAAAATAATAAATTATTATACATAAAAACAACAATAGGAATGATAGGCTACACAGAAACCTTCCGTATATCCCCTGCTTGCCTCGAGTCAAACAGCTGCAACTTTTGTTATATTTATTATAAAAATATATTATTTATTTCAGGAAAATATATTTATTTGATTTAATTTATTAATTAATGAGGAAAAAACCCGCAAAAACAAAGTATTAGACTCCTCGCTTTCTTACTTTTCTACAGTAGTAATCAGCAGTGTAAAGAGAATCCAGGTGTACATACACCCGAAAATTCTTAAACTCTCTTCAATTCTTTTGTTGTATTTTAACAGAAAACAAATTCTTTAAAACTAATTATAGTACTTAACAGCAGTCAAAGCAAACCTCCTATAGCCGTACAATATATATATTAGGTTAGATTATATATATATATATATATATATATATATATATATATATATATATATATATATATATATATATATATGAGAAACTCTCCACACCGTAACTCAGGATGACTCAGAACAAACCCTAAACCCTAAACCCCAAAGCCCTAAACCCCAAACCCTAAACCCCAAATACCAAATCCCTAAAACCCCACCCCCTAATCCCCCAAGCCCCCGGAGCCTATCCCTAACTGTCAAGCCCTAAAACCCTAAACCCTAAACCCTAAACCCTAGGCTCTACATCCCTTTCCCCAAGACCCTAACCCTTGCTTTTGTTTAAAGTGTCTGAAAGGTTTAGTTTTTAGTTTCCAGGGTGTACAGTACATTCAATATCTGAGGTGTACGTACACCCCACCATGAAGTTGTGCTGCCTCTATAGACTTTGTTAATGCAGCAACAAATATACAAAAGTATTTATATTTTTTTTATTTTTAATTTATTTTTATTTTGTATAATAAAATATCTTAGAAAAGAAAATAGAAAGAGATGCTCCGGCAACCTACATACAGAAGGATGCATGCAGGGGCTTCTATATATATATATATATATATATATATATATATATATATATATATATATATATATATATATATATATATATATATATATATATATATATATATATATAATCTTTTATAATTAATATTTATGTGTTTCTTGATTTGGGGTTCGTATGATTAACTGTAAGATATATATTCTCAGATATTTCAGAGTATTTACCGAATGTGTCTCTGTCTTTATATACAATATTATATATATACATATTATATATATATATATATATATAAATATATAGATAGATAAATAGATAGATAGAAAGATAGAAAGATAGATAGATAGATAGATAGATAAATAAATAGAAAGATAGATAGATAATATATATTAAATATTATATATTATATATAATATTATAAATAACATATATATATATATATATATATATATATATATATATTATATATATATATATATATATATACATATATATATCATACATATTTTATATATTTTAATGCATATCTCGTGTGTCTCAGCGCCCTCCAAACCGGCGGGGTCCTCCAAACCCTAAACCCTAAGCCCTAAACCCTAAACCCTAAACCCTAAACCCTCAGTTTCCTAGGCCTCTCTCAAGCAAGCGTGTAATAGCGGCATTGACATCTCCGTCTGATTCTTGTAGAGCTGCTATATTTGCTT
>OY986954.1:1123131-1130631 GCA_963920595.1 Eimeria praecox
GAGCGCCTCTACATTACGGAAGAGCCTCCTTCCTGCTTTTTCCTTGAGGCACTGACTCGGCTCCGCTAACTGAAGGAGACCCCAACGCTGTGCTGGGTGCTGAGTGAGTAGCTCTTTCACTACGTCGTGGCATACAGCGCTTGGTAGTGTCGTCTAGAAGCCGCATGCTGGCCTTCCATTGAGCTACCCTAGCACTATGTAGCGGCCAAGTGGTCTAACGCAGAGATCTCGTACCATGATAATTTGAGCCGTTTCTGAACTGAGCTCGTATTTACGCCGATAGTTTTGCCGGTTCTCATGTTCTGTACCCCACCAGCAAAGTGTAGTCCCAGAGACAGCGTCAACAAATTGAGTTTCACCTACTCGCCCTAGCTTCATATAACAGATGCACTGCGCAGCCTCTGTGAAGTAGAATACAGACGTTCGGACCATTCACATCAGCATAGATAAGCAGTGAGTTGACTAAGGAGGATCTGGAGGTGCGGCAGTCACAGCTCGACCGCGCTTGTCATTGCGACGTACGTTGAGTTGCTTGGGGCCAGGGTGTATCCATAATCCGTTTGTTTGCTCCCCTGGCGGCTCTTCCTGGAGTCCTTCTTCTCCAGTTCCTTGATATCTTTCATGGTTCTCCAGCATTTAATTATGTTATCTTGCTTATTTTATTGCAAGAAGAGAAGGTGCGCCACTCATTGCATCTCTCTGGATTTGTGGGTGGTGAATTCGTTAGCTCATGCCGGTTGTCACTTTGTTGCCCTTACAGTTCGTGACTGGCGTTCACAATATCCACAGACTCTACATCTAGGTCATTTTCCTCTTGGATGTGTAAGTACTCAATAATATCAGCAGGCTTCATTCTTTTACCCCTTCCACTGCCCGCTGCCTCTCTCTGCAGGCCAGTCCTGCTATGACAACATGCCCGAAATTGTAGGGGCTCCGAGCCCGCCGTTAGAATTTCATTCACAGAACGTTGGCGCCTCTCGACGCAGGCGTTACCGGCAACTTCCCCTGTCTACGTTCCCTCAGCCCTGTCTTAGCATGCTCCCGTGCCGGCATGAAAACCAACCTACAACGCAGAGCAAGCCAAAAGGCTCTTATAGTCCGGATGCGTACATTAAGAGTGAAATGTCATTCTAGATATAGCCGGCATTGTTTTGACTCGCCCTCTAGCGAAGAAGATGCCCATAGCCACATTAAATGTTTAGGTGCATTTAGAAAACGTAAGTGCGCCTACACAGACGAAAGCCATTCCACCACTGCCGCATCACCACGACATCCGTCATATCTGGAAGGTCGACAAAGGCAGGTGCACTCTTCCCCAGTTCGGATGGGATACAGATATTGCACTTGTTGATATGAAATGGAGCCGACAGCGGTGTGGTTGCCCTCTCAGTAGACGGCAGACCCTCGCCAATCTCCATGATGCGCGCGAGAAAAGGGGATGAATATTTGATTAATATCATCATCCAAGGGTATTTCCCGTTAAAGCATCTTCACAACTAGCCAGTGCTATGCACCACGCGGCCCAGTTGTGGAGGTGGAGTTCGCTGCTGGCTCTTGGCCTTTTTAGCCATGCATGGCTGCCTAACTCAGCAAGGGTTCACGATCTGAGCAGACGGGCGCCGTGGCGTATATTGTAGTCAAAATACCTAAGCTAAAAGTTCTCACCAGCTGAAGTCCCCTCCACCATGCAGGCATCCTGAGCAATATTGACATACGGGTCTGAGGCTGATGCAGACATGAGGTGTCCTATCATGGGCTGCGATGCACCGTGATACAGCTCCTCCTGCATGGTATCCCAGCATGGAAACCCCTTTTCTGCATGCCCTAACCCTTTAGTTGATTGCTAAACACCCACTTGGCCCTCAGTAGCCAACCTGCACCCAAGTGTAGGTAGAAGTATCAACGTCGGGCCATCTTACACCACCTGTATTTAACAACGTGTTGGTAGCAAGGCATCCATAATCCAGGTATAAGAAGTGTTCCACAAAATAAAAAGTGTTGACGAAGAGCCTATCTACAGAGGGACAAAACAACAGCAGGAAATCGACGCCAAGCAAGGTAGACAGGCTAGCAGAGCAAACCCCAATAGAGGATGAAAGCTCTAGACGGTACCGCCGCATAAGGTTAAAGGGGGATTCGGACTAAGCACGTCGATGTTTTCATAGGCTAGTCTGAGGAGGACACATTATGTGACGCTAATCAGCTGCTCAGGAGTCGTCTCATCCTTTCTCGCTTTCTTTGCTGTTGCTGCTGCAGTATCTACCTCGAGCTTGCCTGTTGCCACTGGTTGCTCTGAAGCCTGCAGCAGCGAGCAGCAGCAGCAACTAGCCTCCCTCGCTCATCAAAACAAGCAGCAAAGGCTTATAGTTTAGAGCTCAGACGAGCCTTCAAATCAGTTGTGCCAGCACACATGCGAAGCCCTCAGCCCGTAACCCGTAGTCCTCATCTTTTCTAGGAAAGGCCTTACGAAGCATTACACCCTAAAACCTAAACTTGATGATAAGAACACACAACATTATGCGCTCATTTGAATCGTTAAACCCTAAATCCTAAAACCCTATACAAAACCCCTAAACCCTCGGTAGCTGTTTGAATCTCGGCGCCGTATCCAGCGTAGTTTCTTGCACAAGATGATGATGGAGGCTTCTTGTTTGTAATCACTAAATTAATTATTAAATATAATACATGAAATTTAAGAAGAAATATTTACTTGTCGATATGCTGCTGAGACACCGCAAGCGGTAGCAGCATCTGCTGCTCGTGGTGCTGCTGTTGCTGCTGCAACGTGTGGCGGTTGTATTTGTTTGCTACAGAGGCTATGAATAGCTCTTTTATGCTTAAGATAAATAATTTCCTGTTTATTTTTCAAGTTTGTTTTTAAATTGTTTCAAATATTCACGTAACTTGTCCTCACCTCTGGGGTGTACAGACAACCGCCGACAACCGCCGTGGGGCGGTCGGTGGCCTGGGTGTGTAGGAGAGAGAAAAAATAAATAATATAAATATATAGCGTCATTTATCTAGTTTTAAATTTATTATTCTTCTCATTACTACCTTTGGCTTTATTATCTTGAGAGCTTCACAATGACTCCGCCTTCTCCCGTTTCTGCTAGTGAGTGTCGAGGTGTACGTACACCTCAAACTTCTGTTGAACTTTATACCTTCATTTCAGTTGTCTGATGCCTCCTTCTTCTTTCAATTTATCTTACGTTCCCGTATGCTAGTTTTCCTAACCAACTTGCTGCAACCGTTGCCCCTGCTTTTGTTTGTGGAGCTGCTCCAGCTGCTGCAGCTGCTGGCGCTTGAGCTGCTGCTCTAGTTCGTTCTGCTGCTGCTTTACTTGCCGCTTCTGCTGCTGTTGCTGCTGCAGGTCCGCCTCGAGGCTACTTCCTGCGTCGGCGCCCTCCACATGCTCGGGAACCCCGTGGCAGCAGGAAGCGTGAGCCTGCAGCAGCAGCAGCAGCAGCTGCTGCTGCTGCTGCTGCAGCAGCAGCAGCAACAGAAGAAACAGCAGCACATGGACACATTGAAGAGGGAGCATCAATACAAACACCTCTCGCTTGTTTCCCATCCTTCTTCCCTCAGCTGTACGCGTCGAACAGCAGCAGCAGCAGCAGCAAATGCAGCAGCGACAGCAGCAGCAGCTGTAGCAACAGCTGCAGCAGCAGCAGCTTGCCAGGAAGCCATATGCTACTAGAGAGAGAAACAACAGCAGGGTCTGTGGCTTCTGGTGACATTATAAACCTTTCTGCTGAAGCAGAAGCAGAAGCAGTAGCAGCAGCAGCAGCAGCAGCAGCAGCGGTAGCAGCAACGAAAACAATAGCAGCTTCAGAGGCAACAGAAGCACCAGACACACCAACAGCAGCAATCACAGCTTCGAGGAGGAAGCGAGTGCAGGGGTTGTTCTTATCAGCAAAACAATCTGTGTTTGCTTATAAGCCTCAAGGCTGGCTGGTGCTGCTGCTGTTGCTGCTGCTGTTGCAGCTTCTGGTACTCACGTTTCTATTGCAGCAGCGGCAAGAGCTGCAGCAGCAGCGCGAGGCATTGCAGCAGCAAGCAGTGTATGGACAGCTCGCCTTCCAGCAGCAGCAGCAACGCCTGCTCAACAACCGCCGGTCCCGTATAGGTGTCAGACAGCAGCAGCAGCAGCAGCAGCAGCAGCAGGAGCAGCAGCAGGAGCAGCAGCAGGTTTCTGTGGGGGGAAGCTGCCGTTGCAGACCTTGTACCCCTGTACGTTTTTCTGAGGGTCTAACAGACATTAGAGATAGATTTAAACATACTGAGAAGGAAATACAAATATCTGCTGCTCGGTTTCTGCAGTGTATAGACACCGCAGCTGCTGCAGTCAAAGATGTACACGAGGAGGCCCGTCGATCTCCCTGGAGAGCAAAGCTGGAGCAAAGGATTAAAGCCCTTCAAGATGAGGAGCTCTAAACCCTAAACCCTCGTTTTAGGGTTTAGGGTTTAGGGTTTAGGGTTGGGCTCTACTCGTCAAGGGTCACTGTCTAACATTTGCGGCTGAGGTGGAGTCACGCCTGAAGATTGCAGTCGCCCACATTCAACACCGTTGCTTCAAACCCTTCGCCTTGAAACCCGAGAATTAGGGTTTAGGGTTTAGGGTTTAGGGTTTAGGGTTTGGGGTTTTGGAGTGATTTTTGGAGGTATTGTCTTTTGTTCGTTTCGGTTTTCTGTTTGAATGTATTTGAATGCATCTTTTGATTATTTACGCCTTCCTTTCTTCGTTTCTAAACACATGCTGCCTTCGGGTGTATGTACAGCAAGATGCAGCGAGAACGAAGCAGAATCCAATGTTTATCCTCTTGTTGACTGGCGATGTATGTTCGCAATGTTTTGTTTTGTTTTCTTTATCGCACAGTAAATATATTTGATTATTTAAATATATTTAATTTATTATTTGCTGTTTAATTTTATTAACTGAGACAACGAAACAGAAGTTGTTTGTCTGTTATCACAAACACTGTACGATCTCAGTATTGACAGCTACATTAATAAATTAAATAATAAAAATATATGTATTTCTTAAACTATCATAGATATATAAAGTCTGAATAATAATAATAATAATAATAATAATATAATATTATAAATATTATATATTCATAATATTTATAGTAATTAATAATAATATATAATATTATAAATATTATATATTTATAATATTTATAATATTATAGTAGTAAACGGGCAAAATCAGCATAATATGCGTACAACTTGAATAGTGAAAAGAGTCTAAAGCCTCAATAATAATAAGAAGATATAATCTAAATTAAAATGAGTATATTTAATAAGTATTAATAATAGTGTATTTCCTGAATAGAAGTAGAAATGTATTTCTTTATAGCATAGCACATACACTTGAGGGATTATGGCCGTATCAAAACAAATAAATTAAGTTGTTTGGAGTGTCTTCAGATGCTTCATTTTACAGATAATACACCTTCATATCAAACATGTTCTGTAAGCTACGATCTAAGCTCTTCTCTTTCATATCCCCCTCGTTGAAAATTACTTTAAAGAGCACTTTCATTATCGCGGCATTCGCTGCTACATAACGATATATATATATATATATATATATATATATATATATATATATATATATATATATATATATATATATATATATATATATATATCTGGAAGATTCATGGAGGCATGGGAGCAAATATGTCTAGCATGAGTGACATCAGCATATGCAGGCGTCAGATTGCTGCAATTTAATGAATACAAGCATATTTAGAAAGACTTGCATGCATGCACGCCAACGCGTGCCAACACACGTAATGCTCAAGGATACGCAAGTGTCGGGCTCTTACAAATGTGCTAGCACCAGCGTCTCTATGCTGAGCTGCAGCATACATGCGCGAGTCGTCGCTGTAGCTTGCTTCGTTCTGAAGTTGGTTCTTGCTTTTCTAGTTCCGAACAGGCTGGCTGCTTAGGACTAAGCAGGTATCTAACAATTGTAGACAGTGTCAGTGCATGCAGCCAAAGAGAACAGGGTATATACCAACTCCTGCTGCAAGGATTGCCTTGCAGCAGGAGTAGCAACAAGTTGCCTTACAATCCACAGTAGCCCACTTCCTTCCCGGCCCAGTTGCCATCCCCAGGGCTTCATGCCACTACGCCCAAGACGCCTGAAGGCTGGAGGAGAGGTGAGATCCTTTGTAAGGAAATCTTTACTCGGGTTTCTCGGCTATATTGCCTGACACAGAATATCCTCTGATATTACTGAGGGCATTTCCTACACTCAGGAGCGCCGCAAGGTTAAGCGGAGCAGGCGCCAGTAGCGGACTCCATCCCCCCAGTAGCATAGCCTGCTGCATAGTGTCGGCTAGATGTGAAGGCCCTTTAAGCGGGAAAACCTTGGGTGTCCTCCCTAATATTGTAGTCAAAAATCAACCCCTTCCCACCTCAGTGTTGAAGAAGTAAGGGGAAGGGCGGCTGCGGCATGGGCTTTGGCTTCATAGATGTTAGAGTGGGTTTGTCGTCAGTCGGATGCTGTGATAGCATTTGCGGTGTCGGGAGCAGCCTCAGCAAATGAACCATCTCGTTTCGCTGTTTAAGGTCAACTGCAGCAGAAGCAGCCACCCAATTACTTATTAATAACGTCTGAAAAAATCGACGGCTTCACACAAAGTATCGTTGCTGACGAGGAACCGAAGTCCGGCAGCTTATTCTTGTGTAAATTCATGACGACGACGTATCTTAACATTATACACACTGTGGCCACCGCGAACTACCGAGAGGCAGGGACTGCGATGTGGTGGATAGAGCATTTCACCGCTACTTGTTCTTTGTTTAACACGTTGTTATACATCCTCACATTCCCCCCAACGTGGATATGCCACCATACCATTAAAGGTTAACTTTCTTACACCATTCGGCGGGTCACCGAAAATTCTCTCAACTCTCCCCATAAGTTGGCAGCAACTGCATCTTTGAGGAAGGAGCAACTGGAGGGGACTGATGTCTATGACACACGAATAACTCCTAGTAGAACACAGAACACAGTAGTATTCTAGATGAAATGCCAGGACGAGTAATATCAGGAAGTGCTTCTGAGGGGTGCTTCTGCGAATCAGTGTCGTAAGCACCCAGAGGCCATTCGCGACACAGCAGCGGCCACTACAGGCCAGGTATTGCGGGAAACAGGTTAAACGGGCACCACACACAGGTTTCTACTGACGACTGGTCTGTCAGGTATGTGGGTTGGCCCAAACCTGTTTATGTATGTGCTCTCTGGCGCCTACTGTTTCTCGGCTGCTGCGCGTGCCCCTGTCTTTGCTTATGGATATCCCTGCCTCGCCACCGACAACAATTTTATATCCTTCACATTTCATGGCTGTAAGGAACCCTGTCCCAAGCAAGTATGCATGTTCCTCGTCTAGCCAGGTTCTCTTTATATATCGCACTATATTGGAATGCCCCCATGAAGAGGCGGCGCCTTGCTTAGGCGAATGCCACAGAAAGCTGTCTACG
>OY986954.1:1135631-1198131 GCA_963920595.1 Eimeria praecox
AGCTGCTGTTGTTTGTTTCTTGTTGCTGCAGCTGCTGCTGTGCTGTCTCCTTCTTGTTGTCTTTGTGTGTGTCTGTCTCTTCACTGTATGCATCCTTCGTTCTTCTGTCTCAGTCTGTCTTGTCATTTCTACCTCTGTCTCCTTTTATCTCTGTCTGTCTCCTTTTTGTTTTCCTCTCTCTCTCTCATATCTGTCTCTTGGCCCTCGCTTCCTACATCTGTCGTCCTTCGAAATCTTATTGTTTTTAATTTGCTGCTGCTGCTGCTGCTGCTGCTCTTCAGCTGCAGCACGAGATGCAATTGAGAAGCGCCTTCGCCGTGAGAGGGGAGAAAAGGAGACAGAGCGGGATGTAGGGAATGACTCCGAAAAGCAGCAGCAGCAGCAGCAAGAGCAGCAGCAGCAACAGCAACAGCAACAGCAGCACACGAGGAGACGATCCCGCAGCAAAAGCAGAAGCAACAGCAGACGCATCAGCCAGAGCCGAGAGAAAACAACAAAAGAGAGAAAGAAGTGAGCCCCCATTGCTGCAGCACACAAATGCAGCAGCAGCAACAGAAACAGCAGCAACAACAGCAACAGCAGCAACAACAGCAACAGCAGCAACAACAGCAACAGCAGCAGCAACAGCAGCAGCAGCAGCAACAGCAGCAGCAGCAATCTGAAGTGTTTCTTGTGTTTCTATGTTGTTGTTTCTTTCAGGAGCGTGTCTCGATCCCCAGGTGCTCCAAGTCGTTCTGTGTCTCCTTCAGGAGACAGACTGCGGGGGTCTGCAGCAGCAGGAGAAGAGAGGAGGCCCCTGTTAAGACCAGTTGGTGGGGCCCCCCGTGCAGCAGCAGCACTAAAGGAGAAGCTGAGGAGTGCTGCTACAGCTGAAGCACAAGAAAGAGGGGAGGCGTCCCCAGAAAGACAACCCCCTGAGCAAAGGAGACGATCCCCAAGTCCGAAGAGCCGATCTCGGAGCCCTAAGAGACAATCAGTGTCTCCAAAGAAACAAACTGGGGGAGACAGCCCGGAGAGACAGCCCCAGCCACCCCGGAGACGATCCCCATATGAGAGGGAACGCTCCCCTTCTTCAAGGGGACGATCCCCACAGCCCAGGAGACGATCCTCCTCGAAGAGACGATCCTTCTCTCCAGAGCAAAGACGATCCCCGATGCAGCAGAGACGATCCCCAGCACAACAAGCAAGAAGATCAGAGTCACCAAAGAGACGATCCCCACCCCTAGAAAGGGGACGATCCCCGTCACCGAGGAGACGATCCCCGCTGCAGCAGAGACGATCCCCGTTGCAGCAAAGACGATCCCAGTCCCCAAGAAGACGATCCCCAATGCAGGGCAGAAGGTCGCCAGTGCAGCAGAGACGATCCCCGTCTCCAAGGAGACGATCCCCAATGCAAGATAGGCGATCTCCAGGAGATCAAGGGGGGCGGCTACCTGCTCCGAGGCGGTCTTCTGGGTCTCCAGGAGGAGACAGAAGGATTCGATCCCAGAGTCGATCCCCAGCTCGTGCAGGCAATACAGCAGCAGCAGCACCGCCAGCAGCAGCAGGCAGGCCGAGGGGGGGGGGCGGTCGCTCTCGTTCTCGATCCCGCAGCAGTGGTGGAGCTCGTGAGAGAGAGTCGATAGGAGGAGGTGCAGCAACTGCAGCAACTGCTGCTGCTGCAGGCAGGGGCCGTGGGAGAGGCAGTGTGTCTCCTAAACGTCACCACGACGCCTCAGCATCGGCTTCACCCCCTCGAAGGAGACGTTCCCGATCCCCGTGGAGTCAGGGGAGACGATCCCAGTCTCTGAAGAGGGCTTCGCAGTCCCCTGCATCACCAAGGAGGCAGCAGCCGAGCAGGGGGGCACGCAGGGGCCCCCGAGGCAGCAGCAGCCGCTCCCCCTCGCCTGCTTATCGACGCAACCAAATGTCTCCTTCACCTGCAAGGAGGAGACGATCCCGGTCTCCTGGAGGGGGGCCTAGAGCACCAGGGCGCCTTTCACCGGAGTGGGGCCCCCCTGGGGCCTCTCCCTCTTCACGTGGGCACAGGGGGCCCCTCCCTTACATGAAGGGCCCCTCTCCTCGTCGGGGGGGCCCCCCTCCGCATGCATATTCGGGTGGGAGGGATCGTTCGATGTCTCCTCCTGTGCGGGGACGGGGGGGGCCCGGTGGGGAACCTCTTCCTCTCAAGAGAGGCAGAAGCCCCTCTTTGAATATCAGGAGACGATCCCCTTCACCTAGAAGAGGAGAGCTGAGGTCGTGGAGACGATCCCCGGAATCTTCTTCACGATCCCCACCCCGGCGGTTCCCGTGAGCTGCTGCTGCTGCTGCCGTTGCTGTTGCTGCTGCTGCTGCCGTTGCTGTTGCTGCTGCTGCTGTTGCCACTGCTGCTGCTTCAAAGGACTCTCCATTAAATTGCAGCTTGTAGAGAGTATCTGTTTGCTTCTGCTGCTGCAGCAACAACAGCAGCATGAACAGCAGCAGCAGCATGTTTGATGGCTTCGCATGCATGTTTGTCTTCTGCAGGCGGAGGATGTCTCCCGTTGGGATGGGGCCGTATCCTAGGGGCCCCCCAGTCTCTAGTCTTGGGTTTAGGGATAGAGACACTGACTGGCGACCGAGAGGGCCTATGCCGATGGGGGTTGGGGGCCCCCGCCCGTATGAGCGCGATATAAGACACGTACGCAAGGGGATGCATCCTATGCCTCGGAGGCCCCAGCAGCCTAGAGGGGGCCCCCCAGGTCCAGCTGTTGATCGCTACAAGAGCCAAAGCAGGTAAACCCTGCAAACATCATAACAAGAGGCCCCCCCCTGTGGGGCCCCCCCCTTGGGGGCCCCACAGCGGTGCATCGGGGGCCCATAGAACCTAGGGAGGGGTTTAAAGAGGAGTAGAGGGAGGGTTAGAGGATGATAGAGAGGCATTCAGATCGCCATCGTTATATATTTAAATATTTATATAAATATTTCTACTGCTGCTGCTGCTGTGTATTTGCAGGTCTTTGAGCGAAGAGAACACAGGAGAACGAGCGAGCTCGGCAGGATCTCCTCGAGCTGCTCCTGCGGCAGGATCTCCTGCTATTGCAGCAGCAGACAAAACAGCAGCAGCAACAGAGAAGGACGTTGGCGGGGCTTCTGCTGGGGGGGAGAATAAAGAGAGAGGCCCATCAGGGTCACCGGAGAGGGCCCCCCCCTCTTCTTTACCTCTTCATTCACGTTTGGGAGACCTAAGACGAAGACTACAAAGCAAGAGAGCAGAGCCTGCGGCTCAGCAGCAATAAAATATATTAAATAGGAAGAAGACCGACTTGTGTATCTGTGTGTCCCTGTAGCCTGCATATCTCTGTCTCTCTCTGTCTGTCTCTCTCTCTGTCTCTCTCTCTCTTTGCTCTTCTGTCTCTTCTTTGTCTATTCGTCTCTGTGTCTGTCCTTCCCATCTCCTTCGCTGAGATTCAGAGACACTGTCTCTGGATAAGACCTCCCTGGGTGCCTCTCTAGCTTCTTTTATGTACTGTCTCTCCATGCTTAGGGACCCGTCTCTTCATTTTGAAAGCGTCCTGCTGCTGCTGCTGCTGCCGCTGCTGCTGCTGCTGCTGCTGCTGCTCTAGCTGCATTTGCAGTATAAACAACAGCAGCAACATGCGCCAACAAGCCGTCAGCAGTCGTATTCGTGGGCTAGCAAAGGCCTCTATCGGGGGGTTTTACTGATTCTCCTTGAGGGGATCTGAGCTTAATGGGGGCCCCAAAGGGGCCCCCCTTGAAGGCCTTAGAGGGGCCCCGTGAGGAGAGGGGGGGGGGGGGGGGGGTTAATTGTTAAGAGCTCTGAACCCGAGTGTCTTTTGCTATCCTCCTTTTCTTACAGCCCTCAGGGAGCGTCTGCTGAAGCGTATCGCACTCGGCAGCAACAGCAGCAGCAACAGCAGCAGCAGCAACAACAGCAGCAGCATCAACAGCAGCAGCAGCAGCAACAGCAGCAGCAGTATCAGCAAGGTGCTGCAGGCCAGAGAGGCTATGCACCGATGCTGGAGCTTCTTAAGCTGTGGGGGCCCCTTTGGATTTAGGGGCCCTAGATTTAGGGGCCCTGTGGATAGGCTGTTTACTGAGAGGCACTAGCTAGCATGCGATAATCGATTTCTTATCTTCTTATTTTCTTCAAGCTCGAACTCGAGCCTGTTGTTTGTCTGGGGGTTAAGGGGTTATACGCTGCTGCACGTAGGGCCCACAGAAAGTGGGGCATACAGTGCTAGGGGCCCCTTCCTACAGAGCCCCTTAGCCCTAGTCTTCTAATATAACAGACATACCGCAAAGTATAGAGATGTATGGCTGGAGTGTATATTATATATATATATATATATATATATATATATATATATGTATATGTATATATCTATATATATTACTTACTTCATGTATAATATAGGTATATTTATTTAAATAGATGGTTATACGTAGATAATGGAGGTGCAGCTACGTAGATAAGAGCTGTGTTAGATAGAAACCTGAGTAGCAGAACCTGATATCTTGCATCTGTCTTCTTTATCTTTTCTGAATATGTACGTGAGGATGTAGGTAAGGGTATAGGCGTGAATGTATATATAGATATAGACATAGATACATAGACAGAGAAGTATAGATAGGATATTAATTGTAGAGAGATATTAGATGAGAAGATGCAGATATGCTGCTGATGCAGAAGTGTAAGTGCAGATATGGTTATAGTATTGGATTCTAGATATAGAGGTAGATGCAGGTAGACATGTTTATATATATATATATATATATATATATATATATATATATACAGAGAGAGAGATATAGATAGATAGATATAGATATAGATATATAGATATCTGCATCTATAGATGCAGAGATAGACTGCAGATGCAGATAGGGATGCACGGACAAGGGACAGATACAATCTCTCTGTCTCTCTCTGTCTCTCTCTGTCTCTCTGTCTCTCTCTCTCTCTCTCTCTATATATATATATATATATATATGTATATATATATATATGTATGTATATATATATATATAGTATACAGATAGATACGTAAATATAATTATGTGGTCTTGTACTTGGCATATGCACGAAGGCCCAATGACTTCGAAAGTAAACAACAAAAATCGTCCTCTCTTAAATGAAGAAAGTTTCCTGCAAACATCCAAGCATTTCTTACAAACAGATAATATGTTTATATGTTTATATATATATATATATATATATATATATATATATATATATATATATATAAAGGTACAATATACATTTCTTATGGGCATGGATGTTTTTCTTCTGTAATGCGTTAATTTATTCAAAGTAAACATTTGCTCTTCATAAAATACCATGCTATGCATGCATGTATGATCTAAGCATATATATATATATATATATATATATATATATATATATATATATATATATATATATATATATATATATATATATATCAAAGGCAATAACACCCCTTATTAGACATATAGCCGCATTATGTGAAAGTATACTTTCTCTACGTATAATATAATATTAATACACAATTCTAAGAAATATATATTCATGCTGCTGCTAGAGCTGAGCCCCAAGTACTGCCCCCCACACACAAATTACCTATCTTTTTCTATAACCCCAACAATATTACGGTGTACAGACAGATACAATCTCGTATAGACATACAATTGGATGAGCAACAGAAGCGTTTCTAGGGTTTAGGGTTTAGGGTTTAGGGTTTAGGGTTAGACTTCTTTTATTTGCAGCCTATGAGCCCGTTCTTCACCTGTCTTGTTTGTTTTCATTGTTTGTTTGTTGACTATCTTCTACCTTGAAATTTATTCTAATGTTTTTATTTTTATTATTATTGCTTGTATTGTATTTTAATATTTTATTATTATTATTGTTTGTGTTTGCTTGATGTGTGTCTCTGCGTTTGTACTAATTAACATGTTCTTGCTTCTGAGGGCGAATATCCTGTTTTCTTATGTTTTTCTCTTGCTATTACTGCCAGTCTCTTTCTGTTTCTTTGTTTGTCTCTGTTGTTTTCTATCTGTCTTGATTGGGTTCTGTGGCGGTGCCCTTATCTTTGTTTGCTTGTGTCTGTCAGGCCGTCTGTCTTGTCTTCTTCAATCTCCTCTCCTCGTCTCTCTCTCTCTCTCTCTCTCCCTCTCTCTCTCTCTGTGTGTGTGTGTATCTATCTATCTATCTATCTATCTATCTCTATCTCTATCTCTTTCGCCTCCTCTTCTTGTCTCTGCTTTGTGTTTCGTGTTGATTTCTATTTATCTGTGTCTGTTTTGTTTTGTTCTTGTATGTTTCTGTTGGCCTCTGATTGTCTCTGTTTGTCTCTGTCTCTGTCTGGCTCATTTGTGTGTGTGTGTGTGTGTGTGTGTGTGTGTGTGTGTGTGTGTGTCTTTGTGTGTGTGTGTGTGTCTGTGTCTGTGTCTTTGTGTGTGTGTGTCTGTGTCTGTGTCTTAGTGTGTGTGTGTGTCTGTGTCTGTGTCTGCCTCTTTGTGTCTGTCTTCGTGTGTCTCTGCCTGTTTGTTGTTCATATTATTTATTTTCTTCTGTTTCATTTTCTCTTTCTTAGCTCCACCAAATAATATATTATTTGTCTTGTCTGTCTTTGCTGTCTTTGATTACGGAAATCGCTATACTCTGCCTATCCCCCTAGCAGCAGAACTACACCTACACTCATAGCCTGATGTCTTCTTTGCAGCAGCAGCAGCAGCAATAGCAACAGCAGCAACAGCAACAAAAGCCAGCAGCAGCAACAACAGCAGCAGCAGCAGCAGCAGCAGGAAGACAACAACAATAAAAACCGTAAAATCAAACGCCAAGTACTCAAAAATTGCAACTTCACTGCACTGCCTGCAGCTGCTGCTAGGGGCCCCCCCCAGGGGCCCCCCACTTGTTGCTGAAAGGGAGGGGGGGGGCCCCTGGCCTGCATGCAGCAGAACCTTGCTGTCTTGAAAGGTGAAGATACACCTCGTTGCTGCTGCTGTTCGATGCCTGCAATACATCTTTGCTGCTAAACTGAAAACTATCCGAAACCCTGCGGTAAAAACACCGGGGGGGAGGAGTAAGAAGGTGTTCTTGCTGCTGCTGCTGCTGCTGCTGTTCTGGGTGCTGCTGCTGCTGCTGCTGCTGTTGCTGCTCTAGCTGCTGTTGCTGCTGCATCATAGGCAGATCAGTCAGAGAATGCCGGCTTCTTATCTTCCTCGGCTGATGCTTGCATGCAAGCGGGCTGAGCAGCAGCCCGTCATGGGGTCTGCTGCAGCTGCTTCTGCGTCTTTTACCACTGCTGCTGTTGCTGCTGCTGTTGCTGCTGCGGTTGCTGCTGCTGCTGTTGCTGCTGCTGTTGCTGCAGTTGCTGCAGCTGCTGTCCCTCTTTGAAAGCCAACTGCTGCGGCGGTGCGCTATAGGGGTTGATGCTGCCTTCCCCAACGCGTGTTGTCGGCATAGAACACTCCAAACACTCAGACCACCGCAGGAGCAGCAGCAGCTGCTGCTGTTGCTGCTGTTGCTGCTGCGGCTGTTGCTGTGTCTGCTGCTGATATTGCTGCTGCTCTTATGCAGCTCAGGGTCGTTCATATCGCTTTCGATTTCGTCGACGGAACACTTATCGGACCCGTACCCCTCCGTGTCTACGCCTGCTGCTGCTGTTGATTCTGCTGCTGCTGTTGCTGCTGCTGTTGCTGCTGCTCCCGTTGCTGTTGCTGCTGTGGTTGCTGCTGTTGCTGCTGTTGTTGCTGTTGCTGCTGCTACAACTGCAGGCTCCGTGGCGCTGGTTACGAGACAGCTGGAGGGTAAGTAAGGGAAGAGACATGATGCAGCAGCAGCTATATCTTCTTTTGCTCTATCAAAATCAGCTTCTTGTGCTGCTGCTGAGAGTACAGCAGCAGCAGATGCTGCTGTTACTGCTGCAGCACTCTCAGCAGCAGGATGCTGCAGTCGTTCTGATACGCCATACACTTGGCCTTGCTGCGCTGCTGCTGCTGCTGCTGCTGCGGCTGCGGCTCCCAAGCTGCAGAATCTAGCTTGTTCTTCTCGTGCTGCTCCTATTGCTGCTGCAGATTCCACTGCGAGTGATGTTGAAGATGCTGCTGCGGGTTCTGCTGCTGCTGCGGGTTCTGCTGCTGCTGTTGCTGCTGCTGCTGCTGCCTCTAGTAGGCTAAGGGAGATTTTGTCTGTAGATGAGGACAAAGAGATTCGATCGAATTCAGTAAAGAGAGGCTGTGTTGGAGGTAATGTAGAACCTGAAGGCGACCCAGAAACAGCAGCAGCAGCAGCAGCAACAGCAGCAGCTGCTGCTGCTGTTGCTGCCGAGCCAGCAGCTGGAGAGCCTGCCGCCTCTCTTGAAGTAGCGGAGGTGACAGGGGTAGCAGCTCCTAAATCTGCTGCAGCAGAGTCTGCTGCTGCTGTTGCTGTATGAGCAGCAGCTGCAACAGCAGCAGCAGCAGCAGCAGCAGTCTCTTCGCCGCTGCTCACGTCTGTGAGGGAAAGCAGCAGCAGCAGCGCCGCCACATGCTGACAGATGCCGTAAGCCCTATGCAGCCCACAGCAGCATCCATGTTCTAGCTCCTGCTGCCCTTGCTGCACTAGCTGCTGCTGCTGCTGCTGCTGTTGCTGCTGCTGCTGTTTCTGCAAGAAACGTAGGTGAACAAGGTGTTTGTGGTTCTTCTCTGAGGCACTAGGGATCAACAGCTCAAGCTGAAGCGCCTTCCTACCCATCACCTGCTGCCATCGTACCCCTAGCCGGTTGCAACGACTCCCCCTAGGGGCCCCCCTAGGGGCCCCCACAGGGCCCCCCGTTGCCTCCTGACCGTGAATGTGAATGTCAGTAGTGTGGTGCCCTTTAGGGGGGCCCCCTGGCGACGCCGTAAGGGTTCTTCCTGAAGAGAAGGTAGCCTCAGGGGCCCCCCCATGATGATTTACAGCCTGTTCATGAGGGAGGGTCTTAGAGAAAGATTCAACAAACCCCTGTGATACGCCGGTGAGGGGCCCCCCGTGTAGCTGCAGAATAGCAGCAATGGATCTACCCTCCCGCTCAAAGATTGGCCATGCACGATGGAGTAAATTAAATGCTGCTGCTGTTGGAGTTGCTGCTGCTGCTGCTGCTACTGGTGCTGCAGAAGCAAGTACAGCTAATACCGCACCTTCATACGCCGGACATGTACGTTGCTGATACAAAGTTGGGGTCATCGATGAACTCATAAGATACAGATATAAAATTATTTAATCCTCGCCGCCCCCCACAAAACCCTAAACACTTCAATACACAAACCACACCATTGCCTAGGGTTTACGAGCTAGGGTTTTGTGGCTGCAGCACAGCAGGATCTGAATCTTCACAAAGACAGCGCTGTCGGGTCAGTCATAGTCAAATGCTGCTGGTTAGACGAATGCTTTCGTTGAACATGTTGATGTTGTTGTTTCTTCTGAGTTTTCTGCTACTCTTTTAAGATGCCGATGCGGTTGTTGCGTCGGCTGCTAGTGCTGCTGCTGCTGCTAGTGCTGCTGCTCTTGCATAGGCTGCACAGAAGGAGTAAATCTTCCTTTTAATACGGATACGAAGAATTGTATATGAATATATAGACTCATATAAAATGTATAGTAGATGCAGGAAAGGAGCAGTGTTGATGAGATGAGGACTGCCTAGCTGGTGATGGGCTCTACCGCTCACGTCGTACTGGCGGAGAGAAAACACTACATTCGCGCTCCTTGAAAGGAATTAATGAGAATATGAAGATAATTTAATGCAGAAAATGCCCCCTTGGTTGTCTGTACACCTCGAGAGAAGAGAAGAAATCGCGGAAAGCCAAGCGGCCCAGCGGCGCGCCAGTCGCCGTATGTAAGGAGGGGCTCAAGGAGGAAAAGACAACGAAAAAGTAAGGAATTTTCTCTAAAACCATTAAAATTAAATAAAACCCTTCAATCTGATAATTGAAATTCTGAAATAACCCGCAAAGTGGGCTTTATTGCATCATAGCCGTTTCAAGGGGCCCCACGACCGCCGGTACACGAGCCCCAGAGGCTGTAGCCAGACTCAGATGAATCCTGAAGAGGATATTAAAATAAAGTAGATGGAAGACTAAGCTAACAGCAAATTATATTTAGTTAAGAAAACGAAAAAATTAGATAAAATGCCCCCAGGCAGGCTGCGCCTTCCTATATCTCTCTCTCTGCAGGAGCAGACAAGTAAACTGTATGTCCCTCCCTCCAATCTAACTAATATAATCTAACGAATATATCTTCTAAAACGTAAATTTAATAACTTCCTAGCAAGCGAGCTACAATTATTAAAGACGGAACCGCTGAAACGGTATAGAAGAACCCCCACCCCCCCCCCCCCCCACTGTAATTAGTATACATGACTTCAAATTAATTAGTTTTGCACAACAAAAAAACTCCAAGTGCAGGATAGGAAGCTGTTTGTGTGAACCCCTCGGTTTTTTTATAACATCGCTTCTGTCTATTCCACTGCACTTAAAATAGTGCGAAGTTGCTGAAGAGGTCGTCGTCTGTTCAGTGAAATAAAAAGGGATATTATAGCATTGGGGTGTTATCTAGCGATGCAAAGAATGCACGCAAAAACCAAAGGGATAACAATAGTTATCCAAAGGAACCCCAAGAGGCCAAATACCATTTATGAAAACTCCAAAGCAACTAAAACAGCCGCAGTGGCTACAGCACATGCATGCGGATGTATTTTACATGGCCTATGCATGCGTTTTGCACTTCAGTTGTGTGTTTTCTGAGTTGAACAGCCCTACAAACAAATCAGCAGCTGCGAACAGGTTATTCCACGCTTATTTGCATGTATTTATGTGGTCTTTGCCGCTGCTGGACGCCGTACAACTCAGCTAATCGCTGTAAACAACCCCAACGGAAGCACAGGGCAAGCAAAAAGCAAGGAGGGTCACACTGTGCCTCCGCGTAAAGCACAATAAAACAAGCAATGCTCCAACAAATCGGGGACTTCATGCACTAAACTGCACAAAATTTATTTTATTTCATGCAGCGAAGAGCATGGCAACCAGTTAGTTAGTATCGCCGATGCCCCAACACAAGGTGGAAAGCACAGGGGGCTCTCGGCTAAATTACAACACACAACTTTTGCATGAAACGATACAACAAGAACGAAGTAATTAATATACTCCAACAAAAAGACCCCTTCTCGCTTTTTAAAAATTGACGAGGTTTTCAGACGACTGCCGTTACACCTGCACAGATTCACCTCCTCGAGAATGGTACGAACAATTTCTGAACGAACTCTACTTTTGCATGTTTTAATCTATTTCACCACCGAGTTCGTAGCTTTTCATTTATCTTCGCTTCCTCATCGCCGTACACAATCGCCACGTTCCCCCGGTAAGCGAAGAGTCATAATCTTTTGCTGAACACCGATGGGTCATGTGGAATCCGAATTCTCGCAACTCCCGAAACTTACGATATGTATATAAATATAAATATAATTATAAATAAATATATAAATATATAAATGTATAAATATATATATTATATATATAAATATAAATGCTCTACTGCAGTTCAACGGCATCCTCCAAACATCATTTTCCTCCGTAGACGACGCGAACTGGCTTGAGCTCCTCCATCCACTTTCCATATTCGCCTCACAACTTGCAAACAAGCAAACATATACGGCTGACAAGAGAAGGGTCCCCCTAGAAAAGCATGATCGGGCCACCTCTCTATCGGCCTAACCTCCCTCTCTGCGGAGGAAAAATAAGAAAAAGATTTGGATTACAGGCTCTCAGAAGCCCACAACGAACAACCCCTCTAGGGGAATCATCCTTACTTGCAGACCCAACACGCGAAAATACGAGACAGTTTTCCGCTGTCCAGCCTGTACTTCTGTCTCTTCCATCTTTCCAGCCTTTACATCATTGTAATCTAATTAAAAGTAATAAAAGCAATACTGGAAAGGAGCCCGATGCTCCTTTCCCCCCACCTTCACCATTTCTTAATGCTAAACCGAGCAACGAAACCCGACAATTGCAACTAAATGACGCACACCTTGGCGAGCTTCTATAGGTACCCTAGTACCGTAATTTAGGTTGGCCGTGCATGCACGCGCATGCATGCTGATAGCCACTGAAATAAACTTAATATATATTCTAAAAGGACAGACAGGAACAATACACCATCCATCGCAAAGAAACGAACAACAAAAGCCAATTCCAAACGCCTCCTTTTTCTTTTGAAATACTCTAAGGCCCAATACACAATTAGAGTGTGTGGCCAGGAAGTTGAAAGACGAATACTATTTAACATGAATGGATAATACAGAAACGATAGACACTATAAACCCCCCTCCAATTCCCCTCCCCTCCCCCCCGTACACTCGAGAGGAAACACAGAATCAATCCAAGCCATCTGCTGTAGCGAGACGCTCCGAATCCACAACGGCATGCTGCTGCTGGTGCAAGTGTTCAAACCCTGGAGGCGGCTCTGTGTAGTAGTGATGCCTTGAAGGAACATCCGCAAGACAAAGTCTTGCTAAATTAACCTCCAACTGTCTCATACTTTCACGTTCTGTTGTGAGGCTTCCTGAACCAGCTACTGCATTTTGATCTAATTCATCCTCCTGCTGTTCGCATGCACCCATAAGTAGTCCTCCATTATCTCCTGCGATTGCCCTTAATAACAGCAGCCTATTAACATCTAGTTTCAAATCACTGCTGCTGCTCAGTGAGGTGGTTGGAGTGCCTGCGCAGGAAGAGGGTGCTGTTTGAAAAACATCGGAGGCAGACGCATGCAAAGGCCCCCCACAAGAACCGAAACCTGCGGCTGTGGGAGCAGGAGCTGGACAAAGAGCATCCGAGAGACACCGAGACGAGAAGGAAGAGAAATCTGAGAGCTCATCTGTGGCAGTGGTGCTGTCGTCTTGCAAGGAAGTTCCCACCCCCCCTGCCGAGCTGTAACTGCCTTCTCTTCTGCTTGTGCTTTTGAACAACTCTTCATACAGAGCGGCCAATGCGGCGTTGACAGAGTCGCAACTGCTGTTTTTCTGAGGCTGTTGTCTGCTGTTAGCGTTATTGCGAGATGAGCGATGGAATGCCACTCCTCGGCTGCTGTTTGCTGCTCCTGCTTCTTTCAATCCTGGCACGCGTGAAGCAGGACCTCCTCCAACTGCAATTGCGCCCACTGCGTTGCCTTGTTTGCGTCTCCTTGACATAGTTGCCTCGCTTTCTCTTGCAAAATCTCTAGCACCGCTGGCCATCGCCAAAGATCGATAATATCTCAGCTCCTGATGCCCATGAGCGTGATTGCACTGTGCCTCCTTCTGAACGGAACAGAAACCACAAACAAACAGAACAAACAAACCTAAATAGACACATCTCCACCTACATCTGCATCAATATATTGGATCTGTCCAATCAAAAGCCCACCCCAACGACACAAAAATACCAAAAAACACAAAAAAACGAATGAACACGAAAAAATTACATGAAACATGCACACAAAGCTGTTTCATGAATAAAGATGAAGCTGACAGAAGACAAGGTTAAAACGTTACGAAAGTAAATAGGACGAAGGAGAATCGCTGGAAATTATAACAAACGAGACGAAAGAACAGGAAACATGCACGCTTACCTTGCATTTTCCTCGAGTCCATTTGAGGCACATGTTGGTTTTGAACATGTTTGAAGTATGTCTGATCTCCGATTTGCTGTGAGCGAATCTGCATGTTTCCCCTTTAGCTTTGGCCGGGCAGGCCGTACCAGGGTGTAGAACAGAAGGACAAAGCTTGGTTTTATCTAGATTGGGGGCTGGTCGCAGCTCCTCCAAAGAATGCGCGAAGTTGCATCGTGACCCAAGATGACAGGAGCCGAGGCTCAGTCGTGGGCAAATGCGGGTTTTGTGAAATATTGTTTTACGATTGGCGAGAATTACGCCTTTCATTGGAACCCCTCCTACAGGCAGAGGCGATGCAACAGCAGAAGGCTGCGGTGCTGCCTGCACCTCCTGCCAGAGTTGGGGATCCATCTTTCCTCAACACTACTACACTAATTGCCTCAAAAAACAGATTAAAGCAGATCAAATGACAAATACTGCCGTTTTTTGAACAACTACTCCAAGCTGATCCCGATTTAGGGACAGAAATAGACACCGAAATCCCGCAGGCGGTGCGTCGGTAAACCCAGGCGCCGCAGGTCTGGATATGGCAGCAGAGCAAACAAGTGGGGAATATGGGGAAGGCGCTTCAGAAGAAAATTGCAAACAGGGCCGAAGGTAACCAAAGGGAACAAAAAGGTGAAAAATGGCAAGTGCCCCCCCTGACGGAAAGGCAACACGACAGAAGGGGGAAACCCGCACACACACCCGGGAAAAAGAGGGGCAAACAAAATATCTCGGCAAAAGTGGCCTATTTATTGCAATCACATTTCAAAACTCAAGCAAAATTGGCAAAACAAGAGCCAGACAACAACAATAGCCGATAAATGGGGCAGGCAGACGTGCCCGCGAAAAACCCCATGTGTTTCCAACGTTCAAACAGGGGAAACACAGAGGAGTCGTATTCTGAAAGAAAAGTGCATATATCTATACTGTCTAAAGCAATTATTTCATGGTCGTTCCACCGAAGTAAAGCGGCAGAGCTTCCAAGGGCGCACTTGAACACCCACAGCCCCCATCTGCGAATCGAGAGAGGAGTGCTTCATGCGGTGGCTGCGGCCCCGGCAACCTGCTAAACGCGCTTAAACAAGCAAGAATATCTTCTTTATTTCTTAATAATATTTAACTAGATGCAGTATTTCAGCGTTTTTATCCACTACAATAACCGATTCTAAAGACGACATCTCATTTATTTTCTTTTTTCTCTTGTCTGTGTGTGAGGGTGTGCGTAGTGGCCGAATCACAGGCAAATGTAACGGCACAGTGCATGAACTGCCCTCATTTTCGCTTAGCTTTGTTTAAGTGTTATTTTTTTAAAACAGCATTTTCCAACAAGATTTTTAAAACAAAAGCCCCTGCCAGCAGTTGAAACAGCCTCCCCACTCCCCACCTGCCCCACGCCCCCCACGGGTGATGGCCTGCCTTCAAGAGGCGTGTCTGCACACGATAGAAAAGGACAGTTCAGAACGATAGAACAGAAACATCACACGAAAGAGAGAATTGTTTATTCATTCCCGTGTGTCTTGGGCCATCTTTGTTGCTATACACAGTGAGTGGTGCACCGGGACAGTGGAGGCGTGAACAGCCCGGCACTAGGGGAGAGAGGAATCACTCTAGCGTAGTATTAGTGTGCTGCAATATTTTATGTTCTGCTAGTTTCTGGTTATTTGTTTCTTTATTACCTCGGCACTCTTCTCCATCCTTTCTTTCCTTGTGCCTCTAACTTACTGTCTGCCCAACTGGGACTAACCTCGTCTCGCTCAATACTAGTGAGGATACGAAAGCTTGTAGTTATCAGGGTGTACACTTTACTGCTTAGGGTTTCGAAGTTAGCATAGGATATTAACAGTTCTCCGTTCTCTACCCTAGCCCAAGCACAACTAAATAGAACAAGAAGACTTCATGCCCCGTCTTCCTGCTGGTGCTTGCGGGGTTGCGGGGCCCCTAAAGGCTACCCTGTGCTCAACATGTCAAGAGGAGGCTCCCACAATGTCACCGTCCTTGCGTATTTGCAAAGGCAAGGGGTGAATGCGTACGCAGCCTAACCGACTACGTAGATACGACAGGTGTGGGAGTGCCCGCGAAAGGTACCTGAACCCTACGGGCTTTTCATCCCTGCCTGGAGGGATATCTTTCCTCTCTAATAATCTTAGCCACTGTGGTAACAACGGCAGCGACACCTGCTGCCGCACCCTTTGTGTTGTTTTTCGCTGCTGCGTATAATGCAGCAGTTGGTGCTGATGCACCTTTGTGCTGTGGCGCGAACCGGAGGAGCAGTGAGCCTCCCAGAGTTATTTCGTTGCTATCTTAGGCAATAGCATGTGCTGCAGCTGCTGCTGCAGCGGATCCGCCATCTTCTGTGGAGGTAGTCATAACGGTAGCTGCAGCAACTTTGCTGCTACCACTGCAGCGAGAGGCTTCGCGTGAATCTTAGGAGTAGGTGACTGGTAGAGAAGGGCTTCCTCAGTTCCCAGTAGCTGTGGCTTCTTCTGCGGGCCCACAAGAGACCCCCCGTTAGGTCGGCGCTATCTATAAGCGAATCCCGGCACTTTCGTAGAGGTCTCGTTGGCCGCTGCCCGCCGCGTGGATGGCTTGACGTGGTAGCACTGAGGTGGACGCTGTCGTTCGTCTTGCAGGAGCAGCTTTCAGACGCTGTGGCATCTGCCCACCGGTCCAGACAGCTGCAGCCTGTCAGGAATTTGGCTTCGTGTTCGGCAACCCCTGTATCTCTAAGACGGGGGCCCAACGAATCCACTGGGGGGGGCGACATGGAATGCCCCCAAGGCCAAGAATTCCACTCGAATTCCTCATCTGCAAGTGTATGCCACTCTTCTTCCTTACGAAGGATCTCCTGGGGCGCTTTGCTTTTTCCAAGAAGGGGGGATAAGGACCATCGGTGCAATGGCTGCCCCCACGGCTGCTGCTGGCTGACAGGAGTGCTCAAGGGTGTGACGGGCATCTCTCCTCTAGGCGACAATCCCCTTGGCGAATATCTAGAAGACGGACAAAAGGCCCAACTGCTCGGGGCTGCCGGGAGCTGAGGGCTGCAAAGGCTTTGCGAAACTTCACCGCAACACGTAGAAAAACCAGCCGACCCTGTTGTTGCCATTGTGGTTGTTGTCTGTGTTGTTGCTTCTCTTGTTGCTGCTTTTCCTGAGCTGCTGATGGGACTGCAAGGAAAACCAATGTCTTCTGCGTCAGAGTAATCAGCGCTTTTGCTGCTGCTCGGGAATGCCCAGGGTCCTTCGTATCGGTGTTGGATGCAGCCATATTCCTCGGGGCTGTGGTGCTGCTGTTGCCCTTGTTGCCCCTGTCTTTCTGTCTGCTGCTCTTGCTCCTGACCCTGCTGCTGTCTGTGCTGCTGCTGTTGCTGCCTCCACCGGGGTGGAACTCGGGCTTGCCTTTCTTGGTCCAGCCTGGCCCCCGAAGCCCACGAAGGCCTTTTCTGCAAAGGAGACAGCTCGCGCTCTTCGCTGGTGCCACTGCTGCCGGTGGGGCTGAACGGTGGCCTGCAGGGCGCTCCCCACGAATAAACATTCTGTTCATTTCGGCTGCTGTTCCAGGAGCTCGATATGTCGGAGGAGCCTAAGAGTCCGGCGTCAAAGCGGCGAGGAGGCCTCAAGGGGGCTTCAAGCGCTCCTTTTTCCAAGAAGTATTGTGCTTCTTGGCTCGGTGTTGATGCTTCCTGCGGCTTTTGCCGCTCTTGCGGCTTCAGCTGCTCCTCATCTGCCTCCCTTAGCTGCTTCTGCTGCTCCTGGTTCTCCAGCTCCTGCAGCCGCTGCTCGTGCTGCAGCTGCTGCTGCTGCAACCACCGTCTCGCTTCTTTCCAAGGGTACTGCGGGGCGATGCGTTCCCCTAAAGAAGACCCAGGAAGAAGCAGCACCCCAGGGCTATTTGCTGGGTTTGCCTGCAGCAGAGCCATATCAGCAAGAACATACGTTCCTTCAGCAGCAGTCAGCTGCGGGCAGCAGCAGAACATCATTTAGCGCCAACACAGCAATCCTGCAAATGAGGAGCGCTTGTGAAGCAGATGCCAGCCCCCCCAACTATGGGAAGCGTTCGGCCTTTCAGGCGTCAGGCTTACGCCTTTGGTGGTGGCTGGATGGACTGGGAACGCCTTGTTGTCAACGAGGAACCGCACGAGCAGCCGTCCTTTGACCACCGGTACGGAGCACACGTAGGCCCTGAGCCGCCGCAAAACCAAAATACTGAACCCTCCATCTCTGTGCAAGAGGTTCGAATCACTACAGATCAGGAAAACTCTCTGAGAAGCACGGGCATGAGATACTTCGAGTTGGCGACCTGAGCATCTGCTTCCGTGGGTATTTGTGCAGAGGCTAGAGGGGTGTGTTGTACTGGCCGGTTGCTCACTGACGAACAGGGCAGAAATGCATGGGAATCTTCTTTGTCCACTTTGGGGGGTCAGGTATCGAAACTTCAGCCTGAAACGAAAGGTAAGAGGATGCATGATGGGCATATCCTTTCAATCGTTCTTATGTGCACGAGCGAACCTAAGCTGCGTTTTAACGCTAGTTCGTGATACTGCTTTCCCCCTTTACGCCGAATTCGCCTTTAAGGCCCGCAGCGTGGAGTTTAGCCACTGATAGACGCTAAAGCTACATCTCTGGCCACTGCAGCAACAGCAGCAGAATCTATTCAAGTTGGTGTCTACTTGCAGCACCATTACCTCATGCCGCTTCCCTGGCGGAGGATTTTTCCACCTGATGACAGTCGTTTGCAGCTCCTCCCCCAGGGCTTTTCGAAGCAAGAAACCTGCAAGAAATGATCATATTAGGCATCCACATGCAAGTGCATTTGCTTCCTTGGTCTGGATGTAGTTCATAGCCTGCGCGAAAGCTTCTGTCCTACCATCCCAAACCCTCAATGTCACGACATAAAATATGCACTGTTTACGGTAGCGAGTTAACGCCAAAGGTATCCATTCAGCTAGGACGATTCTTAGGGACTACGAATTATCGCCTCACCTCGGAAACAGCTTTGCACCACACATGCGGCCTCGTTCCGCAAGAGACTTGTGGCTTCTTTCTGATTATCATAATTAGCACGAACCGCACACCAAAGACCTCAAGGCAGAATCATTAAGGTAGCAAGGGTCAGGCTTCACACTTGCATTGAGGTATTTTTCGTCTGCTATTCGTTGTCGACAAGTTACACTTGACACCAAAAGGAGTGGAGGGGCCCCAGAACGTGGCTAGCAACGCAGCGGCACCAGCAGCAGCAGCAAACGCTCTACATACAGAATGCAGCAACTACTATCACTCCCCTCACCAGCTCCTCTAGTAGCCTACATTCCCTTTCAAGGCGTCTTCGCCAAGCATTGCCAATAATTTCCTGAGGAAGCAAGCACAGAGAGATGCAACCGAACAAATAACAAGGATGCACCCGTGCATAAATGGACACTGACGGGGTTCCTTGAGGACCTGCACGCCACAGCATCCTCGCCACAGCATCCCCAACACCTGTATCCGGACAGTGCAAGCTATCAACGTCATTACTCCCCCCGTCATAGGTAGGCACGACGTACACAAGCCTCAGTGGGGCTCATAGGACACTTCGCTCTTCTGCGGCAGTGCCTTTGCTCCTTGACGCGAGGTGCGGCACCACCAGCAGAGCCTGCTGTTGCTGCTTCTGCCCACTGGCCCTCATCTGCTTCTGCCCGCTTCTTCTCCATGCTGCCGCTTTTGCCGCTTTTGAAGCAAATGTGCGGCGTCTCTTGTTGCAGTCGCGCCGCCTTCCTGTCAATTTGTGCAGGATCATATATGTAACTCAGATTAGTGTGGCCTCTGACGACCGCCAAGCGAATGACCCCTAGAAGCCGAAACAAAAAGACGGCGGCTAGTCTCCGTGAACTGGTTGAATTCTTTGGTTGAATTTCTTGGAAGATGCAGCACTGACGTTTAGAAAACTTGCGGGACACCAGCCGTTCCGTTCTGCGTGATTGGTTGCGTTCCCTCCTGGAACGCCTCGGCAGTGCAGGCGGGCCAGCATAGAATTTTTCAACCAAGTAAACGCCCAAAATGGCAACGGCAACTTCGAGTGCAGTTGCTAACAGGAGATGCGTTGCCAGCCGGAGGGTAGATTCAGTAGTACTTTACCAGCTGAGAGGATGCTGCCTGCCCTTGCCCTCGCTCTAGGCCTGAGGCCTAATGGCGACTTCCTAGGAGCAGCACTTCGTCTGAAAGTCCATCTCCATTACGCAGGAAGAGCTGAAGTTTGCTGCCGGCTTACCATGCTAGATGCAAGTTTTCAGGAGGGGTGGTGGGAGAAGAAATGATGATTTACGTACAGCCGGCAGTATCCTGCGCGAGGACGAGAAGATTAAGAAGCATTTAAAGTGTGCTACTGGGTGTATGCTTCTATGCTATTCGATTAAAAGGGTGACTGCTCAAGCCTGCAGGCTCGGCCGTCCCCAACGGGAAGAACGCCGCCGAATGGCCTCAGCAATGCCTGGATCGCGTGAAATTCACACACATTGCCTTCGTCTATTTCTTTGTAGTAGGTTTGATGACCTGTAATGTGGATTTGTCGTTCAGAGTTTGGGATTCCCTGGGACGGACACGAGAAGCAACGGCTGCACCCCCTGGACCTCTGTGGCTGAAAGTTAGCTAATAGTTGAGGCTGGAAATGCCACCCATCAATGCACTGAACAGCTGAAGTGGAAAGAAAGGGATGGAACTTTCAGAAAGAGCAACTGCGCCAACGCCACCCTCGCCTCTGCGAGACGTCGGTCAGCAGGTGTGTCGGGAGGGTGCCCGGGCACTGCCTCCGCATAACACCTTGCACTTCAAGGATGAATGCAAGTCCTATCGCAGAAAACATGAAAATATTAACACCAAGAAGCTCTACTGGAGAGATATGGGGGTGAAGAGAAGGAATGGCACTGAGCCCTCAGCCCCACAGAGCAGAGCAGCAGTGGTTTCCCAGGACCACTGTTGCTGTGTGTCTGTCACACGGAAGCAATAGCCAATAGCCTTTATACGCAGAATGAGGTTTAAAGCCGTGTTATTCGAAAAGACGAAAGGAAAAACAAACTTCATTCATTGTAATATCCCCAGAGTTTGATCGATTTGCACCCAGATCTGCAGGCACCCTCCAGGGTCACTTAGTGACAATGAATTTTCTTCCGGCTGTGCGAGAAACAGCCCGACTAAATACGCTGCCCTCCAGCTTGCTCTCTTAAATGGTATTCTGAATATGTCTTCTGTTGGTTATTTATTTAAAGAGCCTGGCTTGTTGCAGGTTGAGTCGAGGCGGACGTAGCTGGTCCACCATTAGTGTGACGTGCTTGCGTCCTACGTCGGCTTTTCCTTGAACATCCCTCTTGCTCGAGAGGGGAAGCCAGGAAGCCAATATGGTCATCTAATAGCATTCTACACCCTTTTGCAATAATGCAGAGTTGGCCAGCAGTTGCGGTTGCTGCTTAGAAGGTCGTTCTTAAAGATGGCACCCCTCCGCTGATATGAAGGGGCAAGGTGCGCGTTCGCCTTTCCTTCAGCGTACTGAATGCTTATTGCGGCATTATCATCATTTCACAAGCATTTGGCGTAACCAGCTTTTTCCATTCCTCTCTCGCTCTGTCAGTCCACTGCGCTTCTCATGGTTGTGCCATATACACCTATCCCACTCGCTGCTTCCAGATCACCTTTCCTTTCTGACTATGTTCAGTGCCCTTGCAGCCTCAAGCCTTTGCTTCATTGGGAGGTGGCCTGTGTTTGTCCCTTCGACTGGCTGCTGCTCGGGCATACCCTTGTATGAAGCTTCCGTCTATTAGCGTCGACTTTCAGGCACCTTACACCCGTGTATCTGCACACTAGCCTCACCACTCTGGTTCTCTGGCCCCCTCCAAATTATCTTTTCTTCTCTTATGTTCTTCGTCTCAGTCTCGCTGTTTGCGTGTGGATTGTTCTGTGTGACCCTCGTCCCGCGTTGTCCCTCAAAAGTATCTAACAGATGCCACTATCCGCTGATGGTGGCTCATTTGTGCCTGCATTTTGAGCATATCATCGTTCACGTCAAGAAGAAATGTGACCTCACCACTACACAAAAACGCACACACCCCGACACACGGAAGCACGCCGGTAGCCAGAGCTGGCAGTAGGCTCCGACGCGGAAGAGCCTTGAAAAGCAAAAAAAGATGGAAAAGGGAGGTGAATATACAGTTCAAACCTCCACGCCAAATCAAGAAAAAGCGCCTCAGTAGCATGCTGCTGACCTTATCCCGCTGTTCGGTGATAAAGCTGATGCAAGCCTCGCAACAAGCCTCGGCTGTCGCCTTCTGCACTTCTACTACTTGCTGTCGATCCCTCTGCCATTGTTTGCCTGAGTCTCCTCCTCACTGTGGGCTATTCGCGTCCGACCGTGTACTGTGGGCTTTTCCTGCCCTTTATTCTATGCATTTCCCCCCTAACTTCACCCACCTGCCTGAGTCTACCGGCTCCTGCCCACTGCTCCCGCGCGCAGCCTGCCCTTTCTGTCCTAGCTCCTCTTTCCCTTGTGCCCGTTGCATAGATTTACTCTCACCTCCCTTCCCTTCAGTATTCCCTGGATTAGTTCGCATACGCCAGCCCGTTTGGGCTTACGTGCACCTAAAGCATTCGCCCCTCCCATCTGGGCTGCTCTCTGCAAACCTGCCCCTGTCCCTGCCCTGTTCCTGTCTGCCTCTCTGGCTGCTTCCTTCGTCTGTACCAGTACCTACCAGCCGCTTCCTGCCCCCTCTAACTGCATATGTCTGTCTACAGGGCCCTTGAGCATAACGCTAGCAAGCCTAGTTCCTGCTCCGTACTGTATTACTCCGGAGGCCCAACTATTCACCCCCGTGCAACCTGCTCAACCTTTTAAGCCTGTTCCAAGTAAGAACAAAAGAAGCCTATGGACTAAGTCGCTGGCACCTGCAACTAAGCCAGGGACTGCCTGCTGCCTGCCAGGTGGCCACCCAACAAGCCAGCCAGGCAACTCGCTGGCTAGCGGAGTGGACTTCACCTCCATCCCCAATCATGCATGCGCTCTCAAGCATCGGGGCGCCAACCAATGGCGCAGTGTTGTAACTACTGCTGCCACTGCTACTCTAAGAAACCACTGTCAAGACCGGAAGGAGAATCACAATGCACCATATATCCTCCCGTCCAAGGTAAACCGGCGTCGGGCATGAATGGTGCAGCATGCGAGGACGCTGAAAAGATATGAAGCATGGTGAGGAAACTCCCCCTAACAAAACAACTCAATTACTGTGGCAATGGGAAAATATGACAAATTCGAAATCTCCCCGACGGGCTCCGGATGTGTTTCTTGCCGGCATCAAGGAAAATGTTTCTAATTGATATCTGGCTCCGCGTATTGCTGTCCACGCTGCTGCTACTTCAGATAATAAAAGCCGTCATCAGCTTCCTCCCCCTACGTACAATGCAGACTATCCGAAGCCCCTAAAATATCCTCTTGAAGAACCAGAAAGGAAGAGAGCCTCGGGGATCATCCAGCGTGAGCTCTTCAGATGGTGCCTCTTGGTGGCAGGGCCCATCCGCCACGGCAGCAGAAGCAGCAGAAGAAGTAGGAAAAGCAGCAGAACCATTTCCTCTACGTACCTGTACTTCCGGAAAAAGCTGGACTACTGCGCATTAAACGTTAGGGTCCCCCTGAGCATGCATTCCCTCTCTCGGCTATCTTCAGGCCGTCTCCTTTCCTCTCTTCTCTCCATCATTGGCAGCCCTTTGATAATCAAAGTCCCTTCGCAGCGGCCACGGCCTTCGGGGCTGGGGCGCCTGCGCCTCCCTCGATCTCCGCGTCCCTGATTTCTAGAACTGTAGCTGCTACACGAGTCCTCACTTGTTGCTTTCTCTGCCCGCATGCGCGGCAGACTGCTGACCCTCCTCCAGCCCTTTTCTGTTCCCCCCACATCCTTCTTTCTGCTGGCGTCATCCCGTCTAGCGGACTCGGGGGCCTTGGACTGAATCTGCACCTGACCTTCTAGCTGTACAGTGCCAGAACGAGGTGGGAATACTGCAGCTGGAGGTACCTCTGCAGGCTGGGGAGAGGCCGCTGGCACCGTTTTACTGCTGCTGCATCGACAGCAGCAGCAGCAGCTGGTTAGGTAGTAGCATTTCGGCACGGAACAGGAGACGCACGTCCACGCAGACGGAACGTAGTAGTAATATACTTGGGGGGAGGGCGGCTGGGGTACTACGACGTTCCATGAAGCGCACGGGGTGTAGTAAGGGCACACAGTGTAAGCCATTTGGACACGGAACCCCACGACCACCTCGACTGGAAATGCGCTGTACCGTGGAAACAGGTCAAGTATGAGAGGCGAGCAGCGAAATCAAAGCAATCCAAGGTCTTATATACTCCACGGGTCGCTGAAATTCGGCAAATCAAATATGGCAGCAAAGCCAGCCTTGAAAAAAGTAAAGATGGCCTCTTCGAAGGAGCCCGCAGCTGTCTATCGGTAGTACCTTCTCGTCAGGTTCTGACGGTTTAGCGCAAAAACAGTATTACGGGAAAGAAACAAACGCGATTTGCATGCTGTTGCCAGGAACGCGAAGGACCATTGGTGCGCCCGCTGAAAGCGGGAGACTGACGCGCACACGCATGCACAGCCCATTGTTCACCGTAAATGTTACACGTTCCTCCTCTACCAACTTTGATTGCTGCATTCTTTATTTCGAATATCGACATAGTGGTAATAATTTCTAATCGCGCGTGCGGCTGTGAAGACAAGTGCATGGGGCTCGAATCGATTTAGCAGAAGATTCCTCAGTGGCTCATGAAGGTGCCATTTCCAACCATCCGCGGGTGGTTTAGTTCTTCCTCAGACACAACAGATCAACAGTGTTAGCAATTATTCTTTTTCTGATAGTGGTGAACTGGCTTTCTCACAGCAGCTTTCCTAGTTAATTCTCGGGTGTTGGGCATGGCTTGGCTGCAGAATCGTCTGCGCTTCGAGACGCCTTACCTCTCCCGGCCCAACAAGTGCAAACCTTGTCTATACATCAACAGAAATTTTTATTGTTAACGCTATTACAAAACCAAAACTGGGTGCCTAAGCTACATTGAAGAGGAGGTAGAAGATCGATCGATTCGTACGTTTTGGTGAGAAGGGGGGGCGGGCGGGCGTGTTTGCAGGACGCTGTCTGGGATGGGCTTCCACGACAGGTGATCTGGCCTCTTCATAAATCTGTTCGAAAAGATAAGTATAACGGCAAACATATGCATCAGTATGCATTCCTGCCCTATATTAGGCGCAGCCTCTGTTGAGGCGGGGCTTGTTGAGGCGTGGCTTGTTCTGTACGGTTTGTGTGGGGTTGGCACTTATGTGTATATGCTTGCTGGCTGGTTTGCTATGGAGAGCTATGCAGATTAGCAAATGCCTACACGACAGTCTACAGTGTCAGCGTTAGCGCATGCGGCAAATGGGCAGGGGATGGTTGTGCTTGGACATGGGGATGCGGTGCAGCATTAGCTGCACCAAAGTGAGTCGTAGTTTATGGTGCATTGCTGGAGGGAAGGCTTCTCTTGTTCATATTCTCTCCGATCTGCAATTTCTTGTTCCATTACCGACCTGGGAATGAGCTTGCACCGGGAGACCTCTCGACAGGCTTCCACACCCTGGATGTACTCGTCAAAAGTGATACCTTTGTTTAGATGTATCCACCATTGTCCTGACTGTCATAATAAGAAAATTCAAATAGCAACTATCGCCCTTCGGTTGCATTTTGAAGACGGAAGTACAATTCTATGGAGGCAAGAAATTCCTCGATTATGCCTTCATCGCAATCTCCACCATATCTGAAAGCCTCGCAAGGGCAAACACGAAAGCACTCTTCTAGGACTGCATGCACTGTAAAGACACCTTCCGCCTGATGGGGTTTAGGAAAAGCGCTCGTTTCAATAGGACGAGAGACCCAGCCTTTCGATGCTTCACCTAGGAGGGCATACCGCGACCAATCTGCGTTGGGCTTTATATTGTGGAAGGGAAGAGAAAGGCTGACGTTTTGAAAAGGAGCTGAGGAGGGAAGTCTGAAGTTTGTTTTGCTTCGTATTCCCTGGCAGAGCGCTCTCAATACTAATCAGTGTTATACACCAGTCTGCCTAGCTGTGGGGGTGGAGCTCGTCGCTTGCGACGTGCCCGACCCTCACACGGACGTTGCTGCGGTGAACCATGCGGAGCTACCCCATGAGGCGAGACTCCTCGGTCTTATGCGAGCACCAACGTGGGCTGCTACGCAGTCGAAAAATTGAAAGAAAAGAGTTCTCAACAAAAGATGCCGGCCTTCACTCCAGCCTCCGACAGTCTTAGCCACAGAGGCCAAAGGGCCTGGGGCTGGTGCGGGGGGAGTAGCTTAATAACGCCAGGCAAGAAACTACTACAAACGAAGCTGAGCCATCACTTGCAACCTCACGCGCATTTGTCAGCTCGTAGGAAAGGTGCTTTGGCTAAGGCCGAAGCATCGCTGTTGGGGTAAACGCACGAGGGCAGATTACACCATGCCAATAATGCTAGTTTTCTAAAGTTACTCAGGGAATCACTGAAAGCCTTCTTACTTCTCCTCACAAAAGGCAAAAAAGCCATTCCGAGGATGAATAACTGCAACAGATTGAGGCCCTGGCGTGAAGGCTCGCAGCGGCCACAGAAAGAAAGTCCTAGGGTAAGTGGTCAGGAGAACAAACTCTAGCCGGTTTCCGAGAAGTTCTTGAGTGAAGCGATTCCTCAGAAGCCATAGTCGCTACGCTCCCTCCTTGTCTCAGCAGAATTGGCTGCAAGTGCGGGTTTGTGCAATACATTTGGGCTGTATTCAAGCTTTCGGTGACCGTGGCTGTGGCACGTTAAACGCTGCTTATATCCTTCTAATTGCTCGAATGTGCTTATTGTTTTCTTCCGATGCTCTACAAAAATCCATATATCTATTGCTGGCCCGCCGCCGCCGATACGATATTCATATTTATGGGCTGGGAACCCCACTTTGCGTCTGGCCCGGTCCCTTTCCACGCACACCAGTGTTATGTGCTAGCAGAACACTGGCTCACAATGTTCCATAGGTTGAGGCGTTAGCACCAAGTGCCTCTCCAGCAAAATCAGGCAGTACAGATTGCCTCCGGTGACCAGTGGGCACTCCTGTAGGGCAGCAGCCACAAGCTAAGGGCCAGCAGCGATAGCAATGCAACGACGCGGCACCCCTAGCAGTGGTTCAGCCCCTTTCCGCCGTCTCTTCCTTACGGGCGACCAGCCATGTGATGCCATCTAACATTTGGCGGAGGGGAGGGATATGCAGCTTAATCTGTGTGAATTTGATACTCATGTATCTACTTGAGTACAAAAGGGGAAGTCCTAGCTTTGTCTGGTATCGCAGGAAGTGTCCTTTGATTCCGTATGCCCAACGCCATGGCCCGCCGTTGAGAAACAACCGGGTGACTAAAAAAAGCACAACTGAGCAAGGAAACGATTGCCCTGGCAGAGAAGCGTAGATGCAGGACCAGACTGATAGGCCGCCAGAGGAGTGCATCCGCTACATCGTTGGTGGTGCCATTGGCTGGGAAGCCGTACTGAGTGAGGGGGGAAAGCCACCGAAGAACTCTTTCTTTATCGTGCTATTGAGAGCTCATGGTGAGGGTTTACATGGGTTGATTACCGGCTTGAAAAGTGAAGCGTCTGTGGATACAACCTTTCATCTCTTATTGGCTGATACCTTTCGCTGCAGTGTGGCAAATGCATTCACAAGCCCAAAGGCCGTGGCATACACGTGTCCTCTAGTTTGGGAGTGCGGGTACGGAACACGGTCTTGTATGGCGCTTTTGGATTTCAAAAACCTTTAGCGGAGTTAAATGCTGAAGCGAATGCTGAACCTTGCAAGCAGTCCAGTAGCTCGTGAAACTGTGGACTCTGAAACTTCTGTTAACACCTTGATTTGGTTGACGGGGTTGAAGCTCGCACACGCGCGCCATCGCGGGATTTTGTCCAAACGTGCTAGTTGACGGCTGAGCTTTGCCTTGTTTTTGCAGTTCCTCTGCTTGCCTCTCCATTAACTCCCCAGTATGCTGGGGTCGCCTGCACCTCCGAGCGAGTCGTGGGGCTGCGCCGCGATTGAGTTCAGTGCAGTGCATACGGCGTCCACCAGAAGGCCACCCCGCTGAGGGCTGCCTGTTAATTAGGACGCTTGAGAATTCTTCCCGCTCGGCTTTGGTCTTACTCAGGCGGTAGCGTCATAAAGTCACCTGAAATAACTGTCTTCGTAAGACAATTACGTGTGAGCCTCTGCATTTCTCCGTCGTTTGCCTGCGGAAACGACAGAGAAATGCACAGACTGCCGGTTGTCGCTTAAGGCAGTGATTCCACACTTCCTGCAAAAGGAGATGCAAGCGTTTCGGGGGGCACACTCTCTCTGCTTACCCGTACATAAACCTCAATAATTCCTTGTGAAGGCCTCACGCACGCCACCCTTTGAATCACCCACGACAAACCTAAGAGTGTGCTGAGGTTAAGCGGGCTAATCTAGAGGCCCAGCATCACAGTAATACGGCCACGTTCTATGTTGAACCCGCATTTACACCCATACTTTTACGGCATACCGTCTCCTGTCTGCCATTAGCGAGATGCTGTGGCAGGAAATACGCCAGCGGATGGGTTGTACCTCCTCGCCCTACCTTCAGGTACCAGAACTACTTGGAAGCCTGCCTCATGCAGCATTCGCAACTCCTGATTATTCACATAAACTTAGCTAGACACAGAGTTAATTCGAGGCCGATCTGCGGATGCGGCTGTCGTCTCTTTCGGGTCCATCGCTGCCCCTCACGTTGCTTGGGGAGGCTGGGGTGTTTTCCTGGTTGCTATGTTCGCTCTGCCTGCGGCGGTACTGGATGTCTTGCTTTTCCAGTTCAACAGCTCTTTTCATGCACCTGCAATATCGAATGATGACTCCTTGCGTACTGCAAAGGAATAAGATGCGTCACTGGTACGTCTTTCCCCCGCTTTCTGAGTGCTGGTTTCGCTGACTGTTGTCTTCCCACCTTATCTTTTTTCTGTTCAGGGCTGGCATTCCTAGACCCAGTACCCATAGGATCTATTTTCGACGCCATTTTCTAACTGTCCCTTTTCCTTCTCCGTTAGGTAGGTGGAACTGGCAGTTGCTTTCTCTTTGGTGCGTAAATGCTCCATCATCTCGTCAAGCTCCACCCTCTCGCCCACCCCTCTGCAAGTCCCAGGCCTTAACAAATCGCCTCTCTCCACGGGACTGCCCTGCTATCAACCATATATATGTATATGTGATATAGATGTAGAAGCTTCAACTCCACCGTTGGGTCCCTGTTCACAAAGGAGCGGTGCTCCTGAATGAAGCGCTCTACCGTTGTTGAAGGCCTCTCAATTTATCATATCATGGTCTCTCGTTTACATGGCCGTAAAGTTACATCGCAACGCATTTTAAGAAGCTTCCACAGTCGAAAGATGCTTTGGAAAAGTGGTACCCTTGCGTGGGCATACTCGCCACCATTGTCATAGCTCTCATAATGAAGAAAAATACCAATAGCAACTGTAGCCATTCGGGTGCCTTCTTAAGGAGCTCACTTGCAGAGAAGGAACTTCTTCACCACCCCAGCTCCCTTTCTACCTTCAAATGTGGAAAGTAGGCAAAGAAATTTCATGAATCGTTTCCGGTGCATTGACATTTTCCACTGGGTGAGGTGAAGCTACAGCTTTCGCCTTAGCGCGAAGGGGCACGCAGGCTTCGGTTGCTCCCCACCGCAGATCCTGACCAATGTATTGTATGTGGAAGGAGTGGAGGGTTGATTTTCCGAAAAATATTAAGGGCGGAATGTCAAAAGCCTTCTTCGCCGAGGGCCTTTGCTATCTATCGGGACACCTGTGCGGGGTTGGGGATGATGCTCTCACCTGCCCCGATCAGCCATGCTACATGTAACGAGGGGTCTCAACCTCAGCAGCAAGCAACGGCGATCTACAAATAAAGCCAAGGTATTTACTATACGAGTTCCCCCAAATCACCTGAGCTCCTCTCCAGTATGCAGACATCTTGGGCAAGGACATCCCAGGGCATCAGTTTGGAACAGAAAGGAGGTAGCTTGCTATGACTCCCAGCACAACTTGCGGCAACTCTCGTTGCACGGCACCCCTGCATGCAAGTGTACCATAGCTTCCTTTCGATGCATGCGCAACCACTGCAAATAGATGTTAAACAGTTACTTGTACCTCAGCAGGCAGCTTGGACGCAAGTACTCAAGACAGAACATAATACATACCTCTCCCCAGGCCCTTGGGACGCGGTCCCTGTGACGCATGGAGACTGAAGGGGAGGTCAGCTGCCTATTGGGAATTTTATGTTGAGTTGAGTAGTAGTTTGACTCTATAGCAGCTCACTAAAGTCGTCTACTCATACAGAGGTCTCGCTTGGTACCCGTTATAACGAGTCCTCGGTGTGAGCCAAGGATTGTCTCGAGTTGCCATGTAGAGAAGGACTTGAAGAAATGAGTTTCCCCAAAGCACCCGATTTCCCCTCAGCATCCAGCCGCCCACGGCACAGCGGTCTAAGGGCCTGGAGCTAGTGGCAGCACGGCCTGCCTGTCATGGGCTGCAACGCACCTTGCTGCAGCTAATGCTGCAAGGCTGAAAGGCGCCCCAGGTGCACGCACTACCTACACTCTCTTTGCTGCATGCTCTAGCATTGTAGACTGTCCTGCAGACCGTCGTTAAACACCTACTTGATCCTACATAGTGAGCCTCTGAACAAGTAGCAGTGCGAGTACAAGCATCACGCAGAACATCCTACATCCGCACTACAAGTGGGAAGTCGACTGGAAAGCGAGGGATTTTCCACGCCGACGAGCTGAATATACATTGAATATGCTATATTTCCAGTTGAATATTCATATGCGGATGAAAAATTGAATTGGATTTGTTAACAAAGAAGGAAGGCCAGTTCGCTGTTACAGCTGTTAGAGGACGCCCCACCCACCAGCGGTCTCAGCGGCTACCAGCTTTGAAAACACGCCTCAACACCCAGCTGGAGTGCTGCCTACAATATTAATTGTACACTTTTTGACCGTTTTGCATTCGTTTTGACAAATAGATCTGGTAAGCTACTTGTATTCGTGTTTGTCAGCGGTTTTCATTCGAAATTGTCCACACGGTTACTCGCTCTTCTTCGCGGGGCCGCTGCAGTCCCACGTAGCGCCATCTTGTGGCTTTGTGCTTAGAGATCTTGCTTTATATAGTCTTATTCACATTGCTGCTTTACTGTTATGCCGATAAATGCATTTATGAGTGTCTTTCGCTCCCTGGACCCCTGAGTTTTCGCAGGCTGAAAGCGTTCTTCACGCCTTCTACTTCCTGCCTCTCCCCTCCAGTGCAGCCGTTGGTTTTATTGTATTTGCCCCCAGTTTATTCTTTTCCTTCCCAGATATTTCGCGAACTTTAAGCTTCTGGAGGTTGAAGACGACGGCTGCCTGATAGCGTTGAGAAGCTGTGCGTGACTGGCACGGCCGAAACAGCTGCAACTAATGTGCCGGGCAGAACCGAAACGGCTGTTTGTGGAAATGAAAAGTAACCAACTGGGGGAAAACCGAAGATAAAACCTTTCTAAAATCCCTCAAGATGAATGCAGCGGCGGTGCCAGCGCCAGATGTGTCGGACGCCGCGCTTGAATTGGTTGCTCTTGAGGGTTTAGCTCCAAAGTGAGAATTGGCCCGTCTGCATTCGCTTCTATGCCGAGTCTCTTCATTTAATAATTCAGGATTTATTGCTGGTGGCTGATATGGTTCTCGACACGCATGCATGCTGACCTGCTGCACCGTATGGAGCAACAGCTTAGCATGCTCCTTCTCTGTGTGTCTTTCCCGTGCTTGACGAGCTGTGTATTTCATGTTCTTATGCTTTTTTGTGCAGAAATGACTCGGAGTTGCCGACTGTGGCCCCAGACCAGGGCAAGTCTGAAGATGTGTCTTCCTCAGACGGCAAAGGGTCTGGCAGCCTATGCAGCCGTTTGTGTCTGCGTCCCTGCCGTTCTCCCCTGCTGTACTTCACGCGTTTGCACAAGGAGTTTAGAGGTTCTTTGCTTTTATGCCTGATGTCGAACTATTTGTTCCTTAAGGGAGCCGCCTACCACATGGCCATAGCTGCCTCAACCCCTGTCTTTCGGGAGGTCCTGAAGCTGCCGGCCGAAAAGCACAGTGTGGCCACGGCCCTCTTCATGATCCCTTGGAGTGTCAAGGGAATTGTGGGTTCTGTCTCGGACTTATTTGCTTTGGGAGGATACCACAAAAGGTCCTATATGCTGTTGGCATCCGGCAGTGGCGTTATAGGGTCTATATTACTGATAGCATCTGCCGGTCGCCTAACAATGGGCATAGCGGTGGCGGGGTTCTTTTTAATCATGGTCCAGGCCAGCTTCAACGACTTGTTATGTGAGGGTTCTTACACTAGAAGGATGGCGGAGAAGCCGCACACGGGTGCGGCCCTCACTTCTTTCGTTTGGTTGTGCTCCTCCATTGGCACATTTACGCAGGCGGTTTGGGTCGGGCCGGTCGTTGACCACCTTCCTTTTCAAATCGTCTTGGCTCCCTTTCTGCCCCTTTGTGCCCAGCAGCTCTTCCTCCTTATTTGGCCCTGGCCCTTCAAGGCCTGGCACGCACACTCAGGAGTCGTTGGCGAGGCATACATCCCCAAGGAAGACAGATTCAAAGTAAGCCTCTCTTTGCTGCTCTTATTAACAATGCATTTCCTCACAGACGCACAGACAGTGGAGAGTGCCTGGTTTGCAGCGTAGAAGCCCTTACAAGGAGTTTGTTGCCACATGCCGTCGGGCTCCTGCAGTGTGCTGATGTAGTGTTATCTTCCGTTTAGTCCTTCTGCATGCTTCATCTTTTTTCCTATTCGCTTCCCTGTGATCGATCCATTAGCTGCCGGCAGACCCATCGCCGTAGGCCTCTGCTTCTTGTGCAAATCTCGCTGCGATGTGTTTCTGTACTGTTCTGTGTGCGTGCAATGAGCAAGAAATGTAGCTTCCTAGTGCCCAAGAGATTTGTGATGGTTTGTTTGTCTCCTCTCTTGTGCGTGGGTGTGATGCATTGGCTTTGTTTTATCGGATCAGAGCTTAGAGTGGGGGGTTCAGGATGTCGGGTGTGCGTATGTGTGTGTTTTCTGCTGCAGTGTTTTCTGCTGTCGGAGCACGGGCGGTTGTTTGCTTGTGCACTGTGTCTGACGGTGTGTGCATTTGGTTCGATGATCGCGGGTTTATTGAGCGACAAGATGCACATCGTGGGGATAAGCTATTGGTTTTGTTCGGGTGTCTGCATGACAGCAACGGTGGTGTGTACGATGCCTGTTCACCTGGCGAAACCTGTGCTTTACATGTTCCTGGGTCGCATGCTGGTACCGAACATTTCGTCTCAGTTTTCGTACTGGTTGAGGGCGGGTCCTGACTGCGTGGTGGACGGGCCTCAGTTCAGCTGGAGTTATTTGCTGACATGGAATGCTTTGGCTCAGTCTATCTTTGCTTTCGTGGGAGTAGCACTCTTTCAGCGTTTCGTTTCTCGCTGGACCTTCAGACGGGCGTTCCTGGTAACTTCGGTTCTGCAGCAGATGACGTGCATCTTGGACATCGCCATGGTGATGCGGTGGAATCGCAAGATCGGCATTCCGGACAAAGCCTGGTACTTCTGCTCAGCTTCAATAATTGAGGAGGTTGCCTCCATGTGGGCGTTCATGCCGGGCTGCGTCTTGATTTCACGTCTTTGTCCTAAAGACATCGAAAGCACGATGTATGCGGTTGTCGCGGGGCTGCAAAACTTCGCTCAGTCTATGTCCAAATTGAGTGGCAACTTCTTATGCTTCACCCTTCTAGGCATTCGAACGCTTGCCACCAGCGAGGGAGCCAAGTGCGACTTCACCAACCTGCCGCTGGGCATCGGCCTTGCCATGGGCATCTGCCCGTTCCTTCCTATCTCCCTCACCTTCTGGCTCGTCCCAAACATATTCATGGACCAAGCAGTCACCCCCGCCACAACAACGAGGACACGCACAGGCACGCAGGAAGCAGCTGAGGACTCACGGGAAAATGGAGCAGCAGCTGCTGCTGCAGTTGCAGCAGCTTCGGATGACCGGGATACGGTCACTGCTGGTGCTGCAGATATGGAGCAACAGGCGGCAGCAGCAAGTACAGAAGCAGCGCCAAGTGGGGCTACAGAAGGAGCAGATGAACCGATAACGCCTCACCCTCCAGCCAGTGACGATGCCACCGCAGCGGCAGCAGAATTGGAAGCAGGGGCAGAAATGGCAGCAACAACAGAGGCGGGATCAGCGCCATCGCCAGCGGGAGAGGGAGAAGCGCTACCAGTCCCAGGGCCAGCAACAGCAGCAGCAGAACAGGCAGAAGCGCAGGCAACAGGACCACCCGCTGCAAGCCCAGTATCAGGGAGAGGACAGGATGATGCACGGGACGAAGAAGGTGCTGCCTCTGCAGCAACAGACACTTCTGGAGGTCGCGCATTAAGGGAGGCGGACGATGGGCAGCAGCAATAGCTGTAGCAGCTGCTGCAACGCTGAAAAAGTGGTTAGGCGGCCAGCTGTGTGTTTCCAGCAACAGCGAGCGGCGGCGACAGCAGCAGCGGCTGCTACTGCAGCAGGTGTACCTGGATGCGTTTGTCATGTGCATTGCTGGCTCTCGCATTTTCGGTCTTCTTGAGAAAAGCAGGAAGGACGGAAAGAGGCAGCGAGGGAGGCGGAGATAGGCACCGGGGGGACCTCCTGGTTCAAGCGGACCTGTCAATACACCCCAGCGAAAGAAATGTGTATTGCGTGCGTACGTGCGTACGCGCACTGCCTGCATAATAATACTTTAGTTTTAGTATTTTAGTAATAATACACTAGTATTATTATTCGATGGAAGGGGGTCTTTGAGAAGACACCTGTCCCTTTCTCCCCAAATGTTTCGCGAATTGCAGAAAGTTCATTTGGGTTTTTTGTTTGTTTTCTCCTAGCGGCCTCTTGGCAGATGCTGTTAAACGCGTTCTTACCGTCGAGATATCAGGCTTCTTCTATGTGCACGTGTAGTTATTAACCGCGTTGTTGGGATATGCATATTCGGGTGTACGCACACCACACGCGCTAGGGGCGCGGTTACTGTGGGCATCTGTGTTTTGCATGCTAAGGCATTTGTGCCTGCAGAGGGGGTGCGCTTGTGCATCTCCATATGTATCTAGATACGGGCAACCATGCATGCCATAAAGTCGATAACACAGAAAAATGCGTGGTCTTGCAAGGGTGCATATACGCATGCATGCACCGTTCGAGCACACGCGTGCCTGCATGCGTACATGTATGCATGCATTCCTGCACCCATACATGCAAACGGACATACTTGCATGTTTCTATTCCACATTGCACATACACACACACATAAACGCATACACGCATCAGTACATCTAGGAGCACACCGATGAGCCAGGTGCAAACGCATCGGCATGCACTTGTACGCATAGCACGCGCCCACGAGCTTACCTGCAGACAATCCGTAAAGCACCTCTATGCAGACTTCCTGAGGCAACATGCAAGTATCTGTGGGGTGTAGATGCTTGCGCCTTCAGAAGTGCCACATTGGGCCCGCGTGCAACGGGAGGCAGCAGGCGCATGCAGTTATTCACACCCCAGCGGAAGCCTTTTCTTTGCATGCGCATTTTGCCAACTTTGAACATTTTTCCCATTCCACATATTTTCACCCGACTGATTAGAGAATAGCTTCTGATCGCCGCTGGGCATAGAGGGTCCTTGCATGTTTGTTCTTACGCAAGGCCTGCATGCAGGTGCTTCTGCTTTGCTGTGTATAGCTCACCCCCGTTGCTGAAAGCGTTTTAGGGTTTAGGGTTTAGGGTGTGACTTATTCCTACACCTAACTTCCCACAAACATCCTGAGCGTTGCACTGCTCGGCACAAGTCAACGTCAGCCAGAAGTCAAAACCCAAACTATCAATTACCCTCAAGGTAGCACATGCTTAGTTAGCTGCCAGGAGCCCCTTTCTTCAAAGGTAGGAGTGCCTTTTGGGGCCCCTGTTTAACGGCTAGGGGAATCTTTGTAGGGGGTAGGGGTCCCTGCTTAAGGGGTAAGGGCAACTTCTTGAGAGCTACTGGACCCTGCTTAAGGGGTAGGGGCCCCTGCTTCAGGGGTAGGGGTCCCTGCTTAAGGGGTAGGGGGCCCTGCTTAAGGGGTAGGGGTCCCTGCTTCAGGGGTAGGGGTCCCTGCTTAAGGGGTAGGGGTCCCTGCTTAAGGGGTAGGGGCCCCTGCTTAAGGGGTAGGGGCCCCTGCTTAAGGGGTTGGGGCCCCTGTTTTGGAAGTACGGAGGCCTCCTTGAGGGATAGTGGACCTTGTTTAAGGGGTAAGGGCTCCTTCTTCGAAGTGAGGGGTCCCGGTGGTAATGCTGCCTGCTTCGACGATACGGCCTCGTCCTTCGAAAGCAGCGGGCCTTGTTTCGAGCCGGCTGGCCCCTTCTTAGGGGTTAGGCGTTCCCCTTTAGGGGCTGCCGACAATTGCTGAGACGCTGCAGGCCCCTGTTTAGGGGGTAGAGGTTCCTTTGATGCCTGCTCAGAGGGTAAAGCCCCTTGACTTGACGGACGCGGCCACTTTGGGGTGCTGAGGAGCCCCCCAGGGTACAGGCCCACAGCCAGAGCTGCCTCAAGAAAAGAAAGTCCGTCCTCCCCTTTGGAGGTTGATGGATTTTGTCCCAAGTCGCTTTGGATAGACGCCCCTGCCGAGGACCATATTTTCTGTAGTTGTTGTATAAGAGCAGTATCAGTGAGAGAGGAGTCAAGGGGGCCCCCTTCAAGGGCCCCCAAAAGGCCCTCCACGGATTTAGGAGCAGAAGTCGGAGGCTGTTTAAGGAGGTTCTCGCAAAGTTGGAGCTGTTGCATTTGAGCTTCGATTTGAGTCTCGAGTCTGCAAGACAGATAGACAAAATAACGACAGATAGAATTGCTCAAAGGATTCAATCCGAGGCGTTGCGCTTGCAAGCATGCATGAATACATGCACAAGGGCGGTGCTACGACCCCCGGCACATCTTTCTACTTTGCGTCCTCGGCTTTATTGAGATGAGTGCTTTTGCCGGTGTATGCATTCAGAAAGTTAAATAGATACGTGCATGCGCATGCGTTTAAGCATGGGGGAATGCCTATATGGATATGCAGATCTGCGCATATCTGCATGTATTTATCTATCCATTTATTTTATCTATCGATTTAATTCTATGTATAGATATAATATCTATACCTATATATACATATATATATGTATATATATATATATATATATATATATATATATATATATATATATATATATATATATATATATATATATAGCTATATATATATATAGCTATATATATATACATATATATATATATATACATATATATATAGATATAGATATATCTATCTATCTATCTATCTATATATATATATATATATGTATATATATAGTTAGATAGATAGAAATATATCTATCTATCTAACTATATATACATATATATATATATATATATACATATCTATATACATATATATATATATATATATATAGATAGATAGATAGATAGATAGATATATAGATATAGATAGATAGATAGATAGATATAGATATAGATATCGATATAGATATGCATATTGTGCATGCAGTGTCCCCATTATGCGTGTTGGTGTCTTTACAGCTGAGTATCTGGGGCAGTACTTTTGTACTCTCGCGCTTCTAAATTACAAATACAGAAACCAAGGGAGGGGAAGACCCACACACGGTTGCATGCAGCCTCGTGCATGCACGCCAAACTACTTATAGATCCATTATCGTGTTAGTGTTGGTATGCAGCCTCATGGATTCTGAGATGTGTAATGACACAAGGGTTTGGGGGTTTGGGGCTTGGGGCTTTCGGTGTGTCCTCACCTTCTACATTCCAGCATTCGCAAAACGACTTCCTTCAAATCGTGTGCTTGCATTTCTTCCAGACTTGTCATCACACTATCCAGTGGGGAGTCCCTGAAACAAACAAAAACTTAATCGAATCCTAAGCTGTAGGGGCCTTGGTCTTAACCCCATTCAATTTACCGTGAACGCGTTGTAGTGTCCGTTGATATAACACTCCACTTAATTACGAGGCCATGATGATGATGGATGAATGTAGCAGCAGCAGCAACAGCAGCAACGGCAGTGGCAAAATGAAAGAATGACGCACTTCCTTCCTCTCATCTTCTCATGTTTTCTGTGCTCCATAATTGAATGGATGCGTCTTCTATTTCCTTGCTGATGCAGCATACGACTCTGCCGCTGTAGGCTGCATCTACTGCTTCTGCTGCTGCCGCTGCTGTAGCTCCTGTTCCGTCGTCCTCTGCATGCGTCGATCGCTGCAGCGGGAACTCTTCCCTTTCTTCTTTTCGAATGTTGGCTATCATGCGTAGTGAAACCTTCTATGTGGGCCCCCACATGGGGGCCCCCTAGGGGTCCTGGGGGCCCTTGAAGAGGGCACTCGTCGTATGCAGAGGTGCGACGGCGGTGAGATGCTTTATGAGCATGTCGCCTCTCTGTCTTCCTCTTCATGTCTTCATGCCTACAGTTCAAATCTAACTTTTTCCTGTGGGTTCTCGTGGATGCTGCATACGGTGCATCTGTGGCAGCAGCAGCAGCAGCAGCAGCCATATTTGCATACGGAAACGAAAACAGGTCTGCTGCTGCTGCTTTGGTGGTATCCTGTGCTGCCATTTCTGCTGCTGTTGCAGGTGCCTCATATGCTACTGCTTTTGGACAGGAAGGCGTTAATCTGCCTCGAGCGCGACAAAGCTGAGAGGAAGACAAACACATAAACCCTAAACCCTAAACCCCAATACCCGAACACCAACAACTCCTAATGCTGAGCCTCTAAACTCGCATATGTTAAACCCTAAACCCTAACGTACGCTGCAGTTTCCGTACTGCCAGACGCCGCAGTCCTGTAGAGTCAAGTCGTCCGCCATTCTGCAGCAGCACAGGCAACGAAACCCAAACCGTCGATCATAAACCCTAAACCCTCAACCCTCAACCCCGAGGTTTATACGAAACCTAAGAAAAGATAGAGGGGATACCCAAATCCAAAACCCTCGATGCTACATTCCCCTGTTTGCCTTGCACATTCGCTATACAAGGAGGTTTTAGGGTTTATGATTTAGAATTAGACTCAGAGGTTTCGATCTGCTAGGTCACCTCGAATCTATGGTTGGGGAGGAAGAGACAAGGCCCTCCGGCAGCCCGTGATGGTTGCTGTGTTCAATCACAGAATGCCGCCGATTCTGTTGCTGCTGCTGCAGCAGATGTTGATGTAGTCGCTGTTGCTGCAGTAGCTGTTGCTGCAGTAGCTGTTGCTGTAGTTGCTGCTGTTGCTGTTGCTGCTGCAGCTGCTGCAGCTGCTGCTGTTTCCGCCAGTAGTCCTCCATGTACATGCTTGCGGGTGTTAGCTTTTGTGCTGGAAGGAAGAACCCAGGTCTTGCTTTTAAGACGAAGGGTGAAGCAGAAAAGGGTCTGAGCAGAGGTGGAGGAGGTATGCCTACCCCTGAGGGCCCCTGTGCATCATCTAGGCCATCACGGATATGGTCAAGGGCCCCCTCTGCAAATAGAAGAACTCCCGGGTCTTCATGCTGCTCTTCAGCAGCAGGCGGCATCTCTACAGCTCGTTGTTTATTCAGTCGTAAGGGTTGAAGGATTCTGCTCTAAATACCGGGAGGGTTCAAATGGTCTTTCGAAACCAAAGCGGCCATCTGGTGTTTTACGACAGAATGCCCCTCCTATGTTCACTTGAGGAGTTACTCAGTGGCATCCAGGTGGTTGAGGTCCTTTCAGTTAGTACTGAAATGTAGGGGGCCCCTAGGAAGCTGTTGAGAGGAGAACCCAGGCAGCTGTTGGGGCCCCTGGATAGCTGCAGGGGGCCCCTCGCCGTTGATCGACTCGGAGGAAACAGCGGTGTTTGGGGCGATTGTGCAACTTAAATGAGTCTAAATTGAAGTTATTAAGTCGAATAAATAAATAAAAACAACAAGGGTGTCCTGGGTTTAGGCATATGATGCCACCGCCACCCCTGTTGTGCTGCAGCCGCTTCAGCGCGCTGGTCTGGGGGACCGGGGCCCCCCTAAGAGCATCGTCACGCCTACACATCTTCATTATTTTTAGTTGTTTGTGCCTCTCTGGACAAATGTACTGTTTAAACATTTTCTACCTCCCGGGAATCCTCTTTTACGGCAGCAGTGGCGAAAGCAGCAGCAGCAGCAGCAGCAGCTGTTCTGCTCGGTGGCTACCTTCCTCGATGCTCTTCCCTCTAGTACCGTTCTTCTGCCCTTCCTAAATTCGCCTTAACTTCTTTAATTCATTGATAGTCTCATTTGAATATTATTAATATAAACAATCTGTGAAGCTGTAAGGGGCCTCCCAGCCCTATCTATGGGTGCACGGTGCCACCTGACGGGCAGGGGCCCCCGTGACAGCCCTGGGGGCCTCCAACACTTCCTGGGGCCCCCCAGCAGTTTGAGGGCCCCGTAACCTTCACACTCACTACAAACAAAGTGAAGGCCTTGTAGAAGTGCTGCAAGGCCCCAGTTGAGTTACACTGGCTTCCTTGCCGCAGGCGCCCACAGGGGCCCTCAGTTATTTCAAGTAGAACGGTCAGGGGCCCCTGCAGACAAAGAAAAAAGAGCCCCCAAGGGCCCCCCACAAGTAGACTGCTGGGGCCCCAGGGATCGCACACCTAGGTTAGTGGGAGGGGGAACTCTAGGGGCCAGCGCATAGGGACGGTAGAACGCTCTCAGCAGGCCCAAGAGGAAAGGCAGACCTAACAAGCTATGCCCTAATGGCCCTTTAAGTGTGTAGTGATGAGATGGGGCCTACAGTACCCCCATTTCCGGAGAACAGAGGCAACGGAAACGGGCACAGAAAAGGCTAGGGGCTAAAAGGGGCGAAACCTATCTCGATGCATACGCTTAGGCTTTAGTGTTTAGGGTTCAAGGTATAGGGCTTCCATCATTCAAATCAAAGAGGCTGGTCTGCAACATGGGGGACACTGGTGTTGGTGTTGCTCGCGCTGCAGCAGCAGCTGCACCAGCAGATGCAAGCGCTGCAGTTGCCTCAAAGGCAGCAGCAGCAGTAGAAGCACCAAGTAGGACAGCACCAGCATATGCAGCAAATAGAAAAGCAACAGCAGATATGCCAGCAGAAGCTCGGTTCAGTGTCTCTTGGTATGACCAGTCTGGTGCTGACTCATACACAGACCTAGACAGCAGCACAGCCACCCCCCGCGCAACAATATCAACGGACGAGGGGCCCTTTTCAGGAAGCCCCTGCTGCTTACACCTCCATCGCCTGGCCGTTTTGCAACATCAGGTAGAAAACAAACCAGAGACAGAGACTTTGGGTTCCCTTCCCTTTCTGTCCTCTGGTATTTTCAACACGGGGGCCCCGGGGGGGCCCCCTGCCCCCTCTGACGCTGTTGCAAGTCTCGAAGCCCCTGCAGCAGCACATGAGGGGAAAACAGAAGCAGGAGAAGCCCCAACAGAAGCATCAGAGCTGGAAGGGGGAGAAGCAGCTGCCGCAGCAGCAGCAGCTGAGGGCTCCTTGTGGAACCAAGGGGTTACTCCCCTCCGTTCTCTCATGGAAACGATGTTCTCACAAGGGGCCCTGGGGGCCCCCCGGGCCCAGAGCACTGCTACGTTTCCCATACGCCGCAGCCGAACATCCAGCATGACAGGCACAAGAGAAGCCTTCCAAGGAAAACTCCTTGGGGTCAGGAACGGCATCACGATCTGGGGTTCTACGAGCTAGAGTTTAGGGTATACGATATAGTGTTTAAAGTTTACGGCTTACGGTTTAGGATTTACGATTAAGGCTGCATCGCTCACGGTCTAGGGTTAAGTATTTACAGTTAGGGGTTTAGGATTTACAGCAGGGGGTTTAGGGTATAGCAGCTAGCTAGAGGCTTATAGAAGCCTAGTGGCCCCTTTCTGATGGGAGGGAGTATGATGGGCTTAAAGAGTCTTTAGGCATGTCTGCACCTGTTGTTTAAGCCCACCATCTTTGCCGTTGCTACTGCTGTCGCTGCTTTTGTTGTTGCTGCTGCTGCTGTTGCTGCTGCCGTTGCTGATGCTATTGCTGTTGCTGATGCTGCAGCAGGCCAGTTGGATGGGCTTGCTTCTACCGTCAGAGAGGCTTCCTCCGCTTTATTCGTTCGATTCAAATGCCATAAACTATCACTTGTTGCCTTTGTCTCTCCTTCACAAATTCAAGGGGGCCCCGCTAGGGCCTCCTGCCGATGAGATCGCACTTCCTCAGACACCCCCTCCAGAACGAGTGCGAGGGCCCCCGTTGGTTCCTGCTGATAAGAAGAAGCCTGGCAAGAAGGGAGGGAAGAAGAAGAAAAAGAAAAAGGCCAGGGGTGCAAAGCGGGCGCCGAAGGGGGGATCCCAGCCAGGTCCTCCCCCCAGCAGCCTCCTCCCAACCATAGAAAACTACTGGGGGCCTCCCTTCCAGCGGCCCCATCAAGAAGCTTTCCAGGGGCCTCATGGAGCCCCCTTGGGTTCAGGCGCCTCCGTTGAGGGGCCTGACAAAGAGGAAATTTCATCGTTTGTGAGCTGTGTCCAAGGAGTGAGCTGTTTGGATGGAGGAGGGGCCCCTTGGCTTACCGACAGGCAGCTGGGGGCCCTAATCCTAAGGGTCGGGGGGCCCCTCAGGTGTTTGTCTTTGGGGAAGAACCATGTGGGAGTAGAAACGGAAAAAGCCCTTGCCGCCTGTCCCAAGTACAGACTAGACCCTAAACCCTAAACCCTAACCGTAAACCCTAAAGCCTGCGGAGAGTGACGAAATTCACTCCGTCATGTCCTTACTTCTGCTGGTGGTCCTGGTGCTGCCGCTTCTGCTGTTGCCTCTGCTGCTGATGCTGTTGCTGCTGCTTCTGCAGCTTGGAACACCTCGACCTGAGTTCGTGTGAGAAGCTAACGAGTTTGTCTTTCCTTACAGCCATGAAGGTGAGGCAATTAAAGCCCTAACCACTGGCTTTCTCATCTGCTGGAGGTAGAACCGCCCCCCCTAAAATTGGGGCGCTGGCACTTTAGTTCTGCGGTTTAGGGTTTACGCGCCAGGATGATTATTTCTTTCTACGATTTGATTTCAAAGGCCTACGGCTCAGGGTTTAGGGTTTAGAACATATGGTTTGCGTTGCAGTGGCTAAGAGGGTTAAACCTGTCTGGGTGCACCAGTGCTGTCAACGAGCAAAAGTGAGCCGCCGTACAATGCGGGCTTAGGCAGAGAGTTGAGGGTGTAGGGTTTAGGGTTTAGGGCTGACGGTTAGGTCTAAAGTTTGCATTCAGCGTGGGTTACCTGATGCATTTGAAGAGGCTCGAAGAGCTGCAGATCGCTCGATGCCCCGATTTCTCCGAAGACTGTAAGGAAGCACATCTGGGGCTTAGGAATCATGATTAGCGCGTAGGGATTAAGATTTGATGATAAGAATTAGGATCCAAGGTTTGGCGTGTGGAGTGTTTCTGGCCAGGCATTTCTCGCCTCTCCTCTTCTTTCCCGAATCTTCTCTCTTTTAATTGTTCCGGCTGCAGCAGCCTTACAACCCAAGTGGGACCACAGAATTAGAGTTTAGGGTTTAGGTTGTACGGGTCGGGGTTTAGGGTTTAGGAATTGGGATTTACTGTTTGGAGTGGCTTTTCTCCACGAACCACCAGCAACCCTTGTGCATACACTGCACTAGCAGAGGCAGCGGACAGAAGGGGGAATATAGCCAGAGACAAAGACCAAGGACAGAGTAAACGAATATATGCGCGAGCACCGAACAGCACAGGAAGGCAATGACACACAGAGAGATAGATATATATACGTATATATACCTGTATATATCGATAGATAGATATAGAGAGAGGAAGAGACAGGAACAGCAGAGTAGAAGACAGAAACAATGATCGAGAGGGTGATCAAGTCAGAAACAGGGGTAGCGCTAAAGGAACAACAGCAGGCACAGCGAGAGAGAGGCACACCCAAGTGGGAGGGGAAAGGCAAGCAATATCAGGTGCACGTATATGCAACTTATCCCTTGAATCGAGTGCGTCTGCTGCTCTCTGTATTTGTTGCTTCAGGGCCTGCAGGTTTTCTTCTCAAACCATCAACAACTCCTCAGTTTGAACATCTCCTTCTGTTGCAAGAGTGAACCAGATGCCAGGCTGAGCTCTTGTCTCGCCTTGCTTCCTGACCTGCAGGAAGTACAACACCATAACCCTGAACGTTAAACCGTCCATCAAGCAGAAATGAATGCATCAGCAAGGCTTTCTGTTATATCCTGTAGCTTATAACTGCCTGAGACAACTTCATCCTGAAGTGCTTCAGAACTAGGGAACTAAGGAACTAGGGTTTTAGGGTTTGGGGCTTGGGTGCGGCAGGTCGATTGTTCTGGGTGTGAAAACGTGAGCAACGGGGTGCTGCTGCGGTTAAGCGAAATCTGCAAGGGACTGCGACAGCTACGCTTAGCTGGCGCCACCAGCGTCAGAGATGAAAGTCTTAAGCTGCTCGCTAGACTCAACTGCTGCAAGAAACTCCGCCTGCTGGATGTTAGGGGTCAGATGCCCACACGCATACGTGCATACATTCCTGCATATATGTGCAACATGCGTATACTTACCCTATCCATATCTCTACGTGCATGCATAGCTACACACACACTCATATATATATATATATATATATATATATATATATATATATATATATATATATATATATATATATATATATATATATATATATATATATATGCATGAGTGTGTGCGTTTCTGTGCATATTTCTCGTACGCGTACGTGGGTTTGTATATGCACATATCATCCTATTTATGTGATGTGATGTCTATTTGTGCCTGTTTATACTTCTCGGGTGCTTGAGTTCTTGTGGGACTGCCCGTATGCGTTTGCACCTTCACTTGATTGTATCTTCGCCCGGCTAACTGTGTGCACACAGCTAGCTGTCTAGATAGCTAGCCAGCTAGCTAGCTTCCTTATCCCTGTCCAAATTCATTTGTATTTGTGTTTCGTTTCGATTTATTGGTGTCTGCATGCATTACCCTTTCCTTATTGGGTACTACTTGTTTTTCTTATGCATATAACTCACCATGAGAGGGTATATGCTATTTTATGCTGCCTGAAACCCTCAAAACAAATTCTTGGAGGTTCCGGCATTTCGGCTGTTCTTTCTGCGCCCTTGCCGTGTATCTCCTGCGCTCATGTCTCTAATGTGCTTCTTTCCTCCTCTGTTCGCTCTCTCTCTTTTAAATAATCTGCTTCTATCTTCCGCCCTCTTCATTAGTTGTCTGTCTCCTGCCTGAGCTGGTGCTGCGTACTTCTTTCTCTCTGTTTCTCTGTACCCCCCTATTTTCTTCTCTGTCTTTCGGCTACCTGAGACTCCATCAGTGTCTAAGGAAATCGCTTTGCTGTTGTCTTTGTGTTTGCGTCATGTACCTGTCTTTCCGTTATTGCTCATCTCTTTCTGTTTTCTGGCGCTTTGATACACTTCAAGCCGTTACACTGCGACTGAGAAATGCCTTACTCTGTCTCTGCTAGTGTACTTGCTACTTGCATATGGAAAACGGCAGCATCCTCTTTAGGCCTTTATACTATCCCCTCGGGTCCCTATGCATTAGCGGACACCTTGCATGAATATGCAAGCTTCCATATGCATGCTTCAAGGACACACATGCATCCATACAGATGCTTCAAGGGAGCACATATGCTTGCATGCATGAGTTCATCTGCACAGTTTGCGGTTATACATACACATGTATGCACCTGTAAGCGTGCAGTTTATCTCTCTCTCTCTGCATATATATATATATATATATATATATATATATATATATATATATATATATATATATATATATGTATATATATATATATATATATATATATCACATTTATATTTATAAAATATTTGCACATACAGATCGTTATGTTTATGTGTACATATGTGCATGTACATTTGTGGGGGTTGCAGGTTGCTCTCAATTGTCAGCAGCGTCTATAGAGGCGTTGCTGCGTGCATCACCTTCTCTGTCTTCTATTTTTTTGGAGGGAGTAAATAAAATTAGCGAAGACCAAATTAAACAAATTAAACAGAAATATCCTTCCTGCAATTTTGTTCGAGGTAAAGAAGTGCAAAACAGCGCCAAAGGGAAACCGATATACAGGAAAATCGCAAGCCCAGAGAAGAAGAAGAAGCCTCCTGCTCCTAAATAAACTAAGGAATGTGCTTATACAGTTGTATATTTTACATACATATACTTGCATTTGCCGGTATCTGATTATATCCTCGAGATATATTTGGATTTCAGGTGTACAGACACCTATATGCACTCATGCAGATCTAAACTACTATGAGTGTTTCTTTGATATTGATGCGATTTCCTCGTATCCGCCCTCTCAACTTTTCGGGTGTGAACCCCCTTAGGGCTTTGGGGATCTGCGTGTACACCCTAGACCCCGTTACGGCTTAAAACGAAATGGTTTAGGCCTTAGTAGGACGATGGGGAAATGCTGAAGCGGGTTTCTATGGAAAGCCTAGACGTATCACTGGTGAAACATGCTGGGGGCTTTCTTTACTGAATCCCTCCATTCCTGTTTTTTAAACCCTTTCTTTTTATGCTATTGAAGCTTCCCAACCCCAATATATTGCTTAGATGTAGCTGTTTTGGTTATTGTGTTTTATTCATCAAACACCTGCCTCCTGCAGGGACTGTTCATAAGCCTCTTGGGGTGTGAGGGGTGAGAGGAGTTGTCTTTCTTTCTCTGCGACTGCTTCCTCTTTCTCTGCTTGCACCAGGTAGGAAGGCTCGCAGAGTCGTTTGCTGCATTTTAAGTCGAAATTGAATATAATAATATATAATATTAATAATAAGAAGAAATCAAATAAAAACAACACAACACAAATCAAGGAGACGGCCGCTCCCCGCTAACAAAGAAAGACGGACTTGGGAGAATACGCGTAGGGAGCGCCGAGTGCAGATACGCAAAGTGCATTAACTGAAAGAAAGTTTAAAATATATATATTATTTTCAGCATATTTCTCTTCCTCAATATTTGTAGCTCGTAAACAGAACACGTGCTTACGCTGGTTTAGCTGTTCCTGTCCTACTGCAATTAACAATATATAAAATACAAAAACAAAGACAATCAACAAATCATAACAGGTTACCGGGGGATTCAGGGGGGCCAAGAAGTGCCTCAGAGACACCCGGAAGCTCTGACGCCCTTGGGCTCTCAGGAGCGACATTATTAATAAAAATGAAGGGGACCTGAAATGGAGTGTATGCATGCGACAATGACGTTGGACTTAAATACAGATACATTATGATTATTTGTCGTGTTGTAATAATGAATAATTAGACAGGAAACATGCAAATACGAGCTGCAATGCACTTGTTAAGGGGAAGAGAAATCTCTGCGCGGCTTGAAAAATAATATTGCTGTTTTTTGTTATTGAAACCAAAAGAAAGACAAAGATAATAACATTAGCGGTTGGATGGTTTAATCTATTCAGACAATTTGTGGTGGTAGTTGCGATGTATGCTTGTCACCTGTTCACTCTCTTCTATCGGAAGACCCACTCCCGGCACCTTGAAAGACTGCACATTGCTTGGGCTCTTGTTTTCAAATAGAATACCTTCAGGGGGGATGGGAGCTGGGGGCAATTGAACAGTATTTTGAGTGGTAGGAAACACAGAAACATTTGTTTCAGCCTCGTTAGGTGCTGTTTCTAATGCAGCAGCATCGTCGCTTTCAGGTGAATCGCGACCCTCATCGTTCTCGTCTTCGGCGTATTGCGCGAAGTCGGGTTCAGATTGGCAGGAAGAAAAGTGTATATTTGTAGATATAAGCACAGCAAACACTTGAAATAAAAGATAAACGAATATTTTGAACTTCATTTTGCGGCAAGTTGCAACAGAAACATTCAGTTTCGAGCGATAACTAGACGAGTTTCGTTGCCGCTAATAGTTAGCCCTGAGGTGTCTGTCCACCTGAAAATAGTAAATAGTGTAGAATGAATTAACCGATGTGGATCTACCCAGAATTGCTTTTATTTCCTCGTTCTACCAATATTTCTACACAATTTTAAGTGTTGGATCGAATGTGTTGCCATCACATTCTATCATCTTGAAAACTGGCATGGACTAGACATTATTTTGTTTCGTTAGACGCCCCCTTCCCCCGATCTCATAAGAAGTGAAACACTAAAAGCTTTGGTTTTCATTAAAAAAAAGACTTTGCTCGGTATTTCCAGTTCGCTTGATACCGACTGAACGACGGCCCATCACAGCAGAATGACAAGCAAGCTAGCAGCCCGTCACGGTGACACACTGGGGGAAGGGGGTATCAATTCATTTGGGAAGAAGGCGAAAACAATTCTTAAAAGAAACAAACCCCTCATATTCAATCTTTTTTCTCATAGGGAGATGAGTGCAAGAGGTTGCTTGCGGTGAAGACATTCAGTTTCGTAGGTGACCCTGTGGGATCTGTGCATGCGTATCTAAATGCCTGTGCTGAAATCCCATTTTTTCGGTGAAAATACAATCTCAAGAGGCTAAAAACACTTTAAAAGATATACTACAGAGCATTTATAACGTTTAGGGCTTTGGGTCTGTCTGCTGCTGCAGCCGTTGCTGCTGCTACGGTGTGACAACAGCGCTTCACCCCCAGAGCCGACGGGTAACCGGCCAGCTTGCGAGGCTGTCAGCGAGAGAGGCGGTTTCGTGAAGATGAATAGAAAATCCGTTTTGTCTCTATTTGTTGTTTGGGGCTGATGACTTGGAAGTAATTTCATTATAATCGCTCTTAATTAGAGTCAATCAACTCACACCAGTGTCTCCCTCCCTCCGCCTGCCGCTATCTCTGCAGCTGTATCTACACTCCAGCTGCATCGCATCTCATCTGGTGCGCGGCCTCCTTCTCTTTCGGCCACTTGCCTTCCGGTTCTGTTTTATTGCAACAAGCTTTCACTGACTCCTTTCTGCGCCTCCCCGCTCTCCGCGGCGCAGGCAGCGCAGCAGCGAGGCAGCGACCCCGGTGTACATACACCTCACCCCTCAATCTTGGCTCCAGTCAGAAATTACCCCTCAGTCTTTGTATATCTTTGGGGTCTATACGTCGAGAGGGCCTGCGTTTCTCTCCCTTCACACTCAGGTTCAGTAGGCCCTCTCCTGCGCCTCCTCTCCATATCCATTACAAGAATACGGGTTTTTGTTCGTTATTACAAAAAGGGTTTGTTGGTGCAAACACGTCATACCTCCGTATGCAGGCCGCCTACCGCAGCAGCAGAGTCCCCCCAGCGCCAAGGCCTCATCTGCTGCAGCGTTCAGGTGTCTCTACAGCAGCTGCCTCTCCATTGCCGCCTTGAATTGCCAGGGAGATGCATATTCTTTTTTCTTTTAGTTAGGCGCCCCTCTCCCATCGCACCCGTTGTTCTAAACAGAGTGCCGAAGCTCGCGGCCGCCGCTTGATTTGTTGTCTTTGTCTTCTTTCGTCGGACCCCCAACCCCAACCTTTCGGCTTTTCAATTTGTGTTTCTTGGGGTCCCTGAGGTCGAAGACCTCAAGGGTTTCTCCCTTCTTTACGCCTACCCTGTTTCCAGCTAGCTAACTAGATAAATAGCTAGCTAGCTGGTTAGCCCGGTAGCAAGCGAGCTAGCTAGCTAGCTCACGACAGACAACGCCTGCGCTGCCAGGTGCCTTCACCGCCGTTGTGCTCCTCCTCATGCAGCCTGTCTGCCCGACAGCCCCCCTGGGGGCCCTCCTTCCTTCTCTATCTCTGCAGGGTAGCGCTGCAGGGGTCCCTATGGGAACTGGGGGCCTCGGGGGCCCCCCGCGGAGGGGTTTGGCGCTGTCGATGCCGTCTCCTCCTCCATCTTCAAACAAACATTACACCCTAAATGAAATAGAATTAGGGACATTCAGGACTCAGCTATGCGAACAACACCGCAGAAATCAATGTGCTAACCCAGACGCCTGTCCTCATTCCCACTGTCTTACCTGGCAGAGGCGAAATCCCTATGAAATCCTATACTTGTAAGAAAGCTGCTCCTCTTCCTGTTGCTGCTGCTGTTGCTGCTGCTGTTGCTGCTGCTGTTGCTGCTGCTGTTGCTGCTGCTGTTGCTGCTGCTGTTGCTGCTGTTGTTGCTGCTGTTGTTGCTGCTGCTGTTGCTGCTGCTGTTGCTGCTGCTGTTTCTTCTGTTGCTTTTCGTGCTGTTGCTGCTGCTGTTGCTTGTGTTGTTGTTGCTTGTGTTGCTGTTGCTTGTGTTGCTGCAGCTGCTGCAATTGCTGCTTGTTTTCTTTCCTTCTCTACGTCTTTCTCGTTTGCGTTGTGTCTTTCTTGTTTTTGTTTCATTCGTTTCTGGTGTTTCTGTTTGTCTTTCTCCTATCCTCCTTTTCAAAGATGTGTCTTTTAAGACTTTGTTTGCTAGAATGCCGCGATTGTGTACACTCATTTCTTCTATTTCTCCTGCTGTTCCTGAATCCCTCTCCGTCTCCCTCTAATGTAGATCTCTAGGGGCTATTTAATTCTTCTCTGTTTGTTGCTCATATTTGCTGTTTATGCCTGTGAAGGTATTTTGTATTTTGCTGCTTTTGTTTACTGGTCAGTTGTTATGTAATTGAGGCTGTGAGCAATCAAAAGATTGAATTCAATTAAACCTTCTTTCGTTTGTTTGATATCTATATATAGAGAGAAGAGCGGTTTATGTTGTGTCCGTTGTTTATCTTTTATCTCTGTGTCTGTCTCATACATAGAGTGTGTTTATATCTGTGCATGCATGCATGCATGTTTGCTGCTGCAGCCCGCAACTATGTCCTGGGATCGAGTTCCGGCGCTGCAACAAGAAGATGAATTTGGTGCGACATTGTAATAGAGGCCGTTTCTGCTCGTTTGCTCACAGCAAAGAAGAAGAGCTCTATCATCCTCTAACCTACAAAACACATTTATGCTCGGTCTTCCCTAATTGTCTGCGGCATTTCTGTCCCTTTGCTCATCATACATCTGAGGTCCGCGATCCCTTCTCCTTGCCGCTTATCAGGGCTCTATGGGGGCCTCAGGGGCCCCCTCTTGGCCTTCAGCCAGCTGCTGCAGCTGCAGCAGCAGCTGCTGCTGCTGCAACAACTACAGCTGCTGCAGGCCCGCAACAACGGGTGCCCCTGCATGTCGAAGCCCCAGTCAAAGGAACGGGTCCCTTGCTGTTGCCGGATTTCGAGAAGATTCATAAGGCTGTAGCTCCTACTGCTGCTGCTAGCAGCAGCAGTGACAGCCCACAACAACTCCAAGGCCAGGGGCAACAAACGCGGCAGCAGCAGCCAACAAAGCAGCAGCAGCTGAAGCAGCAAGACGGTGCTCTGACATCTACTGTGAGCCCATCAACGCGCCAGTCTCTCTGCTTCGTTAGCGGAGGCCCCGAAGATGGTCAGACTCCTGTGCATCCTCTCGTGCCTCCTGAAGCAAAGCCCGCAGCTCCAGACGGTATGGCTGCCTTGGACTTGCTGCTGCAGCAGCACCACCAAAACCAGTTGCAGCAGCAGCAGCAGCAACAGCAACAGCAGCAGCTGCTGCTGCAGCAACAACACGCCAAAGATGGGGACGCATTTTCCACTGCTAGAGACCAAAGAGGACCCCCTAAGCAACCCTCTGCAACCATTGCTCCAGAAAGTGCAGCAGCTGCAGCGGCAGCAGCAGCAGCTGCAGCAGCAGCAGCAGCAGCGAAAGCCAGCAGCAGAAGCACTCAAAATGCTTCTGACTCGTCGCATACACTGCGCGGCTTTCCACTTGAACGACTTCATCCAGAGCAGCGACAGCAGCAGCAGCAGCAGCGACAGCATCGGCAGCAGCAATTGCAGCAGCAGCAGCTTCTCGAGGAAGACACAACGCCTATTGCTGTGCAGCTTCTGGGGCCTCAGGCCATGGACATGACGCTTTCTCAGTTGCAGCTGACCATTGATCTTGCGTTGAGACTCGCCAGCACCATGCCCCCTCCCCAGCAGCAAGACCAGCAGCAGCAGCAGCAGCAGCAACAGCAACAGCAACAGCAGCAGCTGCAGTTGCAGCAACAGCGGCAGCGGGAGGAAGAAGAAATGCTGTTACGGCAGCGACAGCAGCAGCAGCAGCAGCAAGACCAGCAGCAGCAGATGCCGCAGCTGACGAACGAGACGATTTTGGCGGTTCTGCAGGCGATTGCCTTGGCCAGGGGCTGGGATCCTGTGGAGCAGCAGCAACTGCTGCAGCAGGAGCAGCAGCAGCAGCATGAACAGGAAAGTCAGCAGCTGCCTCGTAATGCATCTGCAATCAGACAAACAGATGAAGTCGCAGCACCTGATCCAGCAGCAGCAGCAGCAGCAAACATAAGCGCGCAGCTGCAACGCTTAACTCTGGACTATATACCCTCTCGGCAGCAGCAGCAGCAGCAGCAGCAGCAGCAGCCACAACAGCAACAGGTCCAGCAGCAGGAGAGACCACACCAACAACCGCCGGCCTTGAAGCGGTCGGCTCCTCCGTTTCCATCTAGTAAACACCAGCAGCCGCTGCAGCAACTTAATCAGCTGCAGCAACTGCAGCAGCAGCAGCAGCAGCAGCAGCAACCCCGAGGCAACCGCCGTTTCGGCTCTTCTCAACTGCGGGGGCCCGTCAGCGGCAGCCAATCGTATACCCGGCAGCAAACCGAAAAGGATGTTGCACGGCAGCTTCAACAGCAGCTGCAACAGCAGCTGCAGCAACAGCTGAAACAACAGCTCCAGCAGCAATTGCAGCAACAACTGCAACAGCAACTGCAGCAGCAACTGCAGCAGCAACTGCAACAGCAGATCCAGGAGCAAGTGGAGCATGCTCAGCAAACAGAGTCGTTCATAAAGCCCCTAAACTGCAGCAGTGGTAACAGCAGTTTCTCAGGCATTCAAGACATTGAAAGGAGTCTACTGTTGCTGCAGCAGCATCAGCTGCAGCTACAGCAACAGGAGCAGCAGCAGCGGCTCCCAGCACCTGCAGGAGCAGCAGCAGGTTTTTTACAAGCAGCAGAAGCTCAGCTGCTGCAGCGTGAAGAGATTCGGTCTTGCATTTCCAAAGATGGGGTAGAGAACGAGCCACAGCAGCAGCAACAGCAGCAGCAGCAGCCTCAGAAGTCTGCACACTTGATATCTCTTAGCAGCAGTACTGCCCCCCCGCCATCCCGAGGGGGGTTGCAGCAACAGTTTGGGTTTCGCAAGAGCAGCAGCAACAGCGCTGCACCTCAATCTTACCAGAACTCCTTCATAGGAAACGCGTTGAGCACGAGCAGCAGCACCAGCAGCCGCACCCCATGCTCGGGTGTTGTGTACCAGCAGCAGCAGCAGAAACTGTTGTTCTACCAGCAACAGCAGCAGCACCCACCGCAGCAGCAACAGATCCTGCTGCCCCGCAACGCAGCAGAGGCAGCAGCAGATCCTTCTCCCCAAATTACAACTTGCTCCCAAACCCCCCTTACAGCTCGAACCCTCTCTCCAGTGCAACCGCAGCAGCAGCAGCAGCAGCAACAACAGGCAGGCTATACTCTGCCCTTAGCTGCACCACTCTTCGATACAGATGAAAACAGCAGCAGGGAGAGGACTTCACAGCAGTCGCATGCTGCATTCGCAAGCGATGGATGAGCCGCAGCAGCAGCGCTAGACATAGCAGCAGCAGCAGCAGCAACAGCAACAACAGGAAGAGCAGCAGCAAAGACGACGACTGCAGCACTTGCTTGAGCTGAAGACATTTGGGATCCCGTTGAGACAGACTGCAGCAGCTGCAGCTGCTGCAACAGCGGAAGCTGTTTGTTAACAGAGTGCTGTTTCTGCTGCGGATACGGTTACAGCAGCGGCAGAAGGAAGCGGTGCGATCGGTTTGTGATTCAACGAATGAGTTTGTTTCTTCGATTACAATATCTCCTTGTTCTTTTTCTGGTTTACACCTCGGCGATACCCCCATGGGGTGTATAGGCATCTGTTCAGTTCCCTTCGGGAAGCAGAGCAGGCTGGACAGAGAAAGTACTAGTTTCTTTTGTTTTGTTTTGTTGTTTTGTTCTATTGGTGGTTCGTTGATTTTCTTCTTATGAAGTTTTTTCGGGACATTTGTTTTCTCTTTTCGGGTGCAGAAAAATTGACAAACAAAAAAAAAACGCGGCATACATCTTGTGCCGCATTTGCTGCCTTGGAGGCTACAGAAGCAGATACGCTCATTGTACTTGAGGGCTGAGGATATAAGAAAGCAGATGGGGATTAAGACAGATGAACAGAGGAATAGCTACAGAAAACAAATAGTTGTGAGATAGGCAGGAAAAAAAACAGAAAAACAGCGAACAAATATACAAACATGAAAGCTTGAACAATGCAACACCTCCGTAAATCCACGTACAGACAAACAGCAATATATATATATATATATATATATATATATATATATATATATATATATATATATATATATATATGATCCGCTGGTTACACAGGTAATGAGAAGAGAGAAAACAAAGGGCGCACAATTCTGCGTTGCATTCCATTGCAAATATCAATACGATCGAATACACACACAAGACACGCTTTCCAGCTGATGCTCTGCAAGAAAATAAGTAAATAGTACAAGTGCATACAGTCCAAATCACAATAAACACTCGCAAAGTCTAACATGAAAACGTAGATATTCAAACTAACAGGAATGATATGTGAAAAGCTTAGAAATATCCCAACAATATTTTGTACACAGATGAACGGAGGAGTAATTACACAAGCACCGATGACAGTAGTGCTGAATTGGCAGCTTGAAATAAGGACGGTGGGAGGAAAGAGACAAATAAGTCCAAACAAAAGACAAAGAGAGACTGAGAATGACGAAGTACGGAAAAGGGGGGGGGGGGGGCTACACACCGAAGCGCAGACGCAGAGCCAGACATAGCTGAGGGGCAGATACTGAGGGCCAATAAAATGTGCGTACTAAAACACAAACACAAAATATGTGGGCTACGGGGTCCTCAAATCTTTCCATTAGAAAAGAAGGGAAAAGAGAAGGCAGACAGCAAACACCCAGCAATGTTGAAGTGCTATGCAGCAAACAAAAATAATATTGTCCAGCAGAGAGGGGCAATGCCCTTCAAAAACCCACGAGAAACGACTCTTACGGGATAAACACTTACACCAATGGACGAACTATCAGGGTTGCCTCCTCACTCACTCTATGTGCATATATATATATATATATATATATATATATATATATATATATATATATATATATATATATATATATATATATATATATATATGTACATGAGAATTCAAAATGCAAGCTTGCAAATAAGGTAGAAATGCCGGTTTGTACCAAAGTTTCTTGACATTCGTGCACGTACTGGTGCTGCTACAACATAAAGGCAGAGAGACAAGCGAGGCCAAGACAGCAGACAGGGAAGAAAGAGTTGGGAAGATTTCTGATAAGCACGGGAGATCTCCTTCTGCCTCCCGTCGTCCTGAGCCCAGCAAGGCAAATACCTGAAGGTGGTAGGGAGGGCAGTGCGCCTTTCCTGAGTCGCATCTCTTGCTGCAACTGAATCCCCCCCCCCCCCCCCCTTCCCCCTTCCATGAATCCTTAAGCTCCTTTTACATGCATGCGCGAACGCCGTAGTCAGCGGTTGAGCACGCACTTGGACTTCACTACCAGGCCGCACACAAGCATATGTATATGCGCCTAAATCGTTCATATCCTGCTTCATCTGCCTCCTATCGCCCCTCAAGCAGCACACAAATACGTGGGCCCCTGTTGCTTGAAAGGACAGTAAGGACCCTTGGAGTGGTTGACACCGAGAAGATCATTCCTTGTGGGAATACAGACGCTAAGGACCACTACATATATGTGTTGCTGCTTCTCCTTCGGCCCTTACGTGGCTGAATTATGCACAAGTCAGTGCAAAACACTTCATCTGCACGCACGAGTTAAGATCCGCGGTTTATTGCTGGCATGCGAGCCTTAAAGAAGCATGGATAAGGGGCCCGAACCCATGAGCAGCGTGGTGGCGCAACTGATGGGTGAGAAGCGCAGCCGCAAATGGGGTTCAGACCTAAAAATATGCAGAAAAATAAGCCTGAACTTGGAATGCGTGTTCCGCCTGGTCATGGGCAGCGGAAACATCACATGTCAGTGCAGAGAATGCAATTAGGGGAGAAAGGCAAACAGATGGGAATCTATGGCCCTGTATATAAGGGCATATTTCTGTGCACCAGGAAACAAATGAATATCAAGATTGCAAGCAGCTCAAAAATTAGCGCCGGAACGCCTCACGGATGAATGGAAACGAGCAAGCAGGAGCTCAAGAAGAATGACAGCAAAAATGGCGTCCGTAGATACTATTGAAGGCCTCCAGCATCCATGCTGCTTGATATAGCATTTTATCTGGGCTATCCGCATCATTACTTATGTGTCTAAGGTCTCAGTCACTTCTGGCTACAACATCAGTCATTGAAGCTGCTGCCTCTCTGTCGTAGAGTCCGAGGAAAACCCGACACCTGTGTGAACAATTTTACAAGGTACACTTAAGCAGTTACAGTGTTGGATTTGTGGCTCTTAGAAAGCCCGCATTTTTTGCACTGTGGGACATCCCGACAGAGGGGAGATATACGATGCCGGCAGACGCACCGACCCTGAACGTAAGGGGCCCTGGCCAGTCTCAGGGAAATTATCGGAGTGTTTTCGACCCTGAAAGCTTTGGGAAGCGTTGCTCATTCACTAACAGCACGCGGCGTAGCTCAAAAGTGACTGTGCTTGTGCTATTGTGGGCTCCTGCGTCACATCCCTGTATATTCTCTGTGGATTCTGAAGCTAAAGCAAACACTTCCTGAAGGCATTTTGCTGCGGAAGGATGCGTCTGGTTGACACTGGCCAACCCGAACGTCCGGCCATACATCCAATGCCACTTACATGTACTATGAGGAACCACAGAGTATCGATCCCGAACGCGAACGGTTGTACTAAACACCTTCTCTGCATAAGGAAGGAGATAATGCCACTATGATGGAGTTTCCTGGCTATAGAGCACAACTACTGCATCATTGTAAGGTTTGCGCACTCCGTTTGACTATTGGGCTCTGACTGTTTCGCTGTGCCCAGGCTCTGGGGTAGACCTTAAACCATTTTCTGCTATGAAGCCGCATCAGAAGCTGAAAAAAAAATAAAAATAATCCTCGGCAATGATAAATTTGGAGTATTTATGAAGTTTCCAGACTCTACTAACGACAATGACCAACCGATCCAATCAATTTGCTCAAGGAGGCATATTGCTGAGCCTGTTCCGTAAAATGCTTTCGCGGCCTTGTTGGAGATAAACCTACAAGCAGTCGAAATGTCCGAATAATCCGGCTAAGAAGCAGGAAGTCTCTGAAATGAACTGGCATTGAGAGCGTTCTGCAGCTCTAACCTTTGGCAGGTCAGGGAAGTGAGAACGTATTCTTTGGCTGTGCAGAGAACCCTAGACCTCAGAAAGAACCTAAAGAACTTCTGTCGCCCTGCATTGACGGCACATATCTAGCCAGAGCATGGTGACGCAATTTGTACTAGGCACCTGAACTAAGCGCGACTGGCACCTATGTTCGGCTTCCTGCACGTTTTCTCTTGTAACACAAGCTACCGCCGTCTACGCTGTAGTGCTTAACCGTTCAGCCTTTGCTGGGTTTGGCAAGGATTGCATCCGCGTGAGTATCTAAGAAAGAGGAGGGGAACCAATGAAATCATTGCATACAAGCGGAGTTGCGGAATTAAGTTCCGGACCGGTACGGGGGTTGGGAGACTGCGACGTCCTATAACACGGGTTCTCAAGGACAACTTCAAACCAGAATCCGATCGGGGCCCCTTCCCTTTCATGCATCTTCCCCCAAAACGATAGACCAATTATTTTGGCGGAGACGGAGTATAACTCACCTACAAGCCTGGCTAGACGCCTGATATCGTCCCCAGAACTCGCATTCCTTGGTTTCGGCTAATCCAATCTTCCTAATATACGATGCCACTGGCATAGATGGTGGGATAATTTTCTCTTAGCAAGCCAAGGACTCGAAAAAGCACCGAAAAGCCGCCTGCTAATTGTATAGTTTTTGTATAGTTTTATCGCAAGAGGGTAGAACAATCCGACAAGCAAAAATGGCCCCGACGCGGTGTGGCAGGGAGAAGGAAAGTAAAACGATATGTGTGTAGCTACCGCTTAACTGTTCAAAACATTCATAAACCCCTGACATGCCTGAAGAAGGTTTTTCAACACTGCGACACTGGAAGAGTTGTTCGGTGGCTTTGTTGGCTTACGCAGTGCAATCTCGCAGCCAAGCATATCAAGGGTATTATCAATGTGGCCCCTGACGGACTCTCCCAAAGACATACCAGTCAGGCACTATCTTCTGCAGTTGCGCTCTTCTGGGGTGATGCATGTCTCCTTCCTAAATGGAGTCTTTTTAATTGCATGGATGGTCATGCGGATGCTGTTCTTACTATGGTCAACAACTGGCGGGTAGTTAAGCACTAAAAGACCGCTGCGAACAATTGTGGTACTAGACAAATCGTGGACCCCGAAGATTAAACGTTCCAGCCTCGCTTTACGCAAAGTTTCGCTCCAAGCAAATGAACATCCTTTAGCAGGACCTGCTAGGCTCAATATCACAGTGGAGAGGGCGGCGAGAAAATTTTGGTGGCCTGATATGCACCCTTGAACAGAGGAATATTTCTACACATGCCTGGAACACCAACAGCGAAAAACCCGGGACACTCTTAAATTGGAACTCTTGCGGAATCTTCTGATTTACAGAACAATATGAGTGAATATATCAATAGATTTTGTGGGGATATACAGGCAGGTATAGCTGCGACAGCATCTACGCCGTCGTGGGCAGACTCAGTAAATAGGCCCATTGCATCCCCTGTTAGAGATTACTGGGAGCAGAGAATGTGGCAAATCGCTCACTAACCGAGTCTGAAAGATTTATGTTTCCCTGAAAATCGTATTTTGAGGATCGCCTGATCATGGCAAATGTAAGCAAGGGCATGTATGGCACAGCCTAAATTTGTGACGCCTTTTCGAAAGTTGCTCTATCAGGGCCAGTAAGCTATCATATCCCCTCTACTTGATTTTCTGTGTTATTCGTTCCCCATAATACACGCCACTGCGCCTACCTGTAGCTATCCAGGCGCTGCCACTGGCAGCACTTGCTTTGTTCTAGTTGCTTGTTGCTAATCGGACTCGCGCACACCGATGATGCACGCTGGAATCAGCAACTAGAATTCCGCCGCCAAAAAACAGCTTCTAGGTGGTTGCTGGTGACATACGCACTGAGAACGTAGACTGAAGTGGAGACTGTCTTTAAATACTTCCTTGACCCTCCACAGCCAGCCTATGAGCAAGTAAGGATACGAGTATCAACACCCCGCAGGGCATGCTACATTGAGTAAGCCCGCAATTACGAGCTGCTGCAACGCAGCGACGGTAGCTGCAAGAAAGCATCCCCAGATGCCGTTGGCCCCCACATGTTCGTAATTCGAACATCGAGCATGCTCCGTATGAAGCTCGTTAAGTGTACCTCCAGTAGTTCTTATGTGTAAGACTACTTGGCCGCAGGCCGGTTATGGACAACCAAGTGAGCGTTTAAAAACTGTCTACAGTGTAAGCGCATGCATCAATTGGGGCCTGGCTGTACTTGCACTTGGCGCTTCCGTGCAGTGTTAATAGCAGCTATGTGCGTCGCAGCTTATGATATGTCAACTCCTCTCTCTCCACCCGCTCTTGATCCTTGGGTTGCTTTGCCCTGAATCTAAAGGGTCTGGAGAGGCCTTGAAGCTTTTGGTGTGAAGCCTCACCCTAACCTCCTGACTCCCCTGCAACTCGTAACGGCCCCCAACGAAGGTCGATAACAACCCCCGCTACCCTTCTCGCCTCTGCACCATCTCAGGCCCTTGGGCCGCTGTCCCCAGGATACTTGGGGGATAAATGTGGGGCCATATATTTATCGAAGAAGCATAATACTCCATGTTTGATTTGATTGCAACTCGCGACGCTCCTCAACAAAGATGAAAGAACGTCACTACACGAGGCCTTCCGAGATATATCATGAGGAATCTGCCTACCCCATTTATAAATAAATACATACTATTAAGAAACATATAAAAATTTATATTTATTCATATTTATTTTATACAATACATCATAAGAGCACCAAGAACAGCAGCGACGTGGGCTGCGCGTTCCCGCGGGGGGGGGGGGGGGGGGGGGGGGGGCGGCTGCGTAGTGGTATTGCGTATCAAATAATGTTTGTTTAGGTCCACAAATAATGTTTTCTGTTAGTAAAATAGGAATATAAATATATATATTCGAGTAGAAGTAAATTTATTTGTTAAGAATTGTTATTTTTGATGGCTGAGAGAGGAGTTGTTGCCGCTGGTGTCGAGAGCAGCAGCAGCAGCAGCAGCAGCAGCAGCAGCAGCAGCAGCAGCAGCAGGGTGTTGGGCTGTGGCCCCAGGCTGCTGCTGCTGCTGCTGCTGTTGCTTGGCGTGTATGTATGTTTAGGATATATTTTTTGAGGCATATCATGGCCTGAAAGAATGAATAGATTGTTTTTTGGGGTATTTGAGTCTGCTGGCAGCTCGTGGAGAGGCGAGTTGGTGCTGCAGTTTGTTGCTGCTGCTGCTGCTGCTGCTGCTGCTGCTGCTGCTGCTGCTGCTGCTGCTGCTGCTGCGGGCAACAACAGGATATGTTTCGCGATGCCTTTACGTCATTGTTGTCGTTGATAGTGGGATCCTGTGTGTGCGTATTTTGATGTATTAAAGGAGTAGTATAATAATAATATATTATTATTATTATATTATTATTATATTATACTCAGATGATTCCTAAAGATGCATCGGCCCACCTCACTATCAGAGGCAGAACGGCGCTGTATGATACTATGTCATGAGCAGGGGGCCTCTATCCGCCAGATATCGCGGATAATAGCGAGATCTCGATCTTCAGTTCAACGCGTCATACACAAACATATTGGTAGGAACAGCAATATATTGCTGCTGCTGCTGCTGCTGCTGCTGTTGCTGCTGCTGCTGCTGCTGGTGTTGTTGATGTTGTTGGGGCTGGGGTTGCTCTTGGGCTTGTCGGGTTGCTGTCGCTTCCTGCTGCTGCTGCTGCTGCTGGTGGTGGTGGTGGTGGTGATGGGCCACTGCCCCAGACACGTATCCCCCACATGCACCTCCCTTACGGGCAGCAGCAGCAGCGGCAGCAGCAGCAGCAGCAGCAGCAGCAGCTGCAGCAGCTACTGCTGCTGCTGGAAGTCTTGCGCGACGCTTGCTGCTGCATGCGGTGCAGCAGCACCGCAGCAAGAGCATCAACAACCCAACTAAGCCCGTCGTTTATATTACTTTATCTGCTGCTGCTGCTGCTGCTGCTGTTGCTGCTGCTGCTGCTGCTGCTGCTGCTGTGTGTGTGTGTGCTGCAGCTCTCAAGCTCTTAGCGTCCGCTGATCCCTCGATTCGAGTTGGGTCCGCCGTAGCGGTCGGCGAGCCTCCCGCGGAGGCCCCGCAGCAGCAGCAGCAGCAGCAGCAGCAACAGCAGTACCTGCCGCAGCATCTGCTCCAGCCGCTTCAGCAGCAGCAGCAGCAGCAGCAGCAGCAGCGCCAACAGCTTGGAACCCCGCCCAGGAACGTTGCAGCAACAGAACTGGCTGTTGCATTGGCGGCGCTGCTGCGAGAGCAGCAGCGCCACCAGCAGCAGTTGCAGCAGCAGCAGCTCCATCATCAGCAACAGCTGCAGCTGCTGCAGCCGCAGGATGATAGAGCAACAGCTGTGGGCAAAGCCCTGCAGCAACAGCTGCATGAGCAGCTGCAGTGGCAGTTGCAGCAGCAGTTACAGCAGCAGTTGCAGCAGCAGCAGCAGCAGCAGCAGCTAGAGCAGCAGCTGGAGCTGCCGCCACCGGGGCTTGGGCCGTCAGGTCATGAATCATTAGATACGGCAGCAGCATCTGCTGCAGCAGTTGCAGCAGCAGCAGAAGCAGCTGCATGCTTAGGGCCCCGCGGCGCCCCCTTGCTACCTTTAGTACTAGACAGCTGCAGGAGCACGGAGCAACACCAGCAGCAGCAGCAGCAGCAGCAGCAGCCACTGCTGCAGCAGCAGTTGCTGCCGCCGCAGCAGCTCCTGCTGCAGCAGTCTGTACTCCCCCAGCAAGACGATAGTGGCTGCAGCAAGGCAGGGAGCAACAGCAGCAAGAGCAGCAAGACGAGCGGCGGCAGCAGCAGCAAGAGCAGCAAGAGCAGCAAGAGTAGCAAGAGCAGCAACAGCAGCAACAGCAGCAACATCAGCAACAGCACAAACAGCAGCTGGTGCTCAGGCTCAACCCACAGCAGAGACGCAGCTGCAGCGAGTTGGGCTTCTTCAGCAGCAGAGGCAGGGCGGCCTGCTGCTGAGGGTCTTGGCCCCAACGATTGTGCTGCTAGTGCTGCTGCTGCTGCTGCTGCTGCTGCTGCTGGTTTATCGCAGCTCTCTTCGTTATTGGAGGCGCGGAATGGTGCTGCTGGAGCAGCAGGAGCAGCTGCTGCTGCTGGCTCGAGCGCCAGCACCAGCACCACAGCCAGCAGCAGCAGCCATAAACAGCAGCAAAACCAGCATCAGCATCATCATCATCACCACCAGCAGCAACAGCAGCAGCAGCAGCAGCAGCAGCAGCAGCAGCAGCAGTTAGATAGCGGTTGTCGCTCTCTAGGCTTCAGCTCGAAGCCTCTGCAGACAGACGCCACTCAAACTCCGACAAGCAGACCCCTGGCAGCGCAGCGCCCGCGACAGCAGCAGCA
>OY986954.1:1203131-1205631 GCA_963920595.1 Eimeria praecox
AAGACACAGCAAATATATATGGCAGCAGCACTTCCTCTTCTTGCTGCTGCTGTCCTTGCAACTGCAGCAGCTGCTGCTGCAGCTGCAGCATAAACGCATGCAGTTCAAACGGCTGAAGACACAACAGCAGCAGCAGCAGCATAACACAACAACACAACAGTATGAAGCACAGCAGCAGCTGCTGCAGCAGCAACAGCAAGAAAAGCTGCAGCAAAGCTGCAGCAGCAACGACAGCAAAAGCAGCAGCAGCAGACCTGCAGCAGCAACAGAACTGCAGCAGCAACAGAGCTGCAGCAGCAACAGCACCAACAACAGAGCTGCATCAGCAACAGAGCAGCATCAGCAGCAGATCAGCAACAGCAGCAGATCAGCAACAGAGCAGCACCAGATCAGCAGCAGCAGCAGCAGCAGCAGCAGCAGCAGCAGCAGTAAGGACTGACGGATAGTAAGTCAACCTTCGTAACAACCACGAGGATAAACTTTTTCTTCTCTAGCAGCAAACTCCACATCTCCAGGTCCTGCGTTCGAATCCCGGCAGTCGCATCAACTAAACATACTACTAGACGTAGCCTGGACACACAACAGCACATACATATACATACACACATACAGCAGCAGCAAATACAGAGCAGACACACAAGTAGAAACACATGCAGCAACAGCAGCAGCAGCAGCTATAGCAGCAGCAGCAGAAATAGCAGCAGCAGCAGAAATAGCAGCAGCAGCAATAGCAGCAGCAGCAATAGCAGCAATAACAGCAGCAGCAATAGCAGCAGCAGCAGCAGCAGCAATAGCAGCAGCAGCAATAGCAGCAGCAGCAATAGCAGCAATAGCAGCAGCAGCAATAGCAGCAGCAGCAATAGCAGCAATAGCAGCAGCAGCAATAGCAGCAGCAGCAATAGCAGCAGCAGCAATAGCAGCAATAACAGCAGCAGCAATAGCAGCAGCAGCAGCAGCAGCAATAGCAGCAGCAGCAATAGCAGCAGCAGCAATAGCAGCAATAGCAGCAGCAGCAATAGCAGCAGCAGCAATAGCAGCAGCAGCAGCAATAGCAGCAGCAGCAATAGCAGCAGCAGCAACAGCAGCAACAGCAGCAATCGCAGCAGCAGATACGAAGACTGACTGCTGAGATCGTCCTACATATTCATCAACGAGTAAAGCCCAATCCTGCTTCACCTCCTGCAGCAGCAGCAGATACAGCAGCAGCAGCAACCGATGCAGCAGCAGCAGCAGCAGCAGATGCAGCAGCAGCAGATACAGCAGCAGCAGCAACCGATGCAGCAGCAGCAGCGGCAGATGCAGATGCAGCAGCAGCAGATACAGCAGCAGCAGCAACCGATGCAGCAGCAGCAGCGGCAGATGCAGATGCAGCAGCAGCAGATACAGCAGCAGCAGCAACCGATGCAGCAGCAGCAGCAGCAACAGATGCAGCAGCAGCAGCAGCAGACACACTGCTGCACCGGAGGGCGAGGCAGCAGCTTTGTTGCTGCAAGTGCAGCAACAGCAGCATCAGCAATAACCCAAACGCTAGCAGCAGCAGCAGCAGATGAAGCAGCAACAACAACAACAGCAGCAGCAGCAGCAACAACAACAGCAGCAGCACCAGATGAAGCAGCAACAACAACAACAACAACAGCAGCAGCAGCAGCAGCGCGTTTACAGGAGCCACACGTGCGAAGCCGTATCCTGGGAGATCAACAAGAATAAGCCGAGAAGCCAATTCAAACATAAACAGCTGCCGAGTGCGCCCCTAAGCAGCAGCAGCAGCAGCAGCAGCAGCAGCAGCAGCAACAGCAGCAGCAACAACAGTCCCACGCCTCAGAGCCTCCCATAACAGCAGCAGCAGACCGTCTACATGCGATAGCAGTAGCAGCGGCTGTCTGAACGCCTCTTGCAGCAGCAACCCAGGTCATCTAGCTGCTGCTGCTGCTGCAGCAGCAGCAGCAACAGCAGCAGCAACAGCAGCAGCAACAGCAGCAGCAGCAACAGCAGCAGCAGCAACAGCAGCAGCAACAGCAGCAGCAGCAACAGCAGCAGCAGCAACAGCAGCAGCAGCAACAGCAGCAGCAACAGCAGCAGCAGCCAAGGCCTCACTGCAATTCTGCTGGTTCTAGCTACTTCTCTGCCGAATAGAAGGCCGTTAATGAGGCTCGACTTCCCGCTGTTTGAATGCCCCACAAAAGCTACCTGCAGCAGCAGCAGCAGCAGCAGCAGCGGCGACAGCAGCAGCAGCAGCAGCACCAATTGCAGCAGCAGCAGCAGCAGCAGCAGCAATCACTGCAAGCAGCAGCATAAGCAAGTACAGGTTCAGCGGGTACAAGATCGTGAGGCAGCAGCAGCAGCAACAGCAACAGAATACAACAGCAACAGCAGCAGCAGCAGCAGCAGCAGACCTGCGGCGTAGGCCTGCGGGGTAGGCGGTGTATGGTTTGAGCCACAATGACAGGATGGGCTGCAATAGGAAGCCGAAACAAGTTCGATGCATACGCGTCCTGCAGCA
>OY986954.1:1213131-1220631 GCA_963920595.1 Eimeria praecox
CAGCAGCTGTTGCTGCACCAAGGAGGTGCAGCAGCAGCAGCAGCAGCTGCTGCTGCTGCTGCTGTTGAAATGGAGTTCTTGCAACTCCGATGTCTCTCACGCGCAGGACAGCTTCTGATGGAGGGGCTACGATATGCGGCTGCCAGCAGAAGCAGCAGCAGCAACAGCAGCAGCAGCAGCAGCAGCAGCAGCAGCAGCACTGTTGCTGCTGCTGCTGCTGCAGCGTGGCATCAGCAGCGGCTGCTGCTGATACGGCGGCTGCAAGGTAAACTGCTGCGGTGCCACATGAGCCTCGCTCAGCTGCATCTCGCTCGGCTACGGGTTGATGCTGCTGCTGCTGCAGCTGCTTCAGGGTCTGCTGCTGCTGCTGCTGCTGGTGCTGCTGCTGCTGCTGACGTCTTCACTGTCTCCTGTATGCCAGCAATGCGGCCAGATGCTAGCAGCAGCAGCAGCAGCAGCAGCAGCAGCAGCAGCAGCAGCAGCAGCGATGCTAGCAGCAGTCTCTGTTCTCAGTTGGAGGGAGCAGGAAGAGGCCTGCGCCACTTGCTGCTTGCTTCTTGCTTTATCTTGCCTTCCTCGATCGATAGCTGCTGCTGCTGCAGCAGCAGCAGCAGCAGCAGCTGCAGCAGCAGCAGCAGCTGCAGCTGTGGGCTGGGGGCCGCTGAGCGCGCGCTGCTAACGAAGTCTGTCTATCTATCTGTTGCTGAAGTGTTTGTTGCTCTTGGACAGGCTCTTCCAAGCTGCTTCCAGCAGCAGCAGCAGCAGCAGCAACAGCAGCAGCAGCAGCAGAAGGTAGATGCTGCAGGTGCTGCTGCTGCTGCTGCTGCTGCTCTATTCACAGCCATCGGCAGAGACCTTGACTCGCTGCCTGCTTGGTGCTCACCTCTGATCCCTCGCAGCAGCAACTCTACATGTTCTCCTGCTGCTGCTGCTGCTGCTAGCAGCAGCAGCAGCAGCAGCAGCAGCAGCATGCTTTGGGGGCCCCCGCTGCTTCCATGCACATCCGCGACTGTCTCCCCCGACAAAGAGAGATTGCTGAATAACGGCGTGGCATTTTGCCTGCGAGTGCTGCAGCAGCAGCAGCAGCAGCAGCGCCAGCAGCAGCAGCAGCAGCAGCAGCAGCAACAGCAACAGCGAGCAGAGCGGAGACACGAGAGCTGCAGCCCGAGACGCTGTAGCACAAGCAGCAGACAAACAGAGAGAAGACACAGTCATAGCCACGGCCAGCAGCCACAACAGCAGCAGCAACAGCAGCAGCAGCAGCAGCAGCAGCAGCAGAAGCTGCAGCTGCTGCATAAATGCTTGGATGCCCGAGCGCAGCAGCTAATGGGTGCTGCCTATGCAGCTCTGGGGTGTCTGTACACCTCAACGGGGCGGCGTACTAGAGCTCTTATTCACGCGAAGCAGGTGAGGCTTGCTGCTGCTGCTGCAGCTGCTGCTGCTGCTGCTACTGCTGCTGCTGCAGCAGCAGCTGCTGCTGCAGCTGACTGCCCTTGTTATCAGGACAAAGACACGAGCTTAAATGCTGCTTGTTCTGCTGCTGCTGCTGCTGTTGTTGTTGTTGTTGTTGTTGTTGTTGTTGTTCTGCTGCTGCTGCTGCTACTGCTGCTGCTGCTGCTGCTACTGCTGCTGCTGCTACTGCTGCTGCTGCTGCTGCTGCAGGGAGCAGCACTGTTTGCTGCTGTCGGCGACGTTGTAAGCTCTGCGCGCATGCAGTTGATGCTTTGCTGCCTGAAGCTGTACCCTCTTCTACTAGCCAACCAGGAGCAGCAGCAGGAGCAGCAGCAGCAGCAGCAGCAGCAGGAACAGCAGCAGCAGCAGCAGGATGAGTTAAATCCTGCTGCTGTTGCAGCTGCTATTGCAGGAGGAAGGAGCCGCTGCGACTCGCAGCAGCAGCAGCTGATGCAGCAGCAGCTGCAGCTGCTGCAGCGGGAGCTGAATTTGGTGGAGTCGCTAGCTGCTGAGGAAGCAGCATACGCAGCAGCAGCAGCAGCAGCAGCAGAAGAAGAAGAAGAAGAAGAAGAAGAAGAAGGAGAGACAGCTATAGGAGCAGCAGCAGCGACAGCAGCAGCAACTGGCGCCTCCGTTTCAAGGCAGCAGCAAGCAGCAGCAGCAGCAGCAGAAGCAGAAGATGTTGCTAGCAACATTCGCTGTATGCTGAGTGCCTTACATTTGCGTCTGGCAGAGCAGCTGCTGCTGCGTGCTGCTGCTGCTGCTGCTGCTGCTGCTGCAGCAGCAGCAGCAGCAGATATGCTGCCAGCGACACAGCGTACTTCAGCAGCTACACCACGAGAGACAGCAGAGCTGCTTGCTGTTATATCGTTGCTGCTGTTGCGACGGAGCACCCGCAGCAGCAGCAGCAGCAGCAGCAGCAGCAGCAGAATGCAGCAGCCACGGGGGGACGGCGTTTGTCTTATCGACAAGACATCGTTGCAGCAAGCGCTGCAGCACATTCAGAAGGCGATGGAGCTCTCAGCCTCTGGAGGCAGCAACCAGCAGCAGCAGCAGCAGCAGCAGCAGCAGCAGCACTCGCAGCAGCAGCAGCAGCAGCAGCAACAGGAACAGCAGCGGCTGCGGCTGCGCGCAGCCATTCACTGTCTGGCTTCTGCAGCATTAGCAGCAGCTGTGGGGCTACCTATCTGTGAGGACTGGCAGCAGCAGCAGCAGCAGCAGCAGGTGCAGCAGCCTTGGAAGCAGCAGCAGCAGCTGCTGCTGCAGCAGCAGCAGCAGAAACGTCAGACAGGGAGGCTGCTGCAGGTGTTGGAGCGGCGCCTCGATGACTCTTCGCAGCAGCTACGCGATTGGGTGCTGCTGTGGGGCCAGCCTGCTTTGGTGTTGCTGCAGCAGCAGCAGCAGCAGCAACAGCAGCAACAGCGACAGCAGCAGCAGCAGCAGCAGCAGCAACAGCAGGTGCTGCTGCAGCAGCTCGTTGAGCGTACATGCAGCACATTTGCTGCCTGCTGCTATGCCTTAGCAACAGTCAGAGCAGCACATGGCTGCAAGTGGAAGCCCAAGCAGCAGCAGCAGCAGCAGCAGCAGCAGCAGCAAGAGGCACTCCTAGCTCTTTGTGCTGCAGCAAATGTGGGGCTGTTGGTTCCTCCGTTCCTCAGCAGCAGCAGCAGCAGCAGCAGCAGGAGCAGCAGCAGCAGCAGCAGCAGCGGGGGCGGGAGTCTGTTGCTGCAGCAAGACATCTGCGCGATTCGTTCTGCCTCTTCACGCTTATCAGGATATGTGTCTCTGCCTGCAGCAGTTGCTGCTGCAGGAAGCTCGCTGCTGCTGCTGCTGCATGCAGCAATTGCAGCAGACAGCAGCAGCAGCAAAGAAGCAGCAGCAGCAGCAGCAGCAGCATCTAAGTGCTGCAGAGGGCTAAGCCCACTGATGGCTTGCAGCATCCTATCAGACTTTCAGCAGCACCTGCTGCTGCTAGTCCCTGAGCCGCAGCAGGAAGCAGCAGCAGCAGCAGCAGCAGCAGCAGCAGCAGCAGCAGACGCAACAGCAGCAGCAGCAGCAGCAAACCCCACAGTTGGTTCTCTAGAAAAATTGCTTCTACAAAGACAGCAGCATGAGCTGCAGCAGCGGCAGCAGCAGCAGCAGCAGCAAGCGCTGCTGCTGACTGCATGCTTTCGGCTGCTGTCTTCTGAGGGCGACAGAGGGCAGTTCCTTACATCGCATTAGTGCTGCTGCTGCTGCTGCTGTTGTTGCTGCTGCTGCTGCTGCTGCTGCTGCTGCTGTTAGCGACACACAGCCGTGTGTCGCTGTTAGCAGCCCAGCGGCTCTGCGCTGCTACTGCAGCGGCAGCAGCAGCAGCAGCAACAGCAGCAGCAGCAGCCGAATATGTGGGAGCTAATAAGGTAAGACCTGCTTGATTTCTCTGCTGCAGCAGCAGCAGCAGCTGCTGCTGCTGCTGCTGCAGCTGCTGTCTTTAAACTCAGCCCTCAGCGCCTGTGAGAAGCACGAGCATGCATGCATGCTGCAGTGTTTATCTTTCTCGACTGCTGCTGCTGCTGCAGCAGCAACAGCAGCAGCAGCAGCAGCAGCTGTTGATGGTGGTGGTGCTGCTGCTGCAGCACCACTATGTGCAGCCATGCATGCAGGCATAAACTGTTAGAGTTTGATATATATATATATATATATATATATATATATATATATATATATATATATATATTTATATAATTTAAAATATATTTATTGAGTACTACGAAGACAAACCAATTTAATAAAGAGAAAGATACGCATACTGCAGCAGCAGCAGCAGCAGCAGCAGCAGCTGCTGCTGCTGCTGCTGCTGCAGTTAGATCTGCTGTGAGTCGCTATGGGTTCTGCTGCCTGCAATGACAGCTGCAACTGCAGTAGGATTTAACTGCTGCTGCTGCTGTTGCTGCTGCTGTTGTTGCTGTTGCTGCTGCTGCTGTTGCAGGAAGGACACCGCATCAACAGCAGCAGCAGCAGCAACAACAGCAGCAGCAGCAGCAGGATCTGTCTAAGCTTTCCGCAGTATTATTATTAGAGCTCAGATTTGCTGCTGTCTCCTGAGCAGCATGTATCTGCTGCAGCATTCGTAAAAACAAACACATGTGGCTTCAGGCTGCTGCTGCTGAGGGGCCTTGCATGCGCATGCATAGGGGCTTTCTTAGACAAGTATAGACACACTAGCGTCATAGATATATATATATATATATATATATATATATATATATATATATATATATATATATATATATATACATAGAGTAATTATTATTATAACTATAATAATAGTTGAAGGCTAACAAGTGTTCTACCTTATAATAATAATAATAATAATAATAACATTATTATTATTATATTAATATTATTTTATTATTATCTAATATAATCATACAAACACCGAAAGTTTACTTTCGAGGCATGCACTGGGGCTGTTAACGCGAGTTAAGGATATAATTATATGTGTGTATATATAATTTGTATACAAATATAAAATAATAAAACAAATAAAATATAATTAAAATAAAAACAAACAATGTTGTTTTATGATATAAATATATATTTATGTGGGAGTGTATATACAGCGTAGCTTCTGTATCTGTTGTGTTTGTATCTTCTTCTATAATAATTAATAATAATTTAATATTATTATTTATATATTTATAATTATTATTCTAATACATATATATATATATATATATCTATCATATATGCATGCAATATATTTTGATGGCTCTTAGCCTCAGCCCAGCCCCAGCAGCAGCAGCAGCAGCAGCAGCAGCAGCAGCAGCAGCAGCAGCAGCAGCAGCAGCGATGTGCTTGCTGCAGCAGCAGCAGCAGCAGCAGCAGCAGCAGGAGCAGCAGGAGCAGGAGAATGTGAGGGATTTAAGAACGATTGAATATATCTTTGTTTTATTTTGTTTTTTGTTTAATTTTTAAATATAAATTAATTTATTTACGAATTTATATCTTGTAAATCTCTCAAAACTTTCGGGTGTATGTACAGCTGCTGAGTGTATGACGAGCGAGGCGATGTTCAATTGATTGTAGCTTAAGATAAAACATTATATATTTATTTTTTTTTAGTTTTTATTATTAAATAATATCGCAATTATATTTATTAAGTATAATTTTATAGGAGAAGCAACATCGACTCAGGTTTTGAAGAAGGGAGTTTACAGTGTATAATCGAAACATATATATTTATATATTTATATATATTTATATATTTATATATATTTATTTATATATATTTATTTATATATTTATATATTTATATATATTTATTTATATATCTTATCGTATCGCAGCTCTTTGCTGTATCTCCTTCTCGTTAACAGATTCAGAATGAGCAACAACAACAACAACAGCAGCAGCAGCAGCAGCAGCAGCAGCAAAACCAACAACAACAACAGCAGCAGCAGCAGCAGCAGCAGCAACAGCAACAGCAGCAGCAGCAGCAGCAACGTCTCGAGTACAACACAATGCCCAAGCGCAGTAAATACAACAACAACAGCAGCAACAGCAGCAACAGCAGCAGCAGCAGCAGCAGCAACACCGGAGATATCAGAGAAAGATAAGAAGAAACAAATTGAAGATAGAAGAAAAGATGAATTGCTTTGGTCGAAGATGTTTATTGACATGGGACTAAGACAGAAGCCTTCTCCCCCTCCCCCTAAAACGTGGAAGGATATACTAGCTTGTAGGTTTTAATAATATTTTATTTGAGACAGATAAACCCTAGATTAGGGTTTTAGTGTCTGAGGTAGATAAACCCTAGATTAGGTAAACCCTAGATTAGGGTTTTTATTTGAGGCAGATAAACCCTAGATTAGATGTTAACACATTCTTTACGCCGGTGTTAACCCTAAACCCTAAACCCTAAACCCTAAACCCTAGACCCTCGTGGAGGTCTACACGAAGCAACGTTAATGGGGTTTATGACTAGATAATGCAGGTGTTGTGATTAGGGTTTAGGGTTTAGGGTTTAGGGTTTAGGGTTTAGGGTTTAGGGTTTAGGGTCTAGGGTTTAGGGTTTAGGGTTTAGGGTCTAGGGTTTAGGGTTTAGGGTTTAGGGTTTAGGGTCTGGTGGTATTTGCGTGTTTCTTCAGTCCTCGGCGTCGTCTGCTTAGTGGCGTTGGTGGCCTTTGAGGTTTGTTGCATACGAGGGGTTTAGGGTTTAGGGTTTAGGGTTTAGGGTTTAGGGTTTAGGGTTTGGGGTTTAAGGGCGTAGATATGATGAGGAGGGGAGGCTAAGATCATAGAAGAGAGAAGAGAAACAGAAAGCAGAAGGATTGCTTTTCAGGGGTTTAGGGTTTAGGGTTTAGGGTTTAGGGTTTAGGGTTTAGGGTTTAGGGTTTAGGGTTTTGTGAGGCAGTTCGGCTATCGATGTTATATGGACTATCACTACGGCTTCGAGACGATCGACACGGCAGACGCCCAAGTTCTTAAGGGTTCGTTTGCTAGGGTTTAGGGTTTAGGGTTTAGGGTTTAGGGTTTAGGGTTTAGGGTTTAGGGTTGGATGTAGGTTAGGGTTTCAGAGTTGGTGCTAAGGGTTAGGATTTAGGATTGAGGGGGGGGGGAGGGAGGGTTAGGGTTTAGGGTTTAGGGTTTAGGGTTTAGGGTTTGAGTTCAGGATTAAGGGTTTGGGGGCTCGTATTTTAGGGTTTAGGGTTTAAGGTTTAGGGTTTAGGGTTTGGGGTTTAGGGTTTAGGGTTTAGGGTTTGTGGTGTTTTGTAGAGGTTATGTTTGGGGGGAAGCCGTGGATCTTACTCTGCAAATGGCCGCAGAAAAGAATGTAAGCATTCTCTCTCTCTCTCTTTTATTAGGGTTTAGGGTTTAGGGTTTAGGGTTTAGGGTTTAGGGTTTAGGGTTTGTGGTTTAGGAAGGTGCCAGACGCCATAGACAAAAGCCGAGTTGAGTTGTTGAAGATATTACGTTTGGGGCGAGTTGACTGCTCAGGTTAAACCCTAAACCCTAAACCCTAAACCCTAGCTATAAACCCTAAACCCTAAACCCTAGTTCTAAACC
>OY986954.1:1225631-1228131 GCA_963920595.1 Eimeria praecox
ATATATATATATATATATATATATATATATATATATATAAACATACGCATGTTTACAGTGTTGCTGCATGCAACAGATGGGGCTTGGTTGTGCATGCATGCGCAGCCACACTGCAACAGCAGCAGCAGCAACAGCAGCAGCAGCAACAGTAGCAGCAGCAGCAGCAGCAGCAACAGTAGCAGCAGCAGCAGCAGCAACAGCAGCAGCAGCAGCAACAGTAGCAGCAGCAGCAGCAGCAACAGCAGCAGCAGCAGCAGCAGCAAGGTTTGCTGCATATCTATAACAACATTATCTCCAGACTTTGAGAACGAGCTACAAAATAAATAAGATCTGTAGAGTAAATATAATTTAAATTATTTAATTTATTATCTAAATTATTTAATTTATTATTTAATTTATTTATTTTATTATTTAATTTATTTAATTTATTATTTAATTTATTTAATTTATTATTTAATTTATTTAATTTATTATTTAATTTATTTAATTTATATTTTATTTATAGAAGAAGAACATTGGATGAAGGAAACAATTAAAGACCATTAATATAATTTAGTAAATAAATATAAAAATATATAAATAAATAAAATATATAAATAAATAAAATATATAAATAAATAAAATATATAAATAAATAAAATATATAAATAAATAAAATATATAAATAAGGTAAGAGTGTATACTTTATTGTATTTGTTTTATTTGTATATTTTCTACTTGATATTAGTAGAAATATTTAAATATTTAATTTTATATATATTATTATTTAATAATAAGACACTATAAGATGCAGGCGTAGCTGCTTGTGCTGCAGCAGCAACACTAGCTGCAGCAGCAAAACTAGCTGCTGCAGCAGCAGGAGCAGCAGCAGCAACAGAAGCTGCAGCAGCAACAGAAGCTGCTGCAGCAGCAGAAGCTGCAGCAGCAACAGAAGCAGCAGCAGCAACAGAAGCAGCAGCAGCAACAGAAGCAGCAGCAGCAACACTAGCAGCAGCAACACTAGCTGCAGCAGCAGCAACACTAGCTGCAGCAGCAACAGAAGCAGCAGCAGCAACAGAAGCTGCAGCAGCAACACTAGCTGCAGCAGCAACAGAAGCAGCAGCAGCAGCAGCAGAAGCTGCAGCAGCGACACTAGCTGCAGCAACAACAGAAGCTGCAGCAGCAACAGAAGCAGCAGCAGCAACACTAGCAGCAGCAGCAGCAGCAGAAGCTGCAGCAGCAGAAGCTGCAGCAGCAACACTAGCTGCAGCAGCAACACTAGCAGCAGCAGCAGCAGAAGCTGCAGCAGCAGAAGCTGCAGCAGCAACACTAGCTGCAGCAGCAACACTAGCAGCAGCAGCAGCAGAAGCTGCAGCAGCAGAAGCTGCAGCAGCAACACTAGCTGCAGCAGCAACACTAGCAGCAGCAGAAGCAGCAGCAGCAGCAGAAGCTGCAGCAGCAACACGAGCTGCAGCAGCAACAGAAGCTCCACTAATATTGAAGGGCAGAGAGATATGAGAACTTATAATATAAATATTTCAATATATAATATAATAATGATATAATATAATATTATAATAATAATAATAATAATAAAATAAAATAAAATAAAATAAAATATAAAAAATAATTATGAATGGCTTTGTATGCGAAGGCGCAGCTACTTACGGATATGCTGAGGTGTATAGGCAGGTGTAGAAAGAAGAAAGATAGACATAAAAACGTACATAACTTCGTAAATAAAAATAAATTAATATAAATAATTTAAATATATTTTAAATTAAATTAAATATGATGTATTTATCTTAAAATATATATATATACAGAACATGATATTGCATGCAGAAGTTTAAGGGTGTTGTGTATGTTATTTTATGATTTTTTTTTGTTTTTTTCGTTTAAAATAAAATAAAATTAAATTAAAATATAAATATAATAAAAAAAAACAGAAAATCAAAGAAATTAAAGAAGATTTGATTTACAAGCCTTCTTCTACTTTCTGCGTACCCTCCTTGATTCTGGTGTACACGATCATCATTATATATTCTCTCGATTTGTTTTTAAATATTTAAATTTTATTATTTTGTTTGTTTTTATATTTTATTTTTATTCTTTTATTTATAATTATATCTTTTCAGGTGTATATACAGGTTGTTTCCTCTTTCTTTGTTGTTGGTTGATCTTGGTACAACTTGCATGCATACACCGAGTTCTTTCATTGCTTATTTATGCTCTTTTCTTCTTCTTTTTTTTAATATTTATTAATATTATTTAATAAATTTAATTTATTTTTAGTATTTATTTATTAATATGACGACTGCACACAGACCCACATGGCATACTGCCCTTGGAGGCGAGTACCAAGGAGGAAACCGCCTCGCTCAGCCAACAACGAAGGTATCTAGGGTTTAGGGTTTAGGGTTTAGGGTTTAGGGTTTAGGGTTGAGGGTTGAGGGTTGAGGGTTGAGGGTTTAGGGTGTAGGGTTTAGGGTTTAGGGTGTAGGGTTGAGGGTTTAGGGTT
>OY986954.1:1238131-1245631 GCA_963920595.1 Eimeria praecox
CAATTTTATTAAGGCAGAACAACATCTACACATGGCAGGTATTTATTTATTTATTTATTTATTTATTTATTTATTTATTTATTTATTTATCTATTTACTTATTTACTTATTCTATTTTTTTTTAATTGCACATGCATTTATTTTTATTTATTTATTTATTTATTTATTTTTATGTTTAATATTTGCCTATGTATTTATTTATTTTTATATATTTTATTTATATTTGTTTTTAATATTTGTTTATTTGTAGTTATTTGTTTGTTTATGTTTGTTTATGTTTATATATTAGTACTTATTTGTTTGTTTATATATATTTATTTATATTTATTTATTTGTTTATACGTGTTTGTTTATATTTGTTTGTTTATATTTATTTATTTATATTTGTTTTATATTTATTTGTTTATATTTGTTTGTTTGTTTGTTTGTTTGTTTCTACGAATTACTAATTACTAATTAACAAATTTATTGTTGCTCAGTGAAGAAGTAATAATAATAATAATAAAATAATAATAATAAAATAATAATAAAATAATAATATAATTAAATAATAATAAAATAATATAATAACATATAATATTAATATTTACTATTATTTAAGTGCATTTCCTTCGTTTAAACTTAAACTTATTTCTGCTGCTGCTGCTGATGCTGTTGCTGCTGCTGCTGTTGCTGCTGCTGCTGCTGCTGTTGCTGCTGTTGCTGCTGCTGCTGTTGCTGCTGCTGCTGTTGCTGCTGCTGCTGCTGTTGCTGCTGCTGCTGCTGCTGCAGCGGGGGAGCGACTGCAGCAGCAGCTGCATCGTTGTTTGCTGCAGCATCAGATCTTACGAGGTGTACGTACAGTCTCATCGTGTCGTAATTTATATTTATTAAATACTAAACAAATAAAACAAAATAAATTAAATAAAATTAAAAATAAAATAAAAATAATTAAAAAAAATATAAAAATGTGGTTATGTCGCTTCATACTCGGAAGAGCAGCGATGGATGTTAGTTGTTTTCTATCTTTTCTTGTTTTGCCTTTAGGTAAGTAATTAATCTAATTAATTTAATTTAATTAATTTAATTTAATTTAATTTAATTTAATTTAGTTTAATTTAATTAATTTAATTTAATTTAATTTAAGTTCAGTTCGGTTGAGGACAATTGTACATATATATATATATATATATATATATATATATATATATATATATATATATATATATATATATATATATATATATATATATATATATATATATATTAAATTATATTGTCTTAATTAACGTTAGTGTGATTCTTTAGTTATTTTATTTATTTGTTTGTATGTTTGAATATTTGTGTTTGTTTATATTTCATTTTTAATAGTTCTAATATTAACATACTTAACTTAAGTAGTGTAATTAATTAAATTAAATATACATATATATATATATATATATATATATATATATATATATATATATATATATATATATATATATATATATACATATATATATATATATATATATACATATGTATATATATTTGTATGTATATATTCTAACTAAATTAATTACATTAATTAAATCAAATATATATAATAAATATAAAATTAATTAATTAATTAATTAATTACAAAAAATTATCTAACTAATTAATTAATTAATTAATTACAAATAATTATTTAACTAATTAATTAATTATTTAATTATAACGAATTAACTAATTAAATATTTATTTATTTATTTATTTATTTATTTATTTATTTATTTATTTATTTATTTATTAAATTATTTATTTAATTTGTTTGTGTTCAGACAAACTTAACGAGGAGACACAATCAATCTTATCTTCTCTCTCTTTTTCTTTTTTATCTTTGTTTAATATTTCTAATATTTATTTTATTATATTTTCTCGTATTTATTTAATTGATTTTGATTTCAAACAAATAAATAAAATACAAAAGTAATATACACACAAGTTTATACTTCTCGTCTTCTTTGTTTTGTTTGTTTTGTTTGTTTGTTTGTTTTGTTTTTGTTTTTTGGTTTTGGTTTTGTTATTTTGTTTTATTTGTTTGTTTTGTTTTTGTTTGTTTTGTTTGTTTGTTTGTTTTGTTTTATTTGTTTGTTTTGTTTTTGTTATTTTGTTTTATTTGTTTATTTTGTTTTATTTGTTTATTTTGTTTTATTTGTTTGTTTTGTTTTTGTTTTCTTGTTTTTGTTTATTTGTTTTGTTTGTTTGTTTGTATTTTGTCGTGTTGTTTATAATTATTTATATTTATTTATTTATTTATGTATTTCCCTTCCTTTCTTTTGTTTTTGTCTATCTTTTATTTATTTATTTATTTATTTCTCTATTTATTTATTTATTTATTTATTTATTTATGTATTTATTTTATTTGTTTGTTTATTTATTTATTTGTTTGTTTTCTATTTGTTTTTTTATTTATTTGTTTGTTTTTTATTTGGTTTTTATTTATTTGTTTTATATTTATTTGCTTTTTATTTATATATCTTAACATGCTAGTTGTTGTTTGTTATTTGTGTATTTTATTTTTTTTTAATTTAATTAGTTTAATTTATTTCATTTTCTTTCAATTGATTTAATTTAATTAATTAAATTTAATTCAATTTAATTAATTTATTTTAATTTAATTTAATTTAATGTTTGTATTTTCAGGTGGGCTGCGCACATGGAGGAGTTGCAGGACTTGTACGAAAAACTCTCCAAGTAAAATCTTCTTTGTTTTTTTTTAAGTATTTGTTTTATTTAAATTATATATTTATATTTATATTTATATTTAGGTTTAGATATACATCTCTATATATCTGTAGCTGTATATATCCTTATCTATCTATCTATCTGTCTATATATATATATATATATATATATATATATATATATATATATATATATACAATATTATTACTATAATTATAATAACAATAATTATTATTATTTATTCTTGTTTTAATTTATTTTCTCTTTAGTTGATGAAAGCAACTCATAGAAAACAGAAGTTATACAAACTCATACAAACACGTAAACAAATAAATAAATAAATAAATAAATAAATAAATAAATAGATAAACAAATAAATAAATAAATAAATAAATAAATAAATAAATAAATATATAAATACATAAACGAATTAACGTAAATAAATAAAAATACAAGCAAACAGAAGAACAAAAAGAAACAAATACAAAAAACAAGAACAAACAAATAAACAAACAAGTAAATAAATAAATAAAATAAATAAAAAATATAAACAAACAAACAAACAAATATAAACAAACAAATACAAACAAACAAATATAAACAAACAAATATAAACAAACAAATATATACAAACAAATAAGAATAAGCAAGTATAAACAAACAGAAAAAAAGGAGGCGTATAGAAGTAAACAAACCGATCAAATTATATGCATATATATATATATATATATATATATACATATATATATATATATATATATAGAGAGAGAGAGAGAGAGATACAGATACAGAAATAGATATGGGTATAGATATAGATATAGATACAGAGATAGATATAGATATATAGATATATAGATAGGTATAAAGATATATAGACGTATATATAGACTACAATATGACGCAAAGAGGCGCTGGGGTTTACAGAAGATAAACAGAAAAATATATTTGAAAGTATAAAAATAGATATAATACGATGAAAATACAAGATAATAAAAGCTGTCTGTACGGTGTGTATAGACAATAGAACTGTTTAATAGAATGTTAGGTAATATTAAATTGTATGAAATATATAATCAAATATAATATTATTATATAATATTAAATTTTATTAAATAAAAACAAATACAAAGCATACTCTTGAAGCCCCTGACGCGCGTTGAGCTTGTGGTGGCTGTGCTGGTTGGGGCTGGCTACGGGAATTATAGGTATAGAAAGGAGTATAAAATAGCGAAAAAACAAACAATTTAGAAAAAGTATTTGAAAATAAATAATTAAAATGTATAAAATATATAATTTAAGGTGTGGGGCAGTGCATTTAAATAAAAATAAAAGTAGAGATACAACAACTCTCTCATGAGATATTCCTATAGGGCTTATATATGCATGCGATATAAAACGAATAATATATTTTTATATTTGTTTTGAAGAAGAAAATAAACTATATTTCTATTTATTTATATTTCTTCTTCTTTTTTTTATTATATTTAGGAGAATACAGAGAAAGAAAACAGCGATTTTGACTTGATGGGCTTCAGGTGTCTGCTGAGCTCGAGCGACATAATTGCTTGTGCGAGTTTGTGTGGAAAGACCTCGTTATTTATATTATTTTTGATATTTTGTTGTTCTTTTTCTTCTTCTATTCATGCTGTATTATAAGAAGAAGATTATCTCGGCCTCTGCCGAGTTGAAATATACAGCTTTCTTTCTTGTTTCGTAGATGTTGTATCCCTGCAACTGGCGAATGGTGTTGTAATTTGTATCGAAAAGAGATAACATTTTCTTTTTTCTTTGTATATTTACCGTTAAATATTATTATTTATTTGTTTAAATCAAATAAAAACAGCAATATATTCTTTTTTACGCTGCTTTCCACTCTCATACTTCCATCAACTCGCACTGTCTGTATACAAAACCGCAGAAACAACACAACAACAACAACAAGTTGAACATAAACAAACAATATAACATTTTATAAACAAATAAAATAAAACATAAAATAAAATAATAAATAAAAAAATGGCAGATCTCGATCAATCTATCGAACAGTGGAAGATTAAACAACTTATTAAAACACTACAAGCTGCTAGAGGGTATGCATAGCCCGCCCTCTCATTTCTTATCTATATTTGATAGAAACAGAAGATATATATATATATATATATATATATATATATATATTACTGTGTTGTGTAATATATATATATATATATATATATATATATATATATATATATATATATATATATATATATATTACTGTGTTGTATATATATATATATATATATATATATATATATATATATATATATATACAACCCAGTAATTAACCCTTTTCAAACATTCGCGTGTATATTATAATGTTTTTCTTGTTAATAGATAACATTTCTTTATTAAATTATTAATATATATATATGCATATATATATATATATATATATATATATATATATATATATAAATTATTTTTTTTGTTTTTGTTTGTTTTTTCTGTTTCTTACAGCAATGGTACATCTATGATAAGTTTAGTAATAAAACCAAAAGATGAAGTTAGTAGAATAAGTAAGATGCTAGCAGATGAGTTTGGTACTGCCTCAAATATAAAGAGCAGAGTCAATCGTCTCTCTGTTCTCTCTGCTATTACCTCAACTCAACAAAGTAAGTATAAACTACACACACAAATGCTGACACCACACCCTACTTCTCCTCTGTAGCTGTAGCTGATATATATACAACAGCAGCAGCAACAGCAACAGCAGCAACAGCAGCAGCAGCAACAGCAGAAGCAGAAGCAGAAGCAGGGTTTGGTGTTGCTCTTGTTTTGTATTTTGCGTGTTTATTGAGGATGCTTCTATCAGCAGCAGCAGCAGCAACAGCAGCAATAGCAGCAACAGCAACAGCAGCAGCAGCAGCAATAGCAGCAGCAGCAGCAGCAATAGCAGCAGCAATAGCAGCAGCAGCAGCAGCAATAGCAGCAGCAGCAGCAGCAATAGCAGCAGCAGCAGCAGCAGCAGCAGCAGTTTAATGAGTATGTGTTCGTTTCTTAATATTTTTTTTTTATTTTTTTTTATTTTTTGTTTATATTTATTTCTAAATAAATAAATTTATGTATTTCTAATCATTATTTGTAGGATTAAAACTATATAACCGAACGCCTCCAAATGGTTTAGTTATTTATTGTGGGACAGTGGTAACAGACGATGGGAAGGAGAAGAAAGTTAATATTGATTTTGAACCATTTAAACCCATCAACACTTCTCTGTATCTTTGTGATAACAAATTCCATGTGGAGGTGAGACAGACAGCAGCAGCAGCAGCAGCAACAGCAGCAGCAGCAGCAGCAGCAACAGCAGCAACAGCAGCAGCAGCAGATACAGCAGCAGCAGCAACAGCAGCAACAGCAGCAGCAGCAGCAGCAGCAACAGCAGCCGCAGCAGAAACAGCAGCCTGACTGTGTACCCTTATCTGTCTCCCTATCTTCTTACACATACCTACATCGCTCTCTCTATCTCTGTATATCTATCTATCTATCTATCTATCTATCTATATCTATATATCTATATCTATATCTATATCTATATCTATATCTATATCTATCTATCTATCTATCTATATATATATATATATATATATATATATATATAAACATACGTAGATGAATCTATATACTTAGGTATATAGATAACTCCATCGAGATAACTAGATAGATAGCTACACAATTAAATAGCAAACAAAACAATATAAATAACTAAAACAAGATAAAACAATAAATATATATTTGTATATGACGCAGGCTCTGTCCGAGTTGTTAGAATCCGACGCGAAGTTTGGTTTTATTGTAATGGATGGTAATGGCGCTTTGTTCGGTACATTGCAAGGAAATACGAGAGAAGTCCTTCACAGATTTTCTGTAGATTTACCGAAGAAACACGGGAGAGGAGGGCAGTCTGCTCTACGGTGAGGTTGTATTTATATTATTATCTTTTTATTTATTGCTTTAGATAGATTTATAACCCATACACAGAGGTCTTTATAGATGTATTTATATATATTTTTATTTATTTAATGCTCTATATACTCATATATATATATATATATATATATATATATATATATATATATTGTAGACTAAGCCTCAACAGATTTTCTCTGTGGGTTTATGTATGTGAAGGGAGGACAGTGTGCTCTGCGGTGAGATTGGTTTTATTATATATTATTTAATGTTTTTAGATAGATAGATAGATAGAGTGGGGGCTTAGCTTCTTATAGTTGTATATATATATATATATATATATATATATATATATATATATATATTTGTTGTTGTATATATACATATATATTTATGGATATAGTAGACTAGTTCTAAAGTCTGCTTTACTGTATGAGGGAGTTTGTTAATATAATATATTATATTATATTATATTATATTATATTATATTATATTATATTATATTATATTATATTATATTATATTATATTATATTATATTATATTATATTATATTATATTATATTATATTATATTATATTATATTATATTATATTAATATCTATCATGTATATATATATATATATATATACAGGGATATAGAAGCATATAACCATACACATGTACGTCCAAGTGTTTGATTTGTACATACACCTCAGCTAAGCATTCCGCGAGTAGTTGTTGTTTGAATGGCGTATCTTCTAGGGTTTACGTTTTAGGGTTTAGGGTTTAGGGTATAGGGTGTAGGGTTTAGGGTTTAGGGTTTAGGGTTTAGGGTTTAGGGTTTGTGTTTAGTTTCGCTCGTCTCCGCATGGAGAAGCGA